>JADLZK010002086.1:0-194390 GCA_015847255.1 Hyparrhenia diplandra
CTTCAAATCTACATTATGAAGACAAAGACTTTGACTCCATGGTTTACTTTGTTCTAAATAATGCGCGAAGAGGTTTGGAGTACGTAAGGTGAGTGTAGTTCCCGCCATTTCATTTCATCAATCTTATTCAATACTAGTAGGTTCCCTAATTATTTTATTCATTGGTAAAAGATGTATATGGAAGAATTAGAAGGACAAGAGGTCGATAATGTTCCAGCCATGATGTCAAGAAATTTCGCCGCATGGTTCGAGGATCATGTGTGTCCAACATGACTTCATAAATTATGATACAATACATTTTGAAAGTCACTTATTCTCGAATGTTTTGAACCCGCAGATCACCAAATTGAAAAACTAAGGCGGAACACCGTTGATGAAGACCTGTACTCACTAGCATGCCGCCGATCGGGCGAGTGCTCGCATAATGTAAAGGTGTAATCAATGGTGTGCGGTTCCACACTTGTAGGTCGTGATGAAAAGGAAGACACGTAACTCCGCCATCAAATCTCAAGGTGAACACACCGAGGGTAAGATAATTGACTTCTATGGGAAAATCACGATATTATTCGCTTGACTTACAAGAACAACAACAATGGCCATAGAACTGTTATCATATTATGTGTGAATGGTACAATCTTGAGGGAAGAGCAAACGGGTGAAAGATGATGGTTACTACAAGAGCATAAACATCTAAGGCCGATGGTATAAGAATGATCCTTTTATTTTAGCAACAGATGCTTCACAAATTTTTCTCTTGGAAGATACAAAGTTAGGTCCAAGTTGGCGAGTGGTACAAGAATTTGGTCACCGCATATATTTGATGTTGAAGAGTCTAAAGACACAAACCAACCAGATGAACAAGGACAGATGAGATCTACAGAGGCATACCAAGAGGACCACATTTCATCGACACATGGTGCAAAGGGCGTGACATCGATCCCGATTTGAATTTGGTCCACATGAAAATGAACCAAAGCAGCCTCGTTAGTAGAGACCTTGTCGAGAGCATCCGTCGACAAAAAGTTGCAACCAAGGTGATCAAGCAGGCGATGATGAAGATGAAGATGAAGATGAAGATGAAACCTACCTTGAGTACCATAGTCCGTAAGAAGGCGATACTTCGTGAGAAGACAGTTGATGTTGGATCGACCTTTGCATTTCTCGCAGCATTTGTGAACCATGAACTTTTCTCAAGAATTTGATTTTGTTGTATTACAATTATGCTACTACATTTGTGTCCGAATTGTTAAATCAGAAGACCTTATTCTATTTTTTAGTTTGATACTTGAACTTGATGTGTGGTGCAAGTTACAGTGCCCAGATTTCATCAAATGATGCAAGCTATCCAGATTTCATTTAAATCATGCAAGTTATAGTTCCCAGATTTCTGTGTTTTCATGACACATGATATGTCATGTTATGTTCAGAACTTGTCATGAAATGTACATATTCTCGGTCACAAAATGTATATCCGTATTTCATTCACATGCATTGCTTGAAAAAGAACCAAATTGCATTGCTTCATAAAGCACCGCATTGCATTGCTTCATAAAGCACCGATTGTTCATACATTTCAAAAGCCAAGACCAATCGCACATTGCATTGTTCAAGCAATCGCTCAAAAGCCTAGACCAACTTCTACCGCAACATACATCAACACGTAACCTACTTCACCGATTTCATTGCCTACTTCATCACTACAAACTACAATGAAGGAGATGGCAAACACCGTGAACAATGTTACATTCACACGTACCCACACACAAGACAAATGCAGGTCCCCATGCCTTCCCCGCTTTTTGGCAACCATTTCCTTCACCTTGTTCACGTTGTCCTCCAAGCTATCAATTTTTCCCACAAGCTCGTGCACTTCGTTGTCGGTCGCTACAATGGTTGATGAAGGTGCCTAAGCAGATAACCATTATCATGAAGGTACACAACATATTCTTCCTCAAACCAATACCTATTACATGTCCCCTCGTGATCCAAATTACAAACCACAAGCAATGAAATTTAAACAAAGAAGAATAAAATTTAGGAAATATATGCAAAATTAGCTAGCCATTGCACTAACATTTCGGGATAGGTCTTCCCGGGACATTTGAAATATCTCCTTCCGTGGTTGCAGCCGTGGTTCGTGATGCTGGCAAAGAAACACCCTAACGCCCTTGCAATCCGGCAGATTATCAATGGCAACCCAAAGGCATCATCGGGCGGGGCGCTTCTTCAACAACTAAAGGCGAGAGGGGGGGCTGAACAACAAAGAGGGGGAGTAGGGTGCAAGGTAACCTTAGCCGCGCTTTTGATCGCCGAAAGTGCGAGCGCTAGATGACGAGGCCCCGTGACATGAGCCCCGATTGAAAAAAAAAAAAAGGGATGAAAAAAAGGGGAACGGGATGAGGGCGCCACCGCAGTAACAAATCGAGGGGGACGGGGGGGGGGGTGAGGGCGCCACCGCTGTAACAAATCGAGGGGGGGACGGGAGGGGTGAGGGCGCCACTAGTCACCATGAGCACCTTGGGAGTGTGAGGAGGAGGACATGGAGTCGCCGAGGTGACCGTGAGATCCACGCTCCGCCCGGCCGGCCTTTGCAAAGGATCCCGCGCCGCCGCCCGCCCATTGCCACACCGGGGCTTGGGAAGAGGGGGAGTTCGCTCCGCCCAGAGCCCACCGTGCTCCGCCCCTGACGACGCCTCTCGCGCGCCGCCACGGCTAAAAAATTGAGTTGGGGAGATGCTAAAATGGAGTGGGTCAACAGTAGCGGTCGGGTCCACCGGTCGGGGGCTTATTAACGTTGGGTCAATCTTTGATCACGCCACAAAAACATCATTTTTTAGTCACAAATACCACCGTCACCGGGCTCCTATGAAATCACATTTTGTGACCAAACTTTGTGACATCGAAAAACGTAAGCTGCCATATATAGTCCACTCTTATGTGACGCCCAAAATCAATCGTCACAAATAGTCATGGTGCTAGAAATTTGTGACGACATATGGATTTTCGTCATATTATGCTACATTATATGACGGTTTTAGGCCCCGTCACGAGGTCGTTTTGTCATAAAAAATCGGTATTCTTGTAGTGGTAGTCGGAGTCGAGTCGGAGTCGGAGTCGTGGTCGGCCGCCGGCGCCGCCCACCACCGGTTCCTTGCCCTTGTCCTCCGCCGCATCCATCTCCCCCTCGGTGCGCTTTGTTGGATCTCGAGCCCGAGGCGCCATGGCGCCGATGAATGCAAAGGGAATGTGGCCGGATTAGAGAACCGAAAGGATGAACGCCATGATCGAAAGTGTGTGCTTAAATAGTGATTTAGTTGGTTGCTCCACTTCCCCACGATCAAACGCGGCGCCAACCCAACCGCTTGGAATTCCCACGATCGCCGGTTGGAATTCGCACGATCTCTCTCGGCCGGGCATCGCGCTTCCCGCGCGACGCACGGTTGCGCTTTCAATTCCGGGGGCGCGTTTCCAATGGCGCGCTGACGACAACAGAAGTCTCCACTTTTCATTGATCACCGCCGGGCCCACACATGAACCGGCAAAGGATTAACAAATCGGTGAAACATATAGTTATATCTCAGAAAAATTGATTTATTGAAATCATTAATTTTATCTCCGTAATGTATTGAGATTTCAACTAACCCCGTCGCCGCCACGCATTAATTCGTATTATAAATTTTCATTTTAGTAGTACGTATATAGGCCGCCGAGTAGGTCATGGCTCGCGGATACGCCACGGCCGCAGCCTTGAGAATCGTGTTCCTCTAGTCTTCACTACCGGTTCCGCTTAATTAAACCGACAGCTGTCTCTCGCTTCCCATGAGAAAAGGCCGAGCACCATGCCGCAAGGCCGACGGGTTATATCAATGTCGCGAATAACACCGGCCGGGTGTACATTTCAAGACCCAAGTGATCACATATATCACCGCCGGTGTACCTACGCTTAAGAGTGTTATAGAGTATCACCGCCGGGTTAAAACTAAGAACCGGTAGTATTTTGCATTGTCAACGGGCTTAACAAGACGCCCGACGGCCCGACCGCGCACCATTGCAAGAAGGAGCATTGTTGCCTCTCGTTCTCCGTACCACGCCCACGGTGCTTGGTTTATGCCGGTGCCAATTATCCGCAGTGAACTTCCATATCACCGCCGGGTGCCAATTGAAACCGGCAAGGATCGGATCATTACCACGCATCCGCCTATAAAAACGCTAGTGCAGCCCTTAGGTTTGCAATTCAGTTCTCTTCGCCCCTTTCTTGATACTCTTGATTCAGTTGCTTGCCTCTTCTTCCTCGATCTTCTTTTGCTACTCTCCACATACATATCTATGGCCCCTCTATGGGAGAAAGCCCACCACGCATGCATATCATTCTTATGCATCTTAGGCCACCAAAATGGTTCACACACAAGAGGTGCTACAAAAGTCTTATCAAGATTGAGCAAAAGAAGGTTAGAACAAATTGTGAGATTCACTGAGACATCCGGTTCTCAGGTGCTTGAGAGGCTGGATACCGATTTACATGTCCATATGAGACATGGCATTCTCCTGATAAGATCATATCGATTTATGAAAAAATTTTTTAATGAAAATCTCCTTTGGTGATCAAAGCGCATTTTCATAGATTAACATGATCTTCTCCCCGCGAATGCCTATGCATGCCGCCATTGGATCTAAAACCACGCCTTTGGTCGAAAGCAAAGACTATCTCAGAAGGCATCCTTGCCGTGGATTCAATGTAAATCCGCAGTTATGCCCTCCTTGTTAGATCGAGCACAAGAAACCTCACGAGCACCGATGGAACGCCAACAGCGCCGATGGGCTTTCAAAATCCCATCGGAATTTCATCCAAGCAAGAATCACATTACCTTCGGGCGTTTTTTTATTTTAAATGTGTTTGTACACTTTGATGAGAACATTGATCTATTCTTGTAAAGGTCTTTGTTATCATATATGTAACTTTTTTCAAGGTCTTTGTTATCATATATGTAATCGGATATTGTAATCGGTTTGCTCCTCTCTATATATATATGTAATCGTGTGTTCCTTTCCAATGGATTTTTGCATTTATATATCATAATACAGGCGCAGTTCTTATTTTTTCGACGCCCTTCTTATCTTTCATGGACGAACATAAATATATAAATGCTCTATGTACTAACCGAAAAGTTATTACTAAACTGCCCAAGTAATCTAATGGCAGTGGAAAGATATTACTAAACTGCCGGGTTTGAAATATATCACCGCCGGGTTTTAATAGAGCCCCGGGCAAAAAAAGAGACAACACTACCGGGTTTGCAAAAACGAAACCGATAGTGATCAGCCTTCTATCGCGTTTATCACGTGAGGAAAATCTAATAATAAAAATATGGATCGAAAAACCTAAGATCTTGTGTGGGGGCATAATTTGGGTGCACAAGGTTGTAAAAAAAAATTCAAGACATTTCTACATTGTGGGAGTAGACATGCTTCACAAAGGTACATGACCCTTTCATCTAAGCCCGACCGACAATTACATCCATAAGCTATGCCGGGTCATCTTCATTCGGTGTGGTCTCGGCCTCAAACTTTTTCTTAGACGTGCACATGCCACGGTGAAGGAACCACGATGTTTGAGATTTTTCTGACAAGGTTTGGTATTTTTTTTCAATTAAATTGAATTTCTACGCGACGACCCCTAGTAATTACAGTGTTGAACTAGGGTTACCCACTAATAGAGCCGTAGTGGTGCCAAAATTTCCCACATGGTCTCATGTGTCCTAGGAGGCAATTCAAAGGTGTAGGTTGGTGCAAAATTCATAAGTTTTCAAGCTTTAATTAACCTCCTTCTATCGCGTTTATCACGTAGGAAAATCTAATAATAAAAATATGGATCAGAAAAACCTAAGATCTTGTGTGAGGGCATAATTTGGGTGTACAAGGTTGTAAAAAAATTCAAGACATTTCTACATTGTGGGAGTAGACATGCTTCACAAAGGTACATGACCCCTTTCATCGGAAACATGACCGACAATTACATCCATAAGCTATGCCGGGTCATCTTCGCTCGTGTGGTCTCGCCTCAAACTTTTTCTTAGACGTGCACATGCCACGGTGAAGGAACCACGATGCATGTTTGAGATTTTTTGACAAGGTTTGGTATTTTTTCAATTAAATTGAATTTCTACGCGACGACCCCGAGTAATTACAGTTAAATCGATTATACATACTTCACAAAAGCATTACAATTAATTGATTACAATTGACACGGTATAATAATCAAAGTGTACAAACACATTAAGAAATAACCACCTCAAAAACACCCTTCTAGCACCTATGCCCGAGGTGGTTACAATGCTACACGTTATGCTTATCGATCTAAGTAAGGCGGATGGGACCTCCGTGAAGAACCAATGTCTCTCCGTGCCGCCAGAAAGGCCCGACAGAGACGGGCTCTAATCTCCCGGCGATGAAGCACAAGAATGCACGCTACTTGGCTCCCGCTTCCGTCTTCCCCGGCCATCCATGCAACAATGGCGTTGCACGAGCATCACACCAGCCTTCGAAGCAACGTTGTAGCTTAATCTTCAAAAACACCCTTCTAGTACCCGCCACAGATACACCGCCTACCCATGATAAAATGTTTATGTGGAGGGCTTTCTCCCAAATAGAGGCCATATATGTGGATAGGAGAATTGGCAAATAACAGAAGAGGTCACCGACGCACGGTTCGCCATACATGGCTCTCTCGCGGGGCTGTTTTTATATAGGTGGTAGGTGGGAATGAGCGGTGGTAGGTGGCAACAAGATCGATCTTATCACCGTGAGCGGTGGTAGGTGGCAACAAGCAGTGATCTTATCACCGTGAGAGGTGGTACCGTGTGGGTGTGGCAACAAAGTGTCGATCACCGCCGGGTCACCGACGCTTATACCCGGCAGGACTGGACCTATAATGTAACACCGCCGGCCACGCTAAACCGGCAAAGGATTAACTATAGAAATGGGCGCGCGAGGTGAAAATTTCACGAGTCATTTGAACCCCCGCGCCATTCGCTCCAACCCGACGATATATAATAGCCGGCGCGGGCGAGCTGAAATTTTCCTGTGTCATTTCAACCCCACGCCCAATCGTTCCCCACTGGCCGCCGACGGAGCACCACCACCACACACACGCCGATCGCCGGGTCGCCCCCCACGCCCCCTCCATTCTCTTCTTCTCCGACGCCCCCAACGCCACGCCGGCCGTCCCCCGCGCCCTCTTCGACGGTGAGAACTAATTAGCCATTTAGTTCCTCGAGATTTTGCCTATGAGAATGAGATCTAATTCGCCAATTTATTCTCGCCGCCTCGCTTGCTTGTTCTTTCGTCCACGTCGACCGGGGACCGCCGCTACACCGCACCGCCGTCCGCAGCCTCCCCCGCCCCCCCGTCTACTCCCCGACACCGCACCGCCGCGACCTCGAGCTCGATTCCGCCGGGAAGAACGCCCCCGCCCGTCGCGCCCTCGGCTTCCTTCTAGGACGCCCGCGCCTCGCACCGCCGAGACAAGACAGAGCACGCGACCGCACGGAAGCTCGGTTAGTACGTCTGGCCACGCCTTTGAGTTGTTCGTTGAAATGCCCGTGTTGATAAATCCAACCCGCTATTTCCTTTTTTCTATTTACATTTTGCTTTCAAACAGTTCAGATCCTTATATAGTAGCAAAAGTTTTTAATTGGTCTATGGTGAACAAATTAGATTTAAACATTGTGGTCATTTACAAAGAATGATTGAAGACATTCTAATGCTCGAAGTGTGATTGAAATGAGATAGATGTTGAAATTCATGAGTTTCGTGGTGTTCAAAATCTTGTTGTATAACATTTCTCGAATGACATAGCATTAACATCCTATTTTGGCCGCATGTATAGGCAAACCATGGCGTGGTATGTAGTGCATGTTGGTCAAGTGCCGTGGATCTATCGAACCCGGGAAGATTGCTCGCTCAAGTCTCCGGCTACCCCCGTAATTGTTACAAAAATACAAGACGGAAGCAAGCTTTCAGTGGCCTACTATGGTGAAAACTTTCACTATCAACAGCCTCGAGATCGATGAGAAGCCTCTCTCCATAGATATGAAGATTAGGAGAATTGCGACTTGGCCTATGAAAGATGTTTTGATTTCAGGTCATGGCTATTGTCATTGTTTTCCTTATTTGGAAGTTGATGTCCTAGGTTCAATTTTCGTAGAACATTAGGTGGAGTTAGTTGTATGTAACCTTTGAACCATGTAATGTATCTATGATGTTTTTATGGGTTTAAAAATAGCTGATTTTCAAGAAAAAATTCAAAAATTATAAAAATTTTAAACAAAAACGCCGAGTGGCATGGGCCCGACGGTGAATGACATACAAACCGCAGTAGTGTAACTACACCAAACACTATCGGTTTGAATTACAAACCGTCATCGATGACGTAAACATCATCGCCGGCCGCACTAACCAACCGATAGTCTCCACTCTAATAACGCCGCTTCGGGTTGAAATCACCGACAAGTGTTCACGTAAAGTTCACTCGACGGGTTCAATGTAAACCGACATTGTTAGCTCTTCTCGATACACCGCGTGGGCTCAATCCAACCCGATAGTGTTAGCTCCCACAGCTTATGTCGGCTCGTTAAAGCCCGACAGATTTTCTCAATATCAACTCGCCGGCCGACTTCCTGAACCCCGCATTGCTTGATCAAAAATGCCGGCCGGTCCGCGGAACACCGACAAGGTGTTCGGTGACAGGCATTCGCCGGCTCGATATCAAACCCAAGAGTTCTCTCCGCATCACCGCCGGTATTTTGACCCGTAGTGTTTCAAACCCCACATCACTACCGCTATGGTTCGCCGGCTCGCCGGCAAAGGAAGGGGTTGGAGCCGGTTGATGGACAATTCTATAGTAGTGAACACCGCTACTCTGCATACTATAATACTGTACTCTGCAAACGAGCTACTCCCTCCGTCCCACTGAGTTTGTCACCCTGGATTCCGTGCCATCTTATTCGATGCTTCGTCTTATTCAAATTTTTTGCACAAATATAATTTATTTTGTTACGACTTATTTTATCAACGAAGATACTTGAATATTGATTAATTTATTTTATGATTTAGGTAAATATTTTGAATAAAGGACGGATCAAAAACGTGAAAAAAAAAAGCTCAAAAACGACGAACTCCATGGACAGAGGGAGTAGTCGCTACTCTGCAGACTGCAGGTCGTCCAGCGAGCCACAACACCGCTAGCCCAAGCCAAGGGCGTACAAATGTTGTCACCAGATGGTCCAGATCCAGAGACGTGTGTAGTCTCCAATCAATTCGACCGGTGAAAAGTCTAGCTGAAGAACTCAAGAACAAATTAGCAAAAAGGAAAGGAGAATCAGGGAACAGAAAAAGCCGTAGCCTGTCCTCGCCATCAAAGGACCAAACATGTCACGCCCTGTGAAGGGCAACTTGTTTGCACGCAGTGATGCAGGCTAGCAATAGGCAACCAGCCAAGCAGGCAGAACCAGACACAGCGCATACGGAATCACATGCCGTTGTTCCATACAAGTTATATAACGACGTCGCCCCAGTCCAGCTCCGGCAGTCCCCACCTTGTGCTGTGCCTGTACCTGTGCGTGCACCGGCCGGGCCCCGGCGGCATCCAAAGAGAACGACTCGCATTGCTGTCGGTCCGGCACTCCGGCCGGCTTGGGTCGATCTCGGCCCCGTCGCTGCTGTTACGGCGCCCTCAGTGTTCGTGCTCGCACAGATCCTCCTCATCGTCCTCGCTCCGTCTCCACTCTTTTGAGGCAGATTTGGCTGTTGGAGCGGGCCCGATTGCAATCTTGGCATCGCTGCTCCGGTGTTCAAAACACTGAACCGTACGGGTGCTTGATGCTTCATGTTCCCCTCCTTTTCTTTGTATCGTTTCTTTTGGGTCACTATGATCGAGTCCTTGATCTATTCTCTCCCTTCAATACTTGTTAAAGCTAGGCAGCAGAGCCAGTGAATCCTGGTACGTACTATCTACTCCCTCCGTCCCAAAAATAAACGATATTTTTGGATTTTAGTGAAAAACGACCACAAGTTTGACTCGATTTATAAAAATATGTAGAAGATTTAAATCTCCAAATAAATTTGTTAAAAAAACTAGATCAAAAGATCTTTCCAATGATACTAATTATGTAATATAAATATTATTCCTATTTTAATATATAATCGTTTAGTTGGTAGATGCTTTTTTCGAATCAAAAGAATCGAAAACGTCATTTATTTTGGGGACGGAGTGAGTACGACACTAGACAGTCACATGCCGTGCTCCAGATTTGTCATCTGAATTTCTGTCTCTCTGCGTGTCCCTGACCACTTCCTATATCGTTGGTTGCATGCCATGCCTGCGTGGCTGTGGGGTCTGCTTGCCGTGCTTGGGGCTTTGTCGACGACGCAGCGAAGACCAACAAGTCATCTCGGAGAGTGGCTGGGCGGCAACAGGTTGGTTAACTAGTAGGGCCACCTCGCTGGCTTTTCTGCTGAAGCTGAATTCTCTGTCCGCTACGACGTCAACTCTTGTTTGGTCGGCAGGTCGCTCTCTCGAGTCAGCGTCGGGAGCTCCGCGCCACGACCAGCCAACGATCCGGCGCCACGACCAGCCAACACGCCGTATTCGGCGCGGCCTCGGCACGTCACGGTACGTGTCGTGCTGGCCGTGACAAGTGCCCAAACAAACTCTTGTTCTACGAATGCCACACAGGCTATGCTTAGGCACGCACGAAGCACGCCGGTTACCACGACGACGGAACTGAAAACGCTAGCGGTACTTCATATATCGGTCGCGTAACTAAGCACTATATATATGGATCGACAGAGTTTCTGGCCGTGTAATGCAATGCATTTCAAATTTTAAGTTGACTTAAGTGAATACTAAAATGATACGTGTATCCATGGATTAAACATAATTTTAAAAAGTTTATTGTCAAATTGTGTTTTTTTTTTTTTGAAAAACTTGGCTAAATGTGACAATGAGTACCATATAGAATGTGGTATATTTTAGTATAAAGTTTATTAGAATCGTAATGTACTGTATTTTTAGAATGGAGGGAGTAGTATTTATTTAACTAGTAATATCTATAGAAATGGAAAGTTATATGTTATGAAAATATTTCTAATTGTATTGACAATCCCATGTTATTCACCTTGTGTCGTTCTCATGTAAGGAACTTGGGAAATTGAAAAGCTTATTTCCTCCATTTGAAGATTACAACTTCAAGTTTAATAATGAAAAAATTTTCTAATAACAAGAAAAAAGTATTTGAAGTTTTGGTTTGTTTAAATGAAAGACAATTAAATTGTTTCAAAGGTTTTAATTCGTTGGAGTTGAATTTCAAGTGGGTTTTTTCAGTTTTGTTCCAAGCTTACTTACCTGGTCCAGCGAGCTATGCTAATCAAGATCTCCCAATTTTTTGCTATGGCGAGTAGTTAGCTTTTACGGTCATTACAGGGGTGCGATCTTCAACCTCTGCTAGGTAGTGAACATCTAGAGAAAGAAGACGACTGATTTGATCTTTAATGTATACATTTTAAAGGTTGTTTTGTGTGTTTATGTCTATCTATTGTACTAGCCTTTGTCGTTTTTTTCTCAAGATACACTCACATCAATTGTGTCCTTGTGTCTATCTTGACGTGAGTGTTTTGTACATAAAAAAACATAAGCTATAGCATTAATAAAAAGAGCTCAGTCCCTCCTCGCTGATTCGAAATTAAGCAAAGCGCACCGAATCCGTTGCTACCATTAAAAAAAAAAAAATCCGCGCTTCCTTCCTGGGCACGCTACAAGGCACTGACTGCGGGGCCCGCCTAGCACCCACCGTGCATCTCCTATATATACACCTCCAGCGAGGCGCCACACCGGAAAGCGACACGACCGCGCCCCGATCGAGGAGACCACACCACACCGCCTCCTCCGCGCCCGCCGATTCGTCGAGCTCGCCTCGCGCCCTCGCCCGCTCGCCTAGCTCCCCCTGCCTCCTCTTCCCTTTCTCCCCACCTCGCCCCGCATGCCAGCGCGCGCTGACGGCCGGCGGACGACGACGTACGGCGGGGTGGGCATCATGGACAAGTACGAGCCTGTTCGGGACATCGGGTCGGGCAACTTCGGGGTGGCGCGGTTGATGCGCAACCGCGAGACCCGAGGGCTCGTCGCCGTCAAGCTCATCGAGCGCGGCCACCGGGTCTGAGCCTTGGCTTCGCTGCTCTTTTTCGACTCTCCAAGGGGGTTTGGGTCGGGTTGGTTTGATTTGTTCGAGGGTTCGGATCCGGCCGCTGGTTCTGGTTTTGTTGTGCTGATCGGGTGGGCTTTTTCTCCCCCGCAGATCGACGAGAATGTGTACCGCGAGATCGTCAACCACCGGTCGCTGCGGCACCCGAACATCATCCAGTTCATAGAGGTGCGTGTGCCAATCAGGAGCATTTATTTATATTTATCGATTGTTTATTACCCCCTTTTGTCCTGTTATTAGGTTCATCTGTAGTGTTGGGGGTAAAAAAAGACTTTTTTTATGTGGTGAACGTGCTTTTGTGCGGTACGAAGGAGGCGCCGATGAAGCGGAAATTTTGACGAAGGGTTGATTTGTTGTGTTTATTGATAATCTGTTTTGAGATTTGCATTCAATCAAGCTGGCCGCTCATGTTCTTGCCTTTTAGGACTTCAATCAAGCTGGCCGCTCATGTTCTTGCCTTTTAGGACTTATGGGTCAGTATTTTGGTGCCGGATAGTTGGGTTTTAATTATTTGGGAAATAAGCTGCTTGGATTTGAAGTGTACCAAGTTGATCTCTCTCCCTTTTAGTTTCTCTAGTACTAGTACATAACACTATTTTCTACTGTAGCACTTTATATAAATATTCTGGCTATATATACGAGCACCAACTCAAAAGCTTATTCCATTAGGGGAAAAACTCTGCAGGTGATCCTAACACCAAGGCATCTTGCAATTGTGATGGAGTATGCGGCTGGTGGTGAACTATTTGATCGAATAGTGGATCGTGGGCGATTTAGCGAGGATGAGGTACTATATTATTGCTGGATGTTCTTTGAGTACTATTCTAGCTGTAATGTGTTATTCATCCCCCACAACAAATTTTAAGGTGTTCTCTTCTGCTCATTGTAGGCCAGGTATTTCTTCCAGCAGTTGATCTGTGGAGTGAGCTATTGCCATCACATGGTATGAAGAAACTATAAATTAGCGTCTAATCGTTATCTTCACAGCTCAGATATACTAGATATGTTTTGTTGTGGGAAGTCCAGGTGTGTTTTATTTTAATTATTTATGAGTGGAACCTGAACATATGCTTAAATGTTGGAATCTTGTCTACTTCCAGCAAATATGCCATAGAGATTTGAAGCTGGAGAATGTTCTCTTGGATGGCAGCCCAGCTCCACGGCTTAAGATATGTGATTTTGGCTACTCCAAGGTTGTCTCTAATTTCTTGTTGCACTGGTAGCTTTAAGTTCTTTTGACATGTCTGTAAGCTTGCTTGAGAATACCGTTTAATTGCTAATTCGTAACAGTCATCAGTACTACATTCAAGGCCAAAATCAGCAGTGGGGACGCCAGCATATATTGCACCAGAGGTGCTTTCTCGGCGGGAGTACGATGGGAAGGTGAGTAGAAAGAATCTCATGTTTATGAATACTTGCATTGTTGATGATCTGTTAAGCATATATTCAAAAGTACATCTGTAGTATTCTTCATCTTATCATCATTACACATCATATTTTGTTACATTCTTATTTTGCTGGCATTCACATTAGTACTAGATGTTGCCTGCAAGTGCTGCTTGGTCAAGTTTAGTGATTATTTAGGGCTGCTCATTTCAAAAAAAATGTTATCAAGATGTAGAGGTACCGCCTTATTACCAAAATCTCTTCTAAGTACTTAAAATTAAGTTATCCATTAATAGTGCGCAACATATCTGATTCTTTTCAAGATTGTTGCACCGGACATGTTTGTTTTTTTTTGTGGACAGTTAAATCTGATGGTCCACGGTTGCCTGTATTGGTTCTGAAGAATTCGTGCCCAATATTGATGTCATTAAGGAAAGAGGCTTGAGATAAGAAAGATACATATACTGAACCTCCCAATTTCGATAACATACTTGGTCAGGTGTTTATATTCTTAGTTGCAGTAATATTTTAAACCATAATTCCTGGACTTATCTTGATCAATACTTGTCACTTCTAGAAGACATTAGATTGATTATTGGAATATGTAGCAACAGTGAATAGAGGATAAGTGGTCATTTTCAGACATGGTGTTGGAATTTTGCCATTTCATCCCTTGTGTTTCTGTGGACTGCGTAAGGTGTACCCTAACAGATGTTGACACTGATAAAGTAGAGTGGACTAATTGGCCCATTGCACATGCAGACCACCCATCGAGTGGACCTTCTACTTATCTTACACTCTCCAATATGTTGGTCCAAATTTTGGTGTAGTTAATGGAGTCATGGCCTTTAATATGTTTCTCTGTGTTGATATTCTTTCAGAAGATTAGCTAGATTTTTTAGCCGAGTAAACTGCACATGGTCACTGGTCAGCACATAGGTTCTTTTCTTTTTATTCAAGGTGACTTTATAGCTGTATCTTGTTTTTTTAGAGAAAAGGTTTCCCCGGCTTTCCATTTCAAGAAAACCACAACAAAGTTCAAGGTTCTCAGCATTAAGCTGTTCCGGTAGAGAGAGCGCAACAACTATTATTACAGGGCTCAAAGGCCGGCCTTGACGCAATCAACTCTCTCCTCACTGCTTCATCAGAAACGACCTCCTCTGAAGACTGAGCATCCAATAGTCCCAACTGTGATGACGACTCCGTTTCCCTCCACTCGATCAATTCCAGTTGCCTTGATGTATCTTCCAGTGTCTTGCATATAGACTCTATCTTGAATGTATCCTCCTCCTTCAGCAGGGCACACCAACTTCTCAACATTTTTGCGAGTCTCATCCAGATCTTCTTGAAACCTGTCCAACTTATCCCCTGAAAACATAAATCATTACGAGATTTCCATAAGATCCACATAACAGCTGCTGAAACAACATTTGTCACAATATTAGCTGTATCTTGTTTACCAAGTCAGTTGTTTGTGCAGTTCAGATACTATGGCTGTTCAGTGCTTTCTTTGACACTGTAATTCTGTTATGGTATAGCCAGTGGAAATCAACTGTTAGCTTCTGTTGGTTGAATCATCATGATACACGAATCACTAATCAAAATAGGAAAAAATGTGCTAGAGTCAAGAGGTTGTCAACTTTATCTTTATTTCAGCAAAGTTTCACTCGTAGCTTTTTATATCTAGTTCAATTGCTAAATTAGGTGATTCTTAAGAAGATCCCTATAGATAAAACAGAACCCTTTGTTTCCAAAAAAAAAAAAAAAAATATGTTGAAATCAAGTGTTAGAGTGTGAACTGGCGATGGTAAATCTTTAAATTATAGGGTCAATCAATTCATGCATCAAAACATATCATGAATTGATGTTGCAGAATTTGTTTATTTCTTGGCAAAATGTTGATATTTCATATGTCCGTGCCTTTTTAGATATACTCCTTTTCTTTTTTGCTTTAGTTTCCATGTGTTTTGTTTATTGTGAAAATGATACAATCGGTAAAGCTTTTGTTTGTTATTATTGCATTGTGATGACACTAGATGTGGCAGAAATTATCTCAATGAACTTATCCAGTTGATGTGGACATTACTTGATCTCCATTAGAAAGCTAACTATTATTGGGATATTGACCAGAGTTCATATCCATAGCCAGTTCAAATATGCTGATACACGAGCATCTATGGCTTGATCATTTACACTTTTGTTTTTGGTGGTTCTTTATCCTGATTTAGCTCATTATTATTAATTATAAATATTAGATATATAAATATGGTAGCTAGTAGTACAAATGAAACACTCTGCTTCATTGCTTTTTTTTAAAACAGCATTAGTACCTGGTGTTACTGAGTAATGACAATTGACCAGTGTATTTTGATGGTGTAGCTTGCAGATGTATGGTCCTGTGGAGTCACTCTTTTTGTCATGCTTGTGGGAGCCTACCCGTTTGAAGATCAGGATGATCCTAAAAATATTAGAAAGACCATTCAGGTGACTGGTGCCTATGTTCTGGATGCTCCTCACATATATTGAGGAAAAAGTATGATTTGCCCCATAACATTTGCACCTTTATTTTCAGCGAATAGCAGCAATTCAATATAATATCCCAGACAACATTCACATATCTGATGATTGCAGACAGCTCATTTCACGTATCTTTGTTAGCAATCCATTAAGGGTAATACATTGAACCGTCTCAATTGTAGTGTCACTGTATCAGCATGGTTATTGGGTCTATGAGTGGCTTACCTTTTTGTTTGCAATTTTGAATTTCCCATAGAGAATCACCATGAGGGAAATAAAAAGCCATCCATGGTTCCTAAAGAACTTGCCGAGGGAGCTCACAGAAGCGGTGCAGTTGTCCTACTTCAGGAGGGACAATAGTGTCTCTGCCCTTTCAGACCAAACAACCGAAGAAATCATGAAGATTGTCAAAGAGGCAAGAACCTTGCCAAAATCATTGAGATCAGGCTATGGCTACAGTGAAGAATGCTCAGATGAGGAGGAAAAGGAAGAGGAGAGCGAACCCAAAGAGGAGGAGGAAGAAGATGAGTGTGATAAGAGGGTTAGGGAGGTTCGCGAAAGTGGGGAGCTGGATATGACCTCACTGCACATCTAAATGCTGCATGTGACGTGTCTGAATGTAGATAATTGGCTTTTGTCTGCTGAGTTTGATAGAATGTATGCAATTCTGGCGTCAGATATAGTAGTCTATTTAAGCCTTCTCCACCCTGTAATATATTTGTTTTGGTGAACTGTATGTGTGTTATATGGGTTTGTTCTAAAGGAGAAGGTTTTGTACAGGCACACCTGATTGTGTTTTTGGATAGGAAGTTCTACCGTTTGTTTGCACTCTGCAGCAAACATTTGGAGTTTGTAAGCCATATGTTGGAGCATATCCAGTAAGAATGGGTGAAATGCTGCGAATTCTGTCAGAATGAGTTGTGTAAGTTTGCAAACATTGAAGATAAAAAGATTTTGATATCGGGTGTGCATTTCTTCCAATGAGAATCTGTTCCAAATTATAAGTCATTTTGACTTTTGAGGTGCATTCATTTTACTATGCATTTAGATATAATAATGGATGAATAAAAAAAGTGAAAACGATTTATAATTTGGAACAGGCTTGTGAGTTGTCACCCTAAACTCAATAGGACTGTGAGTTGTCACCTTAAGGGCTTCTCCGGTGGTGTTTCTAATGCATGAAGTGTCCACTAGAGCAAACCGATGCATGAAGTGTGTCAGGAGCCAACCACGGAATATGAGTCGATTCACTCGGATTAAAATAGTATTCTCATGGAGAGAGGAGGGAGAGTAAATAGACAGAAAGCACCAGGTCGCCATGCAAGTGTCTGGCTTAGGAGACGAAAACATTCTTTTTAATTAAGTGGCCCACAACAAGAGTCGACATACAACTGGACGTTGAAGGAATCGACTCAATTACATCTTGTCGTATGTGTACATGGCATTGGTGACTCGACCCACCACTACGCATGCCCTAAACTCAATAGGCTTGTGAGTTGTCACCCTTTGGTTTCTCTTCCAATCGATGCCACACTACCGCGACAGCGGTAGGGTTCGCTGGTCTTCGGGCTGTCTCCGTTGCCCAACGGGCTTGAGCATACTAGGGCACAAAGAAATTACGGCTGGAACACAATAGTCACGGAGTCAAAGTTTGTAGGGTGATACTCTTTTTGGGACGGAGGAAGTGTCAACTATATATGAGTCATGAAATTAAATGTTGTAAAACTCTAGAATGAAACTTTACATTTTTTGTTTGTGCTCAAATGAAACTTTGCATTGAGAGTGGGTTTCATTCACAACTAAACTTACCATCGAGACCGGAGGAATTGATTTATTCAAGGCAGGGAGTATTTAGGACTAGGATTTGATTTATTCAAGACGGAGGAAGTATTTAGGGTAGGTGTCGGATTCAATTAAAATCTAATTGTTTAGAAATCATTCCTACTAAATCCGTTTTAAATTGTATTTCATTTGACTTTTCAACCCTAACTTTGACCACTGCCTTATTCAAAATTTTGTGTAAAAAATATCACTTCTTTGTTGTGGATTGCTTTATTAACAAATGCTCTTTAAGAATGACTTAAATTTGACTAGTTTTGTGTAAATTTTTTGAATAAGGCAGTGGTCAAACTTAGGGCTTAACTATAATTTAAAATGGTGGGAGTATTTTTCTCCGAGTAAAATCCATTGTAGATCCTTAAACTTGTCATGAGGTCTCAATTAGATCTATGTACTTAGGAAACTAGGTAAACAGGTCCCCCGAACTTATCACGAGGTCTCGTCCCGAGTCCAAAACCGGGATTGGTGGGCGGTTTTGCTATAGTAAGTGGTTTTTGTCTTTTTTTCTTTTTAAATTTAGATTGAATCTTTAAAAAATAATAGTAAATTATAGAAAAATCATAAAATGAAAAATCTAATTCTTTTGGACTTCACATGAGTAGATCTACAAGTGAACATATAATATGATATACTTTAGTACAAAAATTTTTTGCTACTGAAGCTTTTATTATTTTTATTTGGCTAAATCTTTTTAAAAATCATAGTAAATCACAAAAAAAAATTATAAAATAGAAATCTAATTTTGTTAGACTCCACATGCGCATGTCTACGCTTAATGAGTATATAATATGATATGCTTTAGTCCAATAAAATAATTAAAAGTGTAGCTACGAATTATTTCAATTAATCTGAGTAAAAGCATAGATCTAAAGCTACAACAAAAATTTTGTACTAAAATATACCATATTATATATTCACTTGTAGATCTACTCACATGGAGTCCAAAAAAATTAAATTTTTTATTTTATAATTTTTTTATAATTTACTATGAATTTTCAAAGATTCAATCTAAATGTTTTAAAAAAGAAAAAGACAAAAACCACTTACAGTAGAAAAACCTGCAAAAGATGAGACGTCATGACAAGTTTAAGGATCTATTTACCTAGTTTCATAAATACATGGACCCTGGATGAGACATCGGGATCAAGGATACACATTAAATTTTACTCTTTTCTACCTTTTTTTTTTTTTTTAATCCAAACGGCCCCTGGAAGAAAGAAACATGCGTGGCGTGCTGCTTCATCAGACAGAGAAAATAACAACCGTCACACTAAATGCCACAATTATTCACACATTTGCCCCCGGCAACCGCACCGACCACCGAGCCCACCAACGAGGCAATAATAACACAGAGAAATGATCATTTTTCCTAAAAAATAAGCCAAACCACCAGGCTTGATCTACAAAACGTGCCGGCAAACAAAAAAAAAAAATAACAGAAAAATACTTCGCCGAGAAGGAAGAATCAGCCGGCCGGACGGTTGGACGCGGAGATGCCGAGACGACGCACGGAGTCACCACGCACGAACCTATCTCCAGATCCAGATTAGCCAAAAAAGATTAGCCACGACGGCACCGCCAGCCAGCCCGGCCCCGGACGGCTATAAAGACGAGCCCAGCCTCGACATCGACGGCGATGAAGAAGACAAGTTCCCAGCTCCGGCAGCTTAGCAACCCTCTCCTGATCCTCCTGTTCCTCGCAGCAGCGGCAGTAGCAGCAGCCATGGCGGCAGAGCCGGAGAAGCAGGCGGCCCCCGCGGCACAGGAGGAGACGGCCGTGCACATCGTGTACGTCGACCGCCCCCAGGACGCCGAACCCGAGGAGTTCCACCTCCGCACCCTCACCCCCGTCCTCGGCAGGTAATCCGTCAGATCGATCGGTGTAACGGGACCCGATCGTGCCCGCGCTTGTTGGTGGGATGAAATTTGGGGCTCGATCGTTCCTAATTTGTGCCGGGGATGTCAATGGAACGTGGTGGGTTTTCTGATGCGGTGATTTCCCCCCACCCCCCTTCGGTTTGGCAGCGAGCAGAAGGCCAGGGACGCAGTGCTCTACCACTACAAGAACGCCGCTAGCGGCTTCTCCGCGAAGCTCACCCCCAAGCAGGTTGAGGATCTCAAGGGTGAGTCCTCCCTTTCAATATTTTTTCCTGCGATTAAGCTATACTGCTTGCTCCGGGATGCCCTTGATTCATCATGCCGCGGCTGTACTGGGGAAAATTTTGCATAGGGAGCATAGTCTTGTTGTTGCATCAAATGATCAAATTAGTGGATGCCCATGGTGTATGAAATCCTTGCTCAATTCGCAGTATTAAATCTCCAAGCTGAGAGATTGTTGGATGCTTTGGACCTTTTTTTTTGTAGGATAATAATTAATTAAAGTGATTCCCTCTCCACATTACAAAATACTTGGGGAATTGGGGATCTAATTGGGGAATTGTGGTTGTAGCTTACTGATGCTCTGAGCACAAGTCCTCCAATGCTCCCACTATAATCTTGGAGCATGCTCTTAGGCCCTGGATCCATTAGCTGCTAATAATTAGCTAGCTAGCTAATAGTTCATGGCTAAAATTAGCTAGTTTGGTAACTCATGAAATAGTTGTTAGTTGGGTATTCGACTAACAATTGCCTTCAACTCCTCCATCGATCCAAATGAAGTTCGACCTGGTACTTGGGCGGATTCCTCTTCTTCGGCGCCAACAACAACAACAACAACAACATAGCCTTTAGTCCCAAGCTAGTTGGGGTAGGCTAGAGATGAAACCCATAAAAAACAGTACAAAAGAACATAGAAAGGCACAAGACAAAAGGATAAAGATTAGGGTAGATAGAAAAGGAAACAAAGTCATGGTTCGAGCACGTTAATAGCTAGCCTCCAAGCACTCCTATCCAAAGCTAAATCCTTGGAGATATTCCACTCCTTAAGGTCTCGCTTAACCGCCTCGTCCCCAAGTCGGCCTAGGTCGGCCTCTACCTCTCTTTACATTATCTACCCGCTCTAGAACTCCACTACGCACCGGCGCCTCGGGAGGCCTCCGTTGAACATGTCCAAACCATCTCAACCGATGTTGAATCAATTTCTCCTCGATAGGAGCCACCCCGACCCTATCCCGAATATCTTCATTCCGAACTCTATCCCTTCTAGTATGCCCGCAAAACCAACGCAACATACGCATCTCGGGCCACACTTAGCTTTGGACATGTCGCCTTTTTGTAGGCCAACATTCAGCACCATACAAAGATCGTAGGAGGCGCGTAATCGCTGTCCTATAGAACTTCCCTTTTAGCTTCGTGGTACCAGATTTGGCTTCGTGGTACCATGCTCCCTTTAGCTTCTCGTGGTACCATTCCTCTTCTTCGGCGCCAGATTTGGGAAAAAATTGTCCCCAAATCAACCTGGCTCCGATACCAAATGTTAGGTGACTGGTAACTGGAATGGGGAATTAGGGGGAAACGTAGCAAGAATTGGGGATCGAAGAGGAAGAACACGGCTGAATCCCACTATAATCTTGGAGCATGCTCTTAGGCCCTGGATCCATTAGCTGCTAATAATTAGCTAGCTAGCTAATAGTTCATAGCTAAAATTAGCTAGTTTGGCAACTCATGAAATAGTTGTTAGTTGGGTATTTGACTAACAATTAGCTAGACCTATTTGGAATCAAGGAACTAATTATTATCACCGAACTATTAGCTTTACAGATCCAAACAGGGCTACATCGGCCTTTCCCATGAACAGAAAGGTGTTTTTTGTCTGAGTTTATAACTAAAGCTATTCTCAGATTTGGCTTTGAGTCCCATAACGGTGTAGTGATGTAGAGCTACTGAATATTTGTGAATTGTGATATTCTTGACTGTTGATGGCAGAAGTCCTAGAGAATACATTAGGGAATTCAACATTTTCCTTGTGGATAACTTTATCTGTTCGTTCATTGGAGTAATTATGTACGCTATGTTATATTTTTACAACAGTTTTTTTTTTAACTGAGATGTTGAAAATGATATGGTCAAAAATATTATTCAGTACCTATTGTGAAAACTCTGCAACACATTCTACATCATCAGTCATCGCACCCTAGCAATCGTTACACAAGAGACATTCCGTATCTTAGTTTGAGTTCCTCAATTCATTCTTGTACCTCGGCTTCTCCTCAACTTGGCTATTGCTTGTTGGTTTGTTTTGCAGAGCAACCAGGCGTTCTCCAGGTTGTGCCGAGCCAGACTTACCAGCTACATGGTCCTGGGGGTGGCGCTGGCCAGGGCACGACACGCACCTTGGGACTTATGTGAAGGCGTACTGAGAATCAAGAAGACTGTTTTAGTATGGCCACAGGTCTGACGAATGTGTAGTATCGGTCTCCTGTATAAGAATAAGGGACCTGTCGGTCTCCTGTGTACTGCTCTTGACGCATGTTCAGTCCTGTTCTAAAGCTTGTAATGCACTGACGCAGTGATGCGTATGTTTTTTTCAATATAATGACAACAAGTATGCTATCTTGGTTGGTGCTTGATCGATCTGTGTTTGAATCTTGAACTTGAAGTTGCAGTTGCAGTGGAGTACTCTGCGTCAGCTTGTGTTGCTTTTGCTTATTTGCCCTGTTGAGTTGGTATTCTCTAGATCCTGTTATGAACCGAAGGGATGTGCCCCAGTGAGGTCGTCAACGGTAGCACCTGCCAATCGGGTCCACACGTCAGTGACTATAACTACAAACCTTCTAGGAGGAGCAGGGTCGCGTCAGTATCCATCGGAACCATCGCCTCCGCAGTCTCGCACAGGCAGGCTTGCGCGCGTCCATCCTCCAACGACGATACGGCTCACCGCTCACGTGTCTTCCCAACCGCAGCGCAGCGGCGACATCGACCTCCACCTCCGCAATCGGTGGCGACCTTTCCGTGTCGATCCCTACTAGCTCGCTCGAGGTCGCGGGCGTGGCATCCCCCAACCCAAGCTGATGGAGGCTGCGGCCTCCAGCGCGCCGGCGAGTCGGCGGGCGAGCTGGTTCTCCGCGCGGCGGCGCTGGTGCCGTGGACGCGCTACGTCCTCGCGGCGCTCGCCCTCGCCGCCGCGCTCCTGTACAGGTTCCTCGAGCTCCACTTCCTCGGCGACCTCCTCCGCGGCCTCCGCGGCGGCCGCGTCTCGCTTACCTTCCACCCCCGAGTCTCAAGTGTACCACCGGGTCGCCTCCAGGTGCCGCTCGCTGCACGGCAGGTGGGCATGTGTGGGATGCTAATATGCTGTCATGAATCATCGGACACAATCTGCTCTGCCTCCCTCTTCCGGAGAAATTTGCTTTATGATTTTATTTTTTGTTCCCAATGTTGCGTTGCCTAGGTACCTGGCGACGCCGTGGTTAGCGAGTCCTCATTTGCAGACGTTGTTCCTGAGCATATCTGGCAGGCCACCTTCATTCACCTATCGGAGGTTCGAATAAAATAGCGAATCATTGTTGTTATTGATATTACCAAGCATTAACTTGTTGTGTTCTTCGTGGTGTTGTTGCTCACTTGCTTGGTAGTCTCCCTGCAGTAAAGTTACTACATGGTGGATTAGTGATTGCACACTTGTACTTGTGCATTGTTACGTTTCTGTTGATGCTTTACTAAAACTTAGCTGATGCAACTACATGTGACTTAGCCGATGCAAGTATACAACTATGTGAGTGGATACATGATAATTCATTTTTTGGCTACGCAATTTTGTGTTTTATGGCTGTTGCACAAAGTTCAAAAAAAAAAAGGTACTCCATCTGGTCCAATTTATAGTTCACATTAGTTTTGTCCTAAGTTAAACTTCTTTAAAAATTTTTTTTTTTTTTTGAAGTGTAACTTCTTTAATTTTGACCAATTTTTTAGGAAAAATATATTAACATCTTCAAGTTCAAATAAATGTCATATCAAGACATTACGTTATGAATTTAATAAATCTAATTTCATGGTGTATGTTAAGTTAGTTTGACTTATGACAAAGTTAAAGAACTATAATTTGGCACCAAGAGAGTATTACATAAGTGTGAACATATTATGTGTGCAGGGAGGCTAAAGTTGTTTTTCATATGTCCAGAAAATGTTTGACTCTCATAGTTTCCTTTCAGTAGCCTGCAATTTGTGGCCATATATATCAGCTTGATACATGGCAGAGAGACCCGCGTATTTTAAAACTGGGACCTTACAGTACAAGATAAAAAGTGCAATGCTATAGAGTTTTATGACCATGGTTGTCTTTTCACAGTGATTCAACTATTTATATTGCAGGCAGCTGTACACTGTTCGTGACGGTGGGACCATTGCCTTAGATTGGTTACTATCCTCTGATCTTGAAGGTTCTGCATGTTTAGATTGTTTAAGATTGGTGAGCAAGCAAATGGATGATTAACTTTTTTCCTTTTGGGTGTTATGTTGCAGCTGGAGATGTCGGATCTTGTGATAGAATCATTTCTAAGGATGATTCCACACCCCTTCTTCTTGTGATACCTGGATTAACTAGTGATTCTAGTGCTGCTGTAAGTCGATCAGTTTTAAACAAGAACTGCAAGTTGACTGTATTATCCCTGTTTCATTTTAGCTACCTTTATGGTTTATTCTAAACAAGATTTTTTTTTGAATGTAATATTCTAAACAAGATGGGGGGTTTTGTTGCAGTATGTGAAGCACTTGGTCTTTTCTATGGCAGTCAAAGGATGGAATGTTGTTGTAAGCAACCACAGGGGTCTGGGTGGCATCTCCATAACAGTAAGTTCTACCATAGATCAAAACTTATGATAAGACATGATTTTCTATTCAAAACCAAGATTTTTTTTGTAAGTTAGTTAACCTTAAAAACACATTCTAACACCAGGAGAATCGTCACCAACATTAGTTGCTGATACAAGGTTTAGCTGCCTATTGTTACAATTTTTTTTCTGTTGGCAGTCTGATTGCTTTTACAATGCCGGGTGGACAGAAGATATGCGTGAAGTTGTTAATTTCCTTCATCAAGAGTATCCAAAGGCTCCACTATTCACTGTTGGGACAAGCATAGGTGCCAATATTGTGGTGGGTTTAGTTTTTCTTCCCCTTTCCCACCCTGTGAAAAAATTACTGCAGCTGTTACTTAATAGTTTAAGGTTCCTTCTGAAATTTTCATATATATATCGCCCATTTAGGTCAAGTATCTTGGAGAAGAAGGTGAAAATACACCTTTAGCTGGTGCTGCATCTATTTGTTCTCCCTGGGATCTGCTGGTTAGTGACTATAGTTAATTAATTTAGCAGAGGTTTCTACAGATTTTTCTGATTTTAAATTGTGCTTTTAATGCAGAAAACTTTGATTTGCATATCAGTTACCACAACAGTGGTTTAAGATTTGTCACTTATTGTCTGTTATCATCTTTCTTCAAGTGGTTTAAGATTACAAATGTCTTTTCTGTTTCCAATTCACAACGCAACACTTTGATTATTACTGATTAATTACTCATAGTATATTGTTATATCACTGCAATTATGCAGGTGACCAACAGATTTATTTCACGCAAGCTTGTGCAGCGATGTTATGATAGAGCTCTTTGCGATTGGTCTCAAAGGATATGCAAAACTGTATGTACTTGTTAAGCCTTTTCCATGCAATCTTGTGAACCTTACCTTTTAAGTTTTTTTCTGCTAACTAATGTTTACTAATTACTGAAAAAGTCCTTGCCACATTGATTGGCTGAGATGATGCTTCTCCTTCCTAGATCGCCACCATGAACTTAGCAGATCTTTCTTTGTCTAATAATGCAACTGAACAAGATAATAGATTATACTTTTGTTCCATACTCTTTTTTCAACTGTGTTTTTTTTACAGACATCAACCAGTCTTGGCACGACTTTGCAAACTGGGAAGCTATTACATCGGTAAGATAGCATTGTTGGTCTGTTTTTTTCATAGTCATGCAGTCCTTATCATGTTTATGTGTTATTCAGTTTGCATTAAAAAACAAAAGATGTGGTCCATTTAATAAACGGTATGACTATATTTCAATAGATTAGCTGGTTATATGACATATTGTGCTTACCCCCTTTTTTTTCCTTTCATCAGTCACACACTATCCGGGAATTTGACCACCATGCCACTTGTATCGTTGCCAAATATGAGGTATTCTTTCTAATGCTAAATCTACACCATCTTCTTTTGCACAATCAGCAAAGTATTCATATTTTAGATTTTTTTCTAAAATTATTGGTTACAGTTTCACTGCTCTCTTTGCTCATCATGGTAACTAATTTTTTGATTCCATTGGAAATTAAGTGGAATAAAAAGCAAACCACAATTGACCCTCCCCCCACCCAAAAAAAAAACTATGCCCCATTTCTCTTGTGGACTTCTCTTTCCATTAGAAAGGACTGACACATAGAGTGCGTCCAGCCAAGACATTCCCTTTTTACCAAAATGCTGCCTAAAAATATGTGATGGAATTAGTTGATCCATGATAAATTAATAATTCCATAACATAGAACCTCCTTCAAATATGTGGATGTGATTCTAAAATATTTCATCAAAACACTATCTCGTTGAATTGGGAAACTGGCTGGTGACCATTGAAAATGGAAAAGTTAAAAAACAAATTGACGTGATAGTGCTATGACTAAAAAAAACCGGGCAGTCACATCAAAAATTAAAGAGAAAAATCCAAGAGTACTCAAAATTTAGGCATTAGTTTAAACATTGAACCATTGTTAACAATCAGATGACTCCATATCAAAAGCATGTAATGGTCTGCACAATCTCATGTTCATGTTGACTACTTGAGCCTCTTGCTTGATTTTTTTTTTTCTCTCGAACAACGTAGGAGAGTTGTGTGTCATTTCATTGAGGGATAAAGTACAAAGGGAGGGAAAATCCATCCCCTCCAGACACCCCACACACACCAGCCTTTTAGGCTAACAGACACACCACTTTACAAATAGTGACAAGTGACAACCAGGAAAAGGCTAAGACCTGAAGGAAAAGCCTCTTGCTTGATTGAATCCAGCATCCAGGGAAGACTGTTACAAAAAGGTTATCATAATTTCGTGAATCACTAAGCGTGGACCACATGTGTTTGGTTTCAACACTTGCTACTGATAGTGACAGTAGAAGCAAGGGTTACATTTTTGTTAGAGGACTTGTGGCAGCATCAAGGCTTGCAGCCTTGGAATTTGCAGGTCTGCATGGGAAAATATTGAAATGAGTTCTGGACTGATGGCACAGAAACACTTTGCTACTGTCGAGATGAGAAAGATGTGTTAGGTTTCAGCCAGTTCGCATACGAATTTTGTTTGTAGAGTATTTGAACTTTATAGAATACAGGTTACTTGAACATGAATCATCTAATTGGTATTTGGTTTGGGCTCCAAGTTCCAACAGAAAATTCATGACCTAGAGAACTTATCAATGTAACTCAATGATAATGATGGGTCTTTTGATTCAGTTAACTAGTGCTATTTAAAATCGTACTGCCGTTTTGTAATTTAGGTGTTGTGTAATTTTTAAGAGTGAATTCCATGTAGTGAGTAGTGACTATCTCCTTTCAGACAGTGGACACATTCTACCGCAAGTGCAGCAGTGCAAATTATATCAGCAACGTGTCAGTTCCTCTGCTTTGTATCAGTGCCTTAGATGACCCCCTCTGCACAAGGGAGGCCATTCCCTGGGATGAATGCAGGTAAACATACGATGAAAGCTCACTATTCTGATTTTTGTTTGGTTTAATGTGTTGATAAGGCCCCTATGCATGCACTGATTCAGGGCAAACAAAAACATTGTATTGGCAACTACACCTAATGGTGGACATCTTGCTTTCTTTGAAGGCCTAACTGCTGGAAAGCTTTGGTAAGTTATTTGGCAAACATGTTTAGCATCTATTACTCGGTTTTTGCCCTTGTCTGCATTTTAACTTAGGATGTGACTCCAGTCTATTTGATCAGCCAATAGTGTTTGACGTTCAGCCTGTATCTATCTAAATTCTTGACAGGTGGGTACGACCTGTTTCTGAGTTCCTCTGTGCTCTGCATGATGGCCCCTACATGCATCAGCAGAAGGTGGTGCTTGGTAGTAGTTCACATATCAGCTCTGGTTAACACAATATAACATGTTATAGTTGAATGCAGGCAGAAGAGCATAATTTGCATCCATCGTTGGAATCATCAATTGACAAGAGCCCATATGTGAATTTCATGGAAGATGGAATGGTAGCTGCAGTAACAAATGATGGTCCTAACAGCGGTGACTCCTTGCATAATGAGATTTCTGGTGAAATTGAACTCAATGATAACATGGTTGCCCAACACGCACAACAGAATCAAAACACTGGAGCTATACAAAATGAGACTGACAGTTGGGTGGATGATAAAAATAGCTCAGAAGGGAATGCGACCACTATTCAAGCACATGGAGGATCTCAAGAACAGCGAGAAGAGCCATATGCGAACAAAATCTGTGAAGCCATTGGTCCTGTTAAGAAATCCGTAAACCAACTCAGTCGATCCCAGGGGAGGTCAGTCTGGTTGCTTGGTTACATTGCTCTTGTAACCTCTTGGCCATTGCTTGGGGCCCTAGGTTTTTCTTCTTCAGGAAAAGGTTTAGTAATTCTCTCTTAGCTAGGAAGCTGAAAAAATTGTAAGCACTTTCGTAACACAGATTTGATTCATATGTAACACGTCAAATCAAATCCTTGTAAGCCATTAATACATGTATGTATGCAATGCAACATTCGGTAACATAAAAATGCTCCAAACGAGAAAGGCCACCCACTCATTTTTGCAGTAAGAAGAAATTCCTTGTGCACAGGAAAAAAAAATCTCGAAGGCCGGCTTCTATAGACGTGCCACCCAACGCCCAGGACACATACATGCATCTCGCTAAAAGCGACTCAGATCAGGAACATAGCCGGCGAGATATGTTTCTTTTAATCTAAGTCAGGACTGAGGTAGTAGCTACTGACCTGCCTGCACCCACTAGACTACACACACACACACAAACAAAACAAAACAAAACAAAAAAACCCTAGACTACAGACCCATTCGCACAAAGTTTGCTGACAATAAAAGATCCAGCTGAAACATAAAAGCTGAACATTTGGATTTTTTCTATTAACAAAAAAAAAAAAAAAAAAAAAAAAAAAACTAGACTACAGACCCATTCGCGCAAAGTTTGCTGACAATAAAAGATCCAGCTGAAACATAAAAGCTGAACATTTGGATTTTTTTTCTATTTTCTTGAGGATACTTACTAGGATTTGTTCAATGCCAACCGTTCTCCCTCTAGTCACAGACAAATGGCCTTTTGAAGTTGTCTAAAGTCAATGATTGAAGTAGTATAAATTCTCTGAGTCTATACTTTTGGCCCTGATTCCTTTTCTAATATTTCTTTGTACTGTAACAAATATATACTTCTATAAAATTGTTTTTTCAAGGGATACCGGTATCACTTCCACGTTGAAACTAAATACACAAAAAGCAACTTATGGTCAAAATTTGGAAATCTTGACTTCAGACGACCTAAAAACATCTCATATTTCATATTTATGATGAGAAACAAAACAGCAAGACTTCGTTCTACAATTTTTGGCAGTTTCAATCAAGATTACATCCATGTTTGCATCTACAATGTAAAAACAAGACAGGCAGATACCATATCTATTTGTAGATGAAGTATGCCCAGCTGCTACAGGAATTCATGATCAGCAAGGACAATAGCTGTAGACACTCCTTGCTTATCCAGGATTTCCAACACTTAATTCTTGAGTGCTCTTCTGAGAAGCAACACACAAACTTTCCAACACTTAATTCTTGAGTGCTCTTCTGAGAAGCAACACACAAACTTTAGAAAAGTTCAACATCACTAAATCATTCGATTTTCCCATAAAAAGGATCTCTTTTTTTCTCTCCTCTCAATCCTTCTTGTCACGAGCAAGTCGAGCCCGGTGCCTCAGTTCTGCTCTCTTCCATTTCACCATCAATCGACATAATGCAATGAGGCTGCTAATCTGGAATAATCAAAGAGTAGAAAGATAAGCAACATATATAAGCTAAATTGCAAATAAACAACTGAATATAATGAATATAAACCTTTACATCAGGTAAGCCATTTTTACTAACCACACTGACAATAGATATGAAGATGAGTGGCCCAGACCAGACAACAGAGATGAAAACTCCAGAACGGTCAAAATAATTCCGACTGGTAAAGGTCTTCCAGTGCTCTCCCAGGTATCTGTTCATCTTTTCAGCTAGGTATACTCCTGAATCTGCATAGGTAAACCATGAACCAGATCAGAACCGAAGCTAATCAAATTATGAGGTTCCAAATTCCCAATCTTTCAAGTCTCGCTGTAATTTAGTGTTGCAAGATACTGTGAGATAATATTCATACCATCATTGGTTTCTTCATCCAAATACAGAAATAACATGCCATTGTAACATTAGAACTCTAAATTAGATAGTAAGAAAATGATGTGGATTTAAGGAGCACACACTAGCAATCATCCAATTGCAAAATGGTAGGGAACTCTTTTTTTAAAGTGCATCAGCGTTGAAGAAACTAATTTATTTGCTTTAGTTAGTGAGATATGCACTAGTCAGTGATATTATTAATAAATTGGTGTATAAATATCTAAATTGCTCTTGGCCTATTACCGAATAATATGATCAAAGTCAAAGTCAAGTTCAATCTCCCCCCATTGAATTCATTTCACACGGAAGGGTCTGAATCAAATGGCACCAGAGGAGAAGAGCTAAACAAAATAAACCTGGATTAGAAATTGTGCTGAAGAAATTTGAAACTACAAATTAATCGGCATCCAGCAATTCTTGCTGTGGAAAGTGGATGTAATTGTATACTCTTTACCTCAGCAACGATGTACTCCATATGCAATGCATGCTTAGTAATAACAGAAGGAACGAATGACTCACAAGCAAGAAATAACAAGAACAGCTGGAAGTTGGCATTCCTCCTGAACCCTACAGCAGTGAGCAACAGAACCACATGGAATGCCATCAAGCAGATGAGCCATGGTTCCTGAAACAGTACCACATCCAAAGCGCAACACAGTCGCATCGCACGATATTTGTCAGCGCTGGAAGTGAGAGAGAGAGGGAAAGAAAGAAAAGGGTCTTGGTGATCCGGATGCGATCTCCTATTAGGGGGATCCGAGAGAATACCGTCCAGTCGACGGCGCGGATGAAGGCGCGTAGGTTGTCGGCGGCGGGACCCATGCCGCGGCGGAGCTCGGAGGAGAGCGCCTGCACGAGGCCCGACACCTGGTCCAGGTGCGCCGTCACGGCAGCCTGCAGCTCCTCCATCGGCGGACGCGCGCCGCGGAGAGCTCTGAATCGGCCCGACCAGTTTTCTTCTGAAAGGGAAGCGCTGAGTTATTTGCGTGCATAACCCTTTGGGATCTTGAAAAAAAAAGATTGGGAGTACTTGAAGACTGCTTCCTAATTCCTCATTTTATGCTGCCACAGTTTTCAATCTTGTTGCGAACAGAACGATAACACATTGCCATAGACATCTCATCATACACGAATCATTCTTTAAAACACGGTGCAATACCGTGCGGTGCATATTTTCCCTTTAGACCCATGCATAAACATCTTTACTGGGTTGTTTGGGTTGTTTGGCTGACGATAAATATTATACCATGGTCATGGTCGGGACACAAAAAAGATAAATATATTTAGCATTAAACATGTAGATAGCTAATATAACAAGCCTCTCAAGTCGGAATTAGTTTGACTTCATCTCTCCTCTAGTTTATTTATTTTTACAACTTTTATTTTAATAAATGCCATTCCCCTCTAAAACTACATAAGATAGTCTAATTTATAAGAATTAAATGCTATTTTGGATTAATTTTTAGCCCTAATCCAAACATGCTCTATCAAAAACCATTGGTACTACGGTTTTAGGGGTTTTTTTTTTTTTTGAGGGGCTACGGTTTTAGGTGGCACTACCATCTCTATCCAAAACCGATTAGGCTCTATTTTGGGCTTGCACTATTGAACATACTTTTATCTAGGGTCGTTAGAAGCCTAATTGTTCACTTTAAAGTCTCGTAATTCAAATTTGATCTTTTGAGTTTTTGAATTGATAAAAACTAAGACCTATAAACGATCTTAAATTAAAAATTATCAACTACAAAGCTATAAATCATGTTAGGATCTACAACTTTGGTGGACCGCCTCAGAGGTCATTTCATGATAAACTAAAAAAATGAATATTAGAACTAGAGAATTTAAAGCGAATTCTACAAAGTTGTAGATCTTACTATTAAAAACCAATTTTTTTGTATATACTATGTCAACGTCCAAGGAAATTTGAAAAATTTTAATTCTAGTATGTGATTATCAACTGCAAAAGTTATAAATCATGTAGCTCTACAAAAGTTATAAGAGAAAGCCAAACGCTAAATGACAAGTGGAGCCTAAAATGCTAAGGCCGTCGCTCATGAATGGTTAGCTATTTGGCTATCTAAATGTGACATGGTAAGAAAAAAGTAGGAGAGAGAGTAGTCCCTAGTTAGTACATGCAAATAACTAGACTATTTTTACGTATTTACGTAGCCCAAGAACATGTGAGAGGAACATGTGGGTTCAATCATATAAAATAGTGTCATTTTGTTGTTGTCTCTCACCTCCACATCGTCATTACTACGTAGCTAGTACTATTACCATTGCGGACGTCATAAAAAGATGCTTTTGTCCGGTTTTTAAACTTATCAAGTTTACTCACTCCATCCCATTGAGATTGTCATTTTTTTTTTTGACTTTTTTGAGTACCATGTTTGACCATTCGTTTTATTTAAATTATTTTTAAAATAAAATAAATAAATAAATTAAAATATCTCTAATAATAAAGTAAGTTATAAAAAAAAAATAATTATATAAAATATTTAAAAAATATGAATGGTCAAATAAAATGATAAGGAGTTCAAAACGACAATCTCAATGTGTGACGATAAGAGTAATATATTATCCTTTGTTAAAGCCAGCCTGAATCTTTTTTTTTTTTTTTGTATATATGCAAATGTGCATCCGTTCCCAAATCATACCCAAAATAAAAAAAAAAAAAAAAAAGAGAAAAAAATGAATCTCAGATCCCAACGATCAACCACTTCACAGCAGCAATAGAAGTCGCACGATCCTCCGTTTATCCCCCACCTCCCCTTCGTCCTCTCCAGCACACCTACCCTTCCGCATCCTCAGCTATGGCGGCGGCGCCGAGCTGGATCCGGCTCCGGCCGCCGCGTGCAACCCTCCTCATCCTGCTGCTCCTCGCCCTCAACATCTCCCTCTCCTTTGCCGCCAACTTCGAGGGCTTCGACTCCGACGACCTTCCCTCCGCGGCCGACGGCCTCGATGCTGACGATGACGAGGAGGGGCTGGACGGCGTCGACCTTCCGCCCCCTCCACCCATCTCCCTTTCCACCTCCGCGCCTTCACCTCCCGTCACGACGACATCCGCGCCGAACCCTAACCCAGCTACTCCTGCGCCCCGGGACCCTACCCCGGCGCTCGACCTCTGGGACGAGGACGAGTTCGAGGGCATCCCCGTGCCGGAAGCGATCTCCTCCGACGACTCCGCCGCGCCGGCCGAGGCCGACCCGTCAGATCCCTCCGCGGAGGCACCGGCCGAGGCGGCGCCGGCCGCGAAGAGGACCCCGGCTGAGCTCCTCCGCGCCTTCTCCGTCGAGATCGCGTGCGTCAGCTTCCTGATCTGCTTCGTGCTCAACTACTTCACTGGGAAGCGGCAAAACGAGAACATCGCGCTGGCCTGGGCCACCAAGTTCGCCACCAGGGACTCCATCTTCGACAAGAACTTCAGCCTTCTTGGCACCGGCGACGGCAAGGACACGCCACTCCTGCTCAAGGAGGGGCTGGACGTGTTCAAGTTCTATGCCAGCGGGAGACGCTTCTGCCAGGGCATGCTCGCCACTATGGAGATGCGGGCGCGGCACGACCTGCTGTCAAAGTTCGTCGAGCTGGTCTTCCCTAGGAAGGACACCATCACGTTCGAGGTGGTCATGAACGACGATGCCATGGACCATGTGATTCTGGCCGTGGCCAGGAAGAAGGCAGCCAAGACGATGCAGAAAGAGGAGAGGGATCTGCAAAGGTTTGCCAATGTTCTCACTTCGGCACCTGCTGGGAGGAAGTGGGTGTCGGATGAGCTTGCTGTGGTAGCCGAGTCAAAGGAGGTTGCTGGGGATATGATCACTGAGGCTGTGCTTGATCAGGTGAGAGTGAACTACAGAATTTTGGTTTTGTTGATTCACCAAAATAAATGCTTCATTTGGATTAAGATTATTAACTTAGATACTTGTGCTGAATTTCCGCTTCAATATTTAATGAACTTGATAAAGGGTTGATCTTGACTGCTGAATTTTCAAAAATATAATTCAGAAGTAGAACCACTGAAATTTGTGTGGTTTGAGGCATAGTTATTAAGGCGATAAGGCGCTTAGGCGAGTAAGGCGCGCAGCGAGGCGACGCCATACACATACCCTCACCTACATTAGAGCAGGACAAGCACACATTGATATGCACCTTTTTGCTGCCAATTCTGGACTCTGCAAGCAGCCAGCACCCACTAGCTAGAGCAGTTTATATCCTATCCAATTATCCAAGCACAAGAAACATACCACATCACATGAGTATATCATCCAAGTCCAAGATCCAAAGCATAAGCAAATACGCAATATAATCCAGACTTATGAATGGAGGAAGGACAGAACAGGAAAAGCAGAGGGGAAAAGAGGTACTCGTGAGCCTTCATGAAGGGTGATGGGCCTGGCTTGCTGGTAGGGAGCAGGAGAAGGAGATGCCGAACCCACGTAGAAGCGGAAGCAGGCAGACTGGCAGTCCTTGATGGGGCACAGGTCAGGGGCACTGACGGCAGATTGTCAAGCAAGGATGCGAGGTCATAGGCATGGATGTAGGGTCTGTGAGCGAGGACACGAGCTGACGACCGGAGCCGGAGGTCGAAGGCCGTGGAGCAGTAGCATAGCAAGAGCAGCGCATCGGCGAAGAAGGGGCGGTAGTGGCTGGATGGCATGGCGTGCGTTACAGGTGCCGCCGCCGCCATCTTCTCTTCCCCTGTCTCCTCTCTTTCCCTCCCCTCTCTCAATTGGTGTCCCCGCGGAAAGTATAGGCACGTGATTTCCCCTGCGTATGCACCTCCCACTAGTTATCCTGCGCGATTTCACCTACGCGCGCAGCTACATCTCGTTTTTTTTTTTCTCAGCGCGCATTGCTCCGTGCACTTCTCCCTGCGCCCACAGCCGCCTTTTTGTTCTTGGGACATCTGTCCAACTCCTTGGCGGACGCCTTTCTGCGTGAGGTGTCGCCATACTTTGGTTTGAGTTCGTGGCGGGCACGACGCGTTGATTGGAAAATCGCCCAAACACCTAGGCGGCGACTTAATAACTTTGGTTTGAGGTAGGCTCATTTTTTTTTTTTGAACTAATGCTGTTAAAAGTTGACATTAGAAAAGTACGCTTGCATTAAAACTAAAGTTTTGCATTTTGAATTGCAAAGTGAGCTCAGCTTGTTGCTTTGATGGAAAGCTTATGAACAGTAGTTCCTACTATCCATGGCATAAGTTGTTTTGTTATTGTTCTTTATGTAGTATTTACCATGAAGTTATGAAAAGGATAGTATTTTTAAATTATGGAATTGTATAAATACAGATGTGCAGTATCATGTTGGTAGATTTTAACAACCTTTATTGAATTTGAAACATGTTTTTATCTCTCCTGAATTTCTTCATTCTTAGAGATTTGTTTTGGTCTTTGATATTTTCTTGCTCTGCCACCGTTTGGACATTGATGAAAGCTGGTTTGAACAAGGAAAGAATGTACTGGGACATTTGCTGTTACTTCCATAATTAAGTTCATTCATGCTAGAGATTTTTCAACGATTAAAGTGGCTTCAGTTTCTTAGGGCGTGTTTAGATGCAGCCCTGGCCTAGGACTGGCCAGGCAAGCGCATCCGACCCCAGGCGCTCAAAATCGAATGCCTGGGAGTGATTCCTGGCTTAGGCAGCTTTCCCACACTGCCTGTGAGATGAGTGGTATTGCCTGTGAGATGATTGGATTTTGGCAAGATCCAATTTAGGTTATTGTGAAATCTGTTGTTTGCTAGATTATATGTTGCTGTGCTAATTGTAAAACAGTATGTATGTCTGATAATATAAGGCCAATGTCTGTTTCTAAATGTTATGGATCATTTACTGCAACATTCATTTTGATCTTTTGGGTTAGGGACGTAAATGGGAGTAACTAGGACCAAAAGAAAAGCTATTCAGTTGGACTTGGACACTGTATTAAGACCAAGGACCTAAGCTTAAGCTAGGTTGAATGGATCAATACACCAGTGTGACTGACTTAGTTTATCTTGTATATAGTGTGTCTTACCCAGCTTCTAATGATTCTTTCATCTCCAGGTTCTTGGTGAGAAGGCATTTGAGAAATTTGGAAAGTGGTTCATCTCGCTTCATCTTTCAGACCAGTTGGCAGGATCCTATAAGAAGGTCCTTACATTCAAGTTTGTATTGCCAGATGCAAGCAACATGTCAGAGATGACAAGATTGGTTGCTCTTGTGCCATACTACATTGATTTGGTTGGCCGTTATAAGCTCAGCTCTCATGTGAGTATCCATTTTTTCTCTTTGTAGAGCTCATCATATTCCAATTATATGTCTAAAGTTTTCTATCTATATTGTTGTTTGTAGGCTCGCTCAAAAACTGATGGAGCTAGAACAAAGGCTGCTCAGGAGGCTTTCAGGGAACTACAGAGTGCCAGGCAGGAGGCTCTGCAAAGGAAAAAGGCTGAAAAGAAGAAACTCATGGAGGAGGCAGATGCCAAACTAAGCGCTGAAGCACTCCGGAGGAAAGAGGAAAAAGAAAGGGCTCGGCAAATGAAGAAATCTGGGCCCAAAGTGAAGATGCTCCGCTCTTAATAATGTCAAGATTCAAGAATATACCATAGCAGCTCTTAATAATGTCAAGTGAAGATGCTCCGCTCTTAATATAGTTCAGTGCTAGACTCATTTATATTCCAATTTTGGGCCACCATGGTTTTCCCTTGTGAATGAGCAAAAAGGATCTAGGAGAAAAGAATCCTCACCGGCGTTTCACTTTTCTTGGATGTCTGCCAGAAATATCTGTAGCCTAATTCGCCCACCCACGCTTCTTTCGAAAAATTGGTTATGCAGGAGCTGTGTTGTATGAGAAATAGAACTTACATGATCCACTGTGTAGAATGGTGATAGAACTATGATATGAAATTCTGTGCTCGGATTACATGATTTCATGCTTTAGCAACTTTACTGATCACCATCCATTACGGTTGTTTGTAATGTGTTTTATTTCAAATTTTTTTCGCACTCCTGTTGGTCCTTCGGATATCTGGAATCCTGGGAGAAGTCGTGGACTGGAGTTTGATGCTGCTGTCCAATTGTGTGTGTCTTAGATGTATATTCAATTGAGATTATTTTTTGTGACACGTGCTTGAATTTTCTCTGAGGAGAAATCCCCACCCACCTCATCCTTGGGTGAGGAACTTGGATTTGGGATCTGTATGCTCTGAATTTCCTATAAGATTCCAAGGTGATTCGTACTATACGGAATTCTGAAAGAGAAATCAATTGTTGAGACTTGGATGAACTTTCCAGGGATTCCTATAAAAAGGATATTATATTATTCAAACTAAACCACGAATGAACCTCACTCTTTTTTTGCCTTAAAAGAAGAAATTTACGAGTATATGAACTTCCCCTAATTTTCCCATCCTCCGATTTTGAAAAACGGAGACGAGCCAACCAAACCATCCCGTTTTTGACACCAACCCAGCAGCAGCCAGCAGCTCAGCACTGGTCTCCGGCGGCGGACGACCCACCTACCACCCCACCTCCCCCGTCCCAAGCGAAGCAGTATAACCCAGTGTCCCAGTAGCCCAACAACCTCGCAGAAACAGAAACGCGCCACCAGCCAACGAGCAAGAACCGCAGGCGGAGCTCCAATGGCATCCTTCTCCTCCCTCTCTGCCCCCTCCTCCTCCACCTCCACCCCGTCCGTCAAGCTCCCCACAAAAGCCCCCTGGCGCAGGAAGCTCCGTGTCATTCCCCAGGTGAGCTCCTGACCGAGGCAGCAGTCTGCCAGCCTTCCTTTCCCGCGTCGTCGGCCCGTCGCTGAAGGCTGCTGCTCGTGTCTTTGATTCGCAGGGCGAGAGAGTCGCTCAAGTCCAGGGCCAGGATGGTGACGGTGCGGGGGCGGAGGCGATTGACACGACCATCAGCCCGCGGGTGAGCGCGCTCAGGCCGTCCAAGACCATGGCCATCACCGACCAGGCCACGGCGCTGCGACAGGCCGGCGTGCCAGTCATCGGACTCGCCGCCGGGGAGCCCGACTTCGACACGCCGGCCGTGATCGCCGAGGTGAGAATTCACACCGACCTTCTCTTGATTGGCTCGTTTTGCGAAGGGAAGGGACCAAGGGGAGAGAGGAAAAAACAGGAACACATGTCTTATTAGTTTGGATCTTGGTGCAATGTGTATCCTCCTGGTGTTAGGTGAAAGTGCTAGCCAGCTTAATTGCAAATACCTTCACGACTAATTTGTTTCGCCAAATCATTTGTAACAATATTTCCGTTTGGATCATAGGAACTCTGAATCTCAGGGCAGGCTCAGAGCAATGTATTTTGTTGACATTTCTAGCAGCTGTAGGAAGGTAGGTTGAATATCTTTCTTTGTTGCTTGGGTCCAGGCTGGGATGAATGCCATTAGAGATGGGGCTACAAGATACACGCCTAATGCCGGAACTTTGGAGCTGAGGAAGGCTATCTGCAAAAAGCTCGAGGGTGTGTGCGGATGTATTCCTTGTTCCCCGATTTGTCAGATTGGTTAAGGAGAAATTTAACGACTAATGTTAGCTTTTGGTATGCAGAGGAGAATGGTCTATCATACACCGCGGATCAGGTGCTAGTAAGCAATGGAGCCAAGCAGTGCATTACACAAGCAGTGCTTGCTGTCTGCTCACCTGGTGATGAAGTAAAGCTCTCAGCACTCTACCTACTTCTTTAGGAGGAATTTTCTTAAATATTACTCCATATCAATTGTTTAGGTATCCATGATAAGAGCAGCATATGCTTATCTATTGGAGATCATTAATTATTATTTGGGCACATCCTTACTCTTGATAATGCAAATTCAACGGTTCAATTTAGGAATGTTCAAAATTCTTAGGGTCCTTGTATTTGGTTTCTCCTAGTGCAAAAGAAGTTATTTCCATAATTTGAGCATTTCGCCAATTCCAAGTTCTACGTTGTGAATATATATAGCTATATAGCTTAGTCTGAATCAAACAAACCTGTAAGAATTGTGTCCGCATACCGTTATTATCTCTCTACTTGAAATTTAGGAGGAATGATCTTACATAACAACATTAATATTAGAAATGTCCATAAAATTAGTGCCATTGGATACTTCTGTCTTGAAGTCTTGATTAGGAAGGAGGTTGTGGAAGGTAATCTTTAGGAGCCTAGGTGATTATTTTATTCTTTTTAGTTTAACTGTATGTATGTATAGTTTAATCCAGATGAAATAAAACTGTCATAACTTTATAGCTTTTATTATTCTAGAACATTATGCATTTTGGTCTCAAAAAAATAATGAATTGCTATTTTATAGGTTTTGATACCTGCTCCATTTTGGGTCAGTTACCCTGAGATGGCTAGACTAGCTGGTGCAACACCAGTTATTCTTCCTACAAGCATATCAGATAATTATCTCCTAAGGCCGGAGTCACTTGCCTCGGTGATCAATGAAAATTCAAGGATCTTAATTCTCTGCTCTCCATCTAATCCGACAGGGTCTGTGTATCCTAAGGAGTTACTTGAGGAGATTGCTGCTATAGTTAAAAAGTATCCTAGGCTCCTAGTAAGTACTATGATCTTATGATCTTATTATATTCAATTCAATTATTTTAGAGCTGTTACCATGCATCAAAACCCCATCCTTGTTAATGATTACCATATTGTCTCCTTTCCAGGTTTTATCGGATGAGATCTATGAGCATATTATCTATCAACCCGCTAAACACACAAGCTTTGCTTCATTGCCTGGAATGTGGGAGAGAACGTTAACTGTAAATGGATTTTCCAAGGTAGTTTGTTGGCTGTTTATTTTTATTCTTTTTTTACGGGTGAATTTAAGGGTTGTCAGGTCCTTCTGTAATAGCACATAGGGCCTCATTTTTTTTGGAAAATAATTTAGTGAATGTCCAACTAATATTTCGAATATCTAAATGATCTATATTCTTATAGGCTTTTGCTATGACTGGCTGGAGGCTCGGATACTTAGCTGCCCCTAAACATTTCGTCGCGGCCTGTGGAAAGATCCAAAGCCAGGTGAGCACTCGTTAAAAATGATATGCAGTTAAATTAGCTTATTTTGTTCTTATTCTCTTTCTCCTCACACTTACTGCGGTAGGCTATAACCGATTATAACATTGAGCCATGTTTACTTCAGTACACCTCTGGGGCCAGTAGTATATCAGCTTATTTTATTCTTATTCTCTTTCTCCACACACTTACTATGGTAGGCTATAACATCCCTTATAACATTGAGCCATGTTTACTTCAGTACACCTCTGGGGCCAGTAGTATATCACAGAAGGCAGGGCTTGCAGCTTTGAACCTAGGTTATGCTGGTGGTGAAGCAGTATCAACCATGGTCAAAGCATTCCAGGAGCGTCGTGATTACCTTGTAAAAAGTTTTAGGGAGCTGCCAGGAGTAAAGATATCGGAACCTCAGGTATGTTTACAGTACTTATTGAGAATATATAACATGCAACAGGAGAGTATCTAAGCTCTCAAGTTTACAGGGAGCCTTCTATTTATTTATCGACTTCAGCTCGTACTATGGGTCTGAGGTGGAAGGTTTTGGTACCATCAAGGACTCTGAGTCCCTCTGTTTGTTCCTCTTGGAGAAGGCACAGGTAAGAAGTTACTTCAATTTTGGGAATAACAGTATAAGATACAAGAACATTACAGTACTTATTGTTGATTGCATTATAGGTTGCACTTGTCCCTGGGGATGCATTTGGCGATGACAAGGGTGTTCGCATTTCATACGCTGCAGCTATGTCAACACTGCAAACTGCAATGGGAAAGATAAAAGAAGCGATGGCTCTGCTCAGGCCCCCTGTTGCCGTTTAACAAAACCGTCGTATCGCTAATCAGTTGTGGACCAAAGCCGTCTGCATTGCTCTATCATATTAAATACATTCAATTGACGTAAAATAGGACTCATCTTCTTCGTTTTTTGAGAAAAGTGTTTGTACTATCATTTGGCTTTGTTTTGTATCTGAAGATTTCTAATTTATACTTGTTATAATATAAATGAACTCAGCAATGGCTTTTTTTACCTGCAAGAATAGAAATGGAAAACAGTATTTTGACAACTTGAATCGTTTATTTGTAGTGTTTTACTTGTTTATAGATAGCTCCCAAACTTACATGAACGGATAAGGAACTTATGTACTAGTCCTCCATTTATGTAGTCTCTTATTATTATGGAAAACACATGGAAGAACCGAAGAACCCATGAGATGAATTATAATTTAGGAAGAGGTTTTGGAAACAAAAAAATCCCCCTAATACACAAGTTGACAAGTACACTGGCAAAAAAAAAAAAAAAAAAGGGCGACAAGTTTTATCAAGTATTGCCATACGCGTAAATGGATTGCAAGATTCAAGATATGAATCGAGAAATCCACGTGAACAAATTTTATTGCCACGGCTCAACATCAATCCCGGGAAAGAGAGGGTTAGTGGAGATGCAGGGTGTAAAGCTGTCTGAAAACTGACTGATAAGACAGAAGATGTCCGCCCCGTTTGTATTCCTATGATCAAATGCGGGAGAAGATCCCATGGTATATCTTAATTTCAACTATCCAGGAAGTCCTGCTCAAAAGCTTAGTTTCTGCCTTTATTTGTGCTCAGTAACCTTTTAACCATGGAGGGTGACAGCAGATAATACGCACTCAACATGTTAAGGCTGACCGCCTGACAAAACTTAGACCTAGAAAGATCAATTGCAATACACCAAAAAACATCACTTGCAGTTTTCACCGAAATTGGATACATAAAGGTACATGACAACTTATACATGTTTGAAAATAGGAAAAGACACTCAAACATTTATCCTAGCCTACACAGGTACACGATCATATAGAACGGCAACAGTAGAAATATTGCTCCTGAAAGGTACCATCCCTCTTGATGGTTTTCTCATCAAGTGATTAAGTTTTGATATATAGTAACATGGACTTTCGGGCGTCTACTATGAAAAAATTTACATCAAATGAAGGAATCTCCTCCCTGATAAGTAGAGCATAAGTCCAGCTGACAACTGTTGAAGGCTAGTCTAATTTGCAACAATTACTTCGTCGGTTCCAATCTCTAACAAGGTCCCTGGACACAGCACGGCTGCGTTGAAGTCGAGGAGCGCCCTCTGTGCCAACTTGACCACTCACCATGGGAGGAAAGGGGGTCACTTTTGATGTCCCAACACTAGAAGTTCCAGCTGGTGTCACCCTTCGAGCTAAGCAGGCAACAGCAGCTCCACATCGGCTTTTCCTCCTCTGAACTTGACACTGAGTAGCTTCTAAGAGAGTGCGAGGGGCTGTTCATGCCATGGCATACAAGACAAGCAAGACTCATGGTTGTTGTCTGGCTGCTACTGCAATGGATTAAACAATAATTTAACATTTTATCAGAGCGTATAGGAAATTCCATGCTGCTGAGGCATATAGAAAAATGGTGTTGATGTGGCACCAAAGTAGCAACAAATAGATCCCAATACAGCTTTCCGACTGAATTTAAATAATTATAATCTCACACTGCATAGAGTAAACAAACTTCTACCAGCATTGCTGATCCATTCAGTGATAACTGGCGGAAACAAACATGTGGCATGAGCTTGGCCCCTTTTTCTCATTTGTTTATGTTTAGAATAAAATTGAAATTCAATAATAACTACCATGCTGCATAGAATCATCAATGCCCAACAACCCAATGCATCTGCTGAATCGTGGGGAAAAGGGTGGTCAAAATCACAGTCAGTTGTGCAGGTTGCAAAATTTGATTGGTAATCACTAAGATTTATGTTCAAATTTGCACAACCCAAAAGCAGATTTAACACAATACTTTATGCAACTGCGAACGAAATATAAAGGAAACAGCGTGCATAAGGGCTTGTTTGGATGTCCATGTATTTGCCTCAAACCACATGTTGGAGTGGATTGAAGTAGAACTTAGTTCAAATACAACAACAACATAGCCTTTAGTCCCAGGCTAGTTGGGGTAAGGCTAGAGATGAAACCCATATGAAACAAGTATAAAAGAACGCAAAAAAGGCAGAAGACAAAAAGGTAAAGATAGGGAACTTAGTTCAAATACACTCCACAAATGTGGATTGAGGCAAGTACATGGACATCCAAACAAGCCCTAAAGCATGTACATTTTTTTTTTTGATGGCAACAGTATGTACATGTTGGTAAATAGTAATGACAAGGGCTAACAGGTTATTTGGCTGGTAATTTTGTTGTGAGAGAAAAACAATGTATCATGGTTGAGAAGCCGGGTTGATAAGTTCAAGCGAACATGGCTCTTCTTATCAACATTATTCTTCAGTGTTCAGAATTATACAACCAAGAAGCATGTATTACTAGAAAATTATAACATGTGAGGCTAATTTAAGGGAATAACAGATATTTTTTGTCTGCGCATTCTGGCAATGACAGAGGCATGCATAAAGCATGTACAGTATGTACATGTTGGTAAATAGTAATGGTAAGGGCTAAATTCTTATTATCATTATTATTCTTCAGTGTTCAGAATTATACAACCAAGAAGCATGTATTACAAAAAAAAAAAAACATGTGAGGCTCATTTAAGGGAATAACAGATCTAGTTTGTGCATTCTGGCAATAACATGGGCTGAACCCCTGGAATGTCTTTACCACACCCAATGAACGAAAGCATGTATGCCAATGGATATGTTTTTCAATCAACAAGAAAAAAGGCAGCAAAGCTTAAACATTATAATGGCACTGTTCAAATTGTCCTTACAATTGTGAGGAAAGGAGGAGTTCCCCTGCCAGATTAGAAGCAAGACCAACTTCTCATTTCTTAATCCTAGTGGCTGACCCAGTATAGGACATGGATGTACACATATAAACCCAATTTTTTCGCAAACTCTAAGCTATCATGCATGTAGTCAGATCCGAACACAAATAGGGCATCTCCAACAGATTAATCAAATCCTACCGGGCAAACACAAATAGGGCACCTCCAACAGATTAATCAAATCCTCGCAATACCGGGGAAAAACACCAGGCAACTGAGAGGGCTCCAACAGATTAATCATTCGACTCAATAAACAACACCTAAATTTATATTTTCAACTTAGGTAAACACTCAAACTCAGCCCCCTCTGCTTCAAATGAAGGGGATGCATCCCCCTCACCTATAGCCCCATGCGACGTAATAATAGAGAGAGGGAGGGAGGGAGGAAGAGGAGCACCTGTGACGAGCTGGAGGGCGGCTTGTGCGGATCTGGGCGGCGAGCTCCTCGCCGGCGACCTCGCCTACAGACCCTCGCCGGGGAGAACGCGATTCAGCAGGCGATTTTGTCGACGTGGACCAACGCCGTGTGCGTCGCGCGGGACGTGCGGTGGTTACCGTGGAGGAGGAAGAGACGGCGCCGGCGGGAAAGTAGGAGGGTAGGAGGTAGAACGCCGTCGGGCCGAGAGGAAGGGGAGAGAGAGAGAGCTGGGGATGTGGCGGAAGAGAGAGAGAGGAGGGGAGATCGGGGAAGCCCGAGGAGGGATGGAAAGGAGAAGATGAGGAGAAACGGACAAAAATAATTTAGCCGTTGACTTGTGGACTTGTTTCAGAAAAAAATAATTTAGAATTTTTTTTTTGAACGCAGGAATTTTATAAGAATCATAAAAGGTTGATGGAAATTAATTTATTTTTGACAGGAAAATCATTGAGAAAAAAATCAGTCGTTTTAGAGAGAGCTTTGGCATGCGTTTGATTATAGAAAGTAAGGATTGAATGAGACATCCTCGATTACTCGAGCAAATTTCTTTATTATCAGGGGATGGAATGTCGATAACGAATTATAGTGTGTTTGGGAAGAAGAAATGAGGACGGAACGGAGGCCGATTATAGTGTTGTCACAAACCGGATCAATTCCGGGGTGACAAGTGGTCGGCGCGCCGGCGAGGGGCGCGTGTGGGTGGGAGGGGGGCGGCGGCGGAGGGAGAGAGGAGGAAGGGAAATAGATTTCTTTATTGCTTATTGACCCGAAAAATTACAGACCCCTTACTTTCATAGTCCCACGGTGGGACTTGTAAACCTAGCAATTTCTCAATCTCTCTAAAGGTTTCCTTATATGATTAGAATATTTTTTACAAGCAATCCTATTTATTTTTCCTAATAAGGGTCTTCCTTATAGATTGGAATATATCTCTTGCACACCAAAAGTCCTAAGATAATTCTAACCAAACTTTTATTTTATTCCAGCATTAATTACCAAAAAAATCCGCGGAACGGAGGAGGCGGCGTGTCATCTTGGGCCCTATTTCCTGGCACATGACATCCTCCCCCCCCTCCCTCCGGCCGTGGCGTCCTCGGCGCTAGATGAACGTCCATTCGGTTATGCCCGGAGAAAGATCTGTTGCACCTGGCATGATGAGTTCTACCTGTAGAACCAGCTTCCCGTGTACAGGATTCCTCAGGATCATGTTCTCCCTGGTTCGCAGTAGTGCGAACTCCATGAGATACTGGAGGTTGTCGATGTGGCCGTGGTAGATGTACTGGTGGATGGCGCGTCCCTGCTGTGTTGCCGTTTGTCGCCGTGCCTCTAGTAGGAGCTCCCTCGGGACTCCCGCTTCAAGGTATTGATGCACCATGTCGCGAGGCCGACTCTCCAGGAACAAGAAGCGGTAATGTCACGGCGAGTAGATGGTGTTGCAACTAGGTTCAGCATCGTACTGTACATGAAGGAGCCGACGTCGAACATGGATGGGGAGTGTCGGTGCTTTGAGAACCGGGGTATCCCAAGCACCGGCAATAATTTATAGGTTTACGCCCCCCCCCGATGGCGTGTGCGAAGCCGGAAGACGAAGAGTTTATCCCGGTTCAGCCATGGGGCCCTACGCCCAAAGAGTGGTGTCCTTTCGTGTTACCTCGCACCAAATGTGCACAAGAACCGAAGCGATTACAAGTGATTTTGGGAATGAAGAAGAACTTCAATCCTGGGGTGAGATGGCTAAGTGTGTAAAACCTAGCAAAAAGGGGATCCGTTCTATGGTGGCATTACTCCCCTTTTATAGTGTAAAGGAGAGATAATGTGTACAATACGTGTTGTGTACCAATGCTAAGGTGTCTACCGCCCGGGGCCATAAGCGTGCCATGCCCGAGCCCGAGCCTCGGGTTCCCTGGAAGGGATGCCCTGGTGTGGACACGTGTCTTGGTGCCTCCTGCGTCCGTGTCCGTCACCCGAAGGGGGAATAACCCGAGGGTCTCTAAAGGGATCCTCTGACCCCATTGCGATTCTTGGCTCTGCTGGGCTTGCGTCGTGGTGTGGTGTCGATATCCCGAGGGTTCCTAGACCCGTGTCGAGGAGGTGAAGCTGCAAGCAAATGAATAGTGAAGTTGTGTTTCCCAATGTGGTGGTGACGCGTGTGGTAATCGCTCCCTTTACGCCCCATCAACGGGGATGCGAGGAGATAACGGGCGGTTGGATCGTCGTGGCAATCGATTGCCCCCGTCACCACATCGTGGGAAGCGAGGGACATTAAATGCGGCTGTTCCCCACTACCAGGTTGGGCTTCCCAAGGTGCGTCCGAGGTCGTTTTCCCAGAGAAGGAGGGAAGAGCCTTGGTCTGGACTCTTTCACCCTCGGGCGAGGCGGAGATGTCTCGCCCGAGAGCCACGGTCCTCGGGCGAGGCAGGAGCTGCCCTTCGGGGAGCCCATGTCCTCGGGCGAGGCGGAACTTGGCCCCCCGAGGCTCCCGACCCTTCGGGTTAGGAGCAGGTTTCGGCGAGAGCGGGCCGTATGGGCTGATGTTGTGTGGGCCGATTTGGTCTATAAACCAATGGGCTGTAACAAGCCTATTATGCAATTTACTTTTTCTAGTCCTCCTTCTCCATACTAACGTTGATCCCAATGGCTCTTTATTTTTATTTCTATAACTCCTCGAGTTTTACCCTGGGCCTTTCTGGCCTGGCTGGGGGTTTGACTTAGCATGTTGGGCCTCGTTTAGAGTAGTATCTGGAGATGGGCTGCTTTGGGCCTTTAATTGGGCCAAAAGGATGTCCCGCGGTATTAAGTCCTTCTTTGTCAATTTCCCGTGGCTAGGGGCCGCCCTTCATCCTTCCGGCTATCTCCTAGCCCATGATACATTTTTTTCTTACGCGTTGGTCCTCGTTATTGCCTTGAGGTATCCGGCTATCTCCCCAGCCCATGATACATCGTTTTCCTGGCTAGGGGCCTCTGAGGAATGCCTGAATTCCTCCGAGGAATGGAGGGCTTTTCTTACGCCGTTGGTAAGATCCGAACTACCCACTAAATTGCGCAAAATGTGCGAGGGATGTCCGAGGTGCGGGAGCGATCCGAAGCCCGCACTTATGTGCGCAAGGTCGTTCCGCACCTCCCGAATCTTTTATTTGCGCTCCTCCTCGTCGCCCTTCGTGGAAGGGGGGGAAGAGGGAGTAGTGCCATACCGCCTCGTAGCCGAGCATGGCATACCCCATTGAGCGTTGTAACAGAAATCTAAGCGAGTGCCCGTGCCCCCGCCGGAAAAGGGGTCGGCTATGTGGTCTAGGACGCACTCCATGAGAACTCTCGGGCCTCTTAGCAGATCCCGGGTCCAACAGGTCGGGTCCCGAGGGCCAGCAGACCTCCCACGGATGGGACATCTCTATAAGTGGTTACCGCAAGTCTTAGATACGTCTAGAAAATCCCGAGCCCCGAGAGCTCAGGTTCGGCCGGTTGTGCATTTCCCTTTGGTCCCTTGCTCGGTTGTCCCGAGGCAGTTTGTTGAAACCCGGAGGGCCCGGCTTTAGATCCTCCGGGACCATATGGTGGGCACATGGCCCGGCATTCCCCTCTGGGGATTGCGCATTTGCGGTGATGTTTCTTTCCCGCCCGAGGGCTCGAAGCGCCCCCACTCCACCCACCCCCGCGGAGGGGGCATTTTTGAGTTTGTAACGAATCGACGTTTTTGCCCCTAGAGGGGTCGGGCGCCTTTGGTCGTGTGTGGCGACCTTTTCACGCCGGCTCGTTCGTGGTGATGCATGTTTACCTTGGATGGAACGACACCGCGGGCATTCGCAGAGGCGACCGCCTTCGCATTTAACCGTTGGGGGCCGCTGGTTGTCCGGGGTCGCCGCCGCCGATTCGCTACGCGCCCTCCATTCGTGTCGGTAGGGTTATCCAGCTGTTGCGCTTTCCTTCCCTATATATTTAGGAGTCGTGCCAAAGATCGCATGCATCCCATCCTTCTTCCCCGCATAGAGCTCATCTCAAAGCATTTTTTCTTTTTACCCGTAACATAGGGAAAAGAGGGCGTGGACAGAGCGAGAGAAAGAGATTTTAGTTGGTTGTACTTACTCGCGTCCTTCGCCGCGGAAGAAGATTATGGCATCGTAGGAGGGGGAGGCCGCTCTTCCTCTTGACCCGTTTCCATGGCCGCGGTCATCTGTGACGGAGGCGAAGCTGCAACGGTTGGTGGACGAGGGTCTCTTGCGTCGTCGTTCTGATGATTTATGGCTGGAGTGGTTGTTGCCTGACGTGACTCACGAAGAACCGCAACCGCCGTCCGGGTATATCGTCAGCCTGATGGATCACCATAGGCGGGGCTTTGGTGTGCCGGCGAGTCGATTTATGCGAGCCATCCCTTATTATTATGGTGTTGAACTTCATCATATTGTCCCTAACTCAATTGCCCAGGCATCGATTTTTGTCACCCTTTGTGAGGGATTCCTAGGAATCGAACCTCACTGGGAGTTATGGAGGTGGTTCTTCAAGGCGGAGCTGAACACCCTGAGCACCGGGAAGCCTGGTTCGCCAAGGCGAGCGGTGCGGGTTGGATCTTGCATCATTCAGCTTCGTACTTTTGACAAATAGAGGAAGAGTCGGGCGGATGAATACATCCCTTCCCGGCTCGCTGGTTCGAACAAGGGATGGCAGGAGGAGTGGTTTTATCTCCGAAATGTTGGAGATGAGCTCCCGGTTTATACTGGGGGTGTGATTAAGGTGAAGCCGGGCCGATGGCATGACGGCCCTCCACGATCTGCCCAACGCCATCTGGACGGCCTTCGGTCGGCGATTCTCATACTTCGAGAAAAGGGGGTCGATGCGGCGGCGGTTGTAGCTGCTTTCTCCCGTCGTCGGGTGTTGCCCCTGATGGCTCGTCCCCTTTGCCTTTGGCAAATGACTGAAGAGGTGGATCTCACCGGTTCTCGGATATCGTTCGAGGATCTCTCCGGGGACGCTCTGATGCGTCGTGTTTGCGTGTTTCTGGGTGATAAGACTCCCGAAGTGATTCCTAAGATTGCGATTCGCCCGACCGCGGGGTATACTTCATTGGTAAGATCTGATCCCTTTCTTTTCGCTGCTTTTACCATTCTCCTCTCCCTGTTGTGGTCCTTTGTTTTGATTTTCTCCTTCCGGTGTAGGGGGAATTGGTACACAAGGATTCGCCCCCTCCCGTGCCCGAAGATCGGGCGCGTAGGGATGCTAATCGTGCGAACGAGCCGAGTGGTTGAGGCAAGTCCGGGCGAACGAGAAGAAGGCCCAAAGGGTCGCTTTTGAACCACCGACGCCGTGAGCGGAAAAACGTGGTGAGTCGACCGAGTCTTCGGGCGATCGATTCGCCCTCATCGTCGGCCCGGATAGTGTGGATACCCGTGAGCGACGACGGGCGTTGGGGTGTTTCCGCATCCCGGGGGGCTGGGGACGAGTTGCTCGAGCGCGCCAAGCATCGGCCGGTGATGGAAATTCTCTTATGGGTGGTGAGTGTCGGAGGCTTTGAACTCTTCATCCCTGAATGCGAGTCGGGCGAGTGCGGGTGTCGGTGTTGAGTGTGAATCATCGTCTCAACGGAGTAGGGGAGTGCGGATGGAGCACGTATCCCCGCCTAGTTCTTTGACCTCGTCGCGGCCAATGCTAGGCCAAATCTCGGCGTTGAGGGTCAATTGCCGTCTCAACCTTTGTCTTCTTCGTTCGCAAGCGTGACGAAGGCTGTCCCGAAGTCTCGTAAGTTGTCTTTGCTTCTCTCCGTTTTTGTTTAGCTCTGTTCTCTCCCTTGATATTGTGAACGTGCTTGTTTTTCCTTGCGGGGAAAAGAGGGGCGAAGTCTTCGACCCTACATCCTCGGAAACAACTTAAGTCCAATGCTTTAATCTTTGCCAGCCGGGGACGTGGCAACGCTTCTTCTGACACCTCCTTGTTGCAGCTGCCTCTTCTGGAAATGGGTATTAACGATCTGCCCAAGGAGGCTAACACTATTTCGTCCTCTATCCCCGTGGCGGCTCTCAGCGCCTCTTCAGGGCATCGATCATTTGAAGATGAGTATTCAGGTTCCGGTGGGATCTTCGTCTTCACCTCGTTCCTTGCCGTCGCGGCTGATGTCTTCTGAGGGTCCTATCTCGGAAGTATTCCCGGATAAGGGAAAATCAGCGGCAAGTGCCATGGAGGCGGATCCTTCTCACGGCGTGACTCTTTTTGTGGCAGAGGGTTCCCAAGATGCATCCGAGGAAGCCCCTTGGGAAGGTTTGTCCGAGGCTCTGTCTTCTCCTTCAATGACCGCTGGCGCCCATCAGTTGGTGGCTCTTCAATCTTCTTGCCCAAGTGTCTCCCTTGCATCAGAAGGGGTCTTAGTATCTGGGAATCAGGGTCCTATGCTGCCCGTGGTGAGCTTTGAGGGTCCTCAGGATTTCTTTTGGTCGAGTTTCCCCGGCCCTAGGAAGGATTCATGGTGTATCCCTATCTCCAATGATCCCAAGGTTTAGGGTGGTCCTGCGCTTGAGCTTGGGCGGTCATCGAAGGTGGAGCTCCATCCCTCGGTGATTCACGACCGTCCCGAGGTTGCCACCTGGGCGGAACATGACCAGATTCGGAAGTGGGCAGTCGAAGGTTTGCAGAAGATCAATCAAACTTTATGTCATCGTTTGTCTCAAACTGTTGAGGTCCTGTCAGGTCCCCACTTTAATGGGTCCTTAACCTTACGTATTAGTGCCGAGGATCACGCGCTAATACGTTAATAAAACAAGAGTGGACACAGATTTATTAAAAAGGTGCGGAGCTTTATTGATAGGATAAATAGGTCTTACATAAGTGGCCCGAGGGTCACAATCTTATTACACAACGTTAGGTGGGCATAGGGGTCTTTGTGGCACTTTATTCATCGAGTCGCTACGGCGTTTAGTGGTCCTAGTCTACCACACCCACAAGCATACTTGAGCGTAGGTCGAAACTCTAGTATCAACATCATAGTCCTAGCAAAGCCGAAAACATCATGTCTAATCCTCTCCGGGAAATCCTCACGATCATCGTGGCCGAAGTCCTCCTCTAAGCCGAAGTCCGAAAAATCAACGGGTGAGTACGAAGGTACTCGGCAAGTCCAAAACCAGGGGTTTGGTGGTTATTAAGAGTTTGGGCCCTAGCAGGGTCTCTAAAAACTGCCCTCACTAGTTCCCGATCAAGTTATATGGTCATCGCTTCACAAAACACAAACGGTTAGCATCACCGGGGTTAAACTAATCATAGATGATCCGTCCTAGCGGTTGCCCAATTCCAAGGACGTGGCTATTCGAATAGATTTAAAAAGAACTCTGCAGAGGTGTACAAATTTCCCCACACGATGGACATACTCTTCACGGGATCACGAGCAAGAATAGTCCAACAAGATCCCGTACCGCCCCGGCAGCCATCCTAGGTTTCCATATAGTTCCCACCACGGGTTCTCGAGGGGATTGGAAGGATAACACGCCACCCTACGGATGACGTATCACCCTAGACAATATGGTGATACCAAATCACCCACGGCTTTAGAAGGTAATACCTAATTACCCAACCTATATTGTCAACACGTAACCCAATCATAATCATCAATATGTGCCTCTAGCATTCGCGCCCATCGCGCCCCACACACTTACGTGGAAGATCGCTCGGCATCCACGCCAACCCGGACAATGGGGCCACTCTCCCCACGTCTGCTCCCCTGATAGACCGTTTGCCTTCGCCGGCCTCCCTAGGTTAGAAACTATACTTTGACCTAACGGGGTGTGAGATCGAGTCGTCCCATCTCGACGTGTGGTCCGCATGCGTAATGTCGTACTAGGGGATGGTCTATGAACCGGTCCTTAGGGGAGGCGAGCATCTCTCCGCGGGATTCATCCCGATTGTGACTAGTCTACCTCCATGTAAACTGTCACCACTCACCTTTTGTTGGATGGTTCACATTATTAATTAGGTTACACTAGTCTTACTTAGTCGGGTTATATCGTCAAGCATCATCTCATTCACATGGCAACATAAATCATGATTATCATCTTATAAAAGTAGGTTGGTTATTTTTAGGTCAACATTATTAAGGAGCGGGGTAAGGACTTGCCTTGGTTACCGTTGTCGTCCGGCTCAGAACGTAGTCCGGATCGTCTAGTTCGGATGGAGGTCTTCGGTTTCGGCTACTCGCTGTCGGCGGCGATTACACAAAATTAATAGGGTAATTGAATAGCGACAAAACGAACCAGGTGATAATAGATAAAACCAAAGTAGAAATGGATAAAGCTCGAATTTAGAAAAATAACAGAAGTGGTTCGACCCGATTTGGAGTTACGGTTCGGAAGTTATGATTTTTCCAAGTTTAATTCCGTTAATAAACATGGTGGGATTTTTATGTCATTATTTTATTAATGTAAAAATATAATAAAAATCATGACAATTATCTCCACAAGATCTAGTTTATTTACATATTTTTCCTAGAATTTTTCGAGGTCCGGAACATGTACTTATAGCGGTAGAGGGGTACAGTTCTCGGGTAGACTCAAAGATTTTCCACCTGTTTCCCTACCGTGCTCGCCATCGAGGTCGACCAGCGGGCCCGCCTGACCCACGTGGCCGTAACGGAAATGAGACGGCAGCGTGGACGGGGGTGACACGCGGTGGCTCTGGTTGGCTCCGGTCGTCGCCGTCCACGAAACCGGACGGAGTCGGGGCGCGGCGTCCGTCGTGCCCGGCGGCGGCGCTTCGCCGGCGTCCCGCCGGAAGAACCTTCCGCCCTCGGAAGCTCGCCGCGAGGGTCCGTAGGGACACCCCACGTCGTCCGGACTCGGTGGTGGTGGTCCGGCGGCGGAGAAAGGCTCCCCCACCTCGGCGGCGTGAGCGGCGGATGGGGGCGACGGTGGCTCCCCGTCGCTTGGCCGAGCGCACAATAGGATTTGGAGGTGAGGGAAAAGATAGGAGAGGGGTTTGGGAAGCGTATCGACTCGCCAATTGCTCTAGACGTCGACCACGGCGGCGCCTTCCTCGAGACCTAGTTCCGCGACAGCGGAATTTGGGGAAACTTCGGACTGCGGCCGAGGGAAGGGAGAGGGGTTGCAAAGCGCGAGCACCGCGTGTTCCCCGCCTCTTCGCGGAGCTCTTGCTGGCGGTGCGAGGTCCGTGAGGCTCGCCGGGCAGGGGGCTATTTATAGCCGCGCGCCGTGGGGGTGCTCCGGCGAGGTGTTTCCGCCAAGCCCCGATCTTTTCCGGCAACCCCGGCGGTGCTCGTGGACTTCCACCGGGCTCCTCTGCTCCGCCCGGTGTCGGGTTCCCGGGCCGGCTAACGGGTCACAGCTGTGGTCTTCGTCGTGGCCGCCGGCGGCAGCTGGCAATGGCGTCGGGTTGCTCTTGTGCGGTCTTGTGAGCCGGGCCGATGCCCGCAAGGTGTGCGTGCCGATTCAGCGATGGCCCCGTGTTCCGGTCGTCGCCGGATCGTGCCCCGGTGCGGCGGGGCTCGCCGGCAAGCTCGAAAGTGGCTCGCCGCGCGCGGTGGTCGTCGCCGCGGCAGGCGCTTTGGGTGCGTAATCGAGCCGGGTGGCATGCGCCCGTCCGGTTCTTGAAGGCCGATGCTCCACCGCCCCGGTCTCCTCCTCTTCGGCTGGTACGGCGGATCGGTCACCGGGGCCCGACGGGGGTGTGCCCGAAGTCATCGTCGACATTGGCGCGAGGGGAGGAAGAAGGGGTCGGGTCCCGCTCGTCGGTGATGGAGGCGGGGGAGAAGGAAGAGAGGGGATGGGCCGGCGGCTGGTTGGGCCGCCCACGCGGGGAGGGAAGAGAAGAGGGAGGGAAGGTGGGAAGGGAAGTGGGCTGGGCCGGTTTGACTTCCTCCTTTCTTCTTCTTTTTCTTTCTTCCTTTTTCTTTTCTTTCTCTCTCATTTTCTTATTCTTTTATTCTTGTAACTCCATTTTAGGTTTCACCAAAATTTCGAAAAATAATTTTAGGAAGTCACGATGAATAGAAACCACCAAAGTGTCGAGTCGAAACACGATTATCGAAAAGTTCAAATTTTTAGCGAATTTCAAAAAGTCAAAAAAATGGGCGTTACATGTGTCCGCCCGTTCTCCCTTCCAGGCTTTAGTTTTGTTTTCTTGTACAGGTGTGTACCAGCTACCTTTACTTAGGGTTGTGCTCCGCAGGTTTTAAAGAAGTTTGCTCGGGAGAAGTTGAGCCGCCGCGAAGAATGCTTGGCTGGGACGCCCCTCTCGCCGTGTTCGATCCGAAAGCCGGGTCGATTCGAGGAAGTGGCGGCCCGCCTTTTCCCAAATAAACAATGACCGGGCCGCCGATACCGGTTTTTGCAGGCGTAACGAGCCGTGGCCCCGGTCAGCATCACTCAAGGCAAGGGCCGAGGCGATTCAGGCATTCCGGGATTTCAAGGAAAGCCGCATCAATCTCGAAAAAGCCGCTGTTAAAAGAGGCCCGAGCCGAACGTGATCGGGCTAAGGAGGAAGCCAAAAGGCAATCGGATATGGCCGATTCTTTAAGTGCTCGGGTGGAGGAGCCGACAACGGAGGTGGATTTGGTGAAGAGGGATGCGAGCTGGCTAGACATCTTTCTACCGATGTGCACAACGAAATGCTTCGGTGGAAAAAGAAGTATGAAGGTATGCTCTTTCCCCCACTCCCTTTGTGTCAATTTTGCAAGCTGCAATCGGGGGATTGACCCCTTCATCGTGACTCCTATTTCTATGTTATTCCCTTGCAGAGGCGGAGAAACTACGTGCCGAGGCTGCGGAGTCCACCACCAATTTGATGTGTTGACATTTCTTAGCACAATCAAAGGAAACAGGTATAAAACTCATCCCCAATAACAGCGCCAGAAATGCACCGTGACATTCCCGAAAGTGAAACCACCATGTCGGTGATCCGAACGGGATTATCAACGGGATAGATCTTGCCATCTTAGATATTTCATCCGCAAGCGCCGCGGATCTATCATTGTAGCATTTCACCCGGAAGTATTCGTGGTATCGTTATTTATATTTTCCCAAAGGAAGGCATGTAATTAATAAGCTAGCATGGCATCTCGAATAGAGGAACATGTGTTTGCTTAGACCAAATTGTTCATAATAGGGGTAAGCAATAATGGTTTATGGATAGTGTGACACACACTTAAGAATCCACCAAAGAAAAAAGGATAAAGAAAATAGATAAAGAATAAATAAATAATCTAATGGAGTAATTCTAATGTATCTAGTCATGGCCATACAAATGAATAGTTAGGATCATATGCAAACTGATTTAATCATGGTTAGGTCTAGGATACTTGGGAGACTCCCGGATACCATACGGCCCGATAGGAAGCATTTACTTAACTCCTACAACACACACGAACGTGGGGGATTTCAAGGGACGGTCAAGGCTTGTCACGACCAAGCCGCCTACCCCTCAACCGTGGCGTGCACTCATATCCGCAGTGTCGTAATACCCGGGCACCATGCCCACATATTAGAGCACTACTCTTGTCCCCCCAGATCCCCACTCGTCAAATGGACGGACTAGAACAAGAGCAAACCCGAAGGAACAACGAACCGTTATCCCACCTCTAATCAAGTTAGGCATATGATGATCGATGATGAACCGAGATGAACATGTCAAGATTATGATATGTAAACTATATGCTAGTTCATATACCAACACAAGAACATGAACAAGACTATACTCTAGTTCATAAGTTAGGCCAAGAACATAGATATAAGACTTGTAAATAGAAGAATGCTCCATAGAGAAGATGTATTACCAAAGCACTTTCTTCTAGGAGACAAGCCCTCCACTCTCCTCCGAATCCAATCTATAACCATGGACCTCAGGAACGAGGTAGATATGTGGATTGCGCGCATCACCAAGCATGTGGATCCCTTCTACTCTAATCTCAGGATAGACAAATACTAAACGTACTGCGTCGAGGAAGGCAGTCGAGAGGCTGAAGGAGATTAAAGGCCTCGACTTGCGGTGCAAGCCTACATCTATTGCGGCCGCCATCATCCACATGGCCACAACATACACCTTCTCTAGTCGGAGTGTCAGATTTGTGTCCATAGCCACGGGCGTCTCCGAGCTAACTATCAGGAGAACGGAGAAGCAACTCACCAAACACGCTAAGATGCTCTTCGCCATGGAGGCTGAGAGATACGAGCGCCACGAGGGTTCTGTCTCTGTTGTTGGACCATCCACCTCGGGTCATCAGGGTTCTGTCCTGAACCACCAGGCTACCACCTTGAGTTGTCCTGAACTTGCATGGAGTCATCCTCAACCTGTGTTTACTCATCCTAAACCCGTGGTCGGTTCTACCCTAAGACACCAATGCTCCTATCCTATAATTTTCTTTAGCTTGTAATTTTCTTTCTCAGAGGCGGTTTGTACTCTCTTTCCACACATGGAAAGCTTTTTGAGAAAAGGTGTGAGGTCTTTTACATTACTTTTTTACTACCCTTTAATACTTTAAGATATGTATATTTCTAAAACCGTGTTAACGAGTCGTATTGTTAGAGGTTGCAACCCTAATCAATGGAATTTGACCGGATTCGTGCATGTTTTGATGTTATTATATGACCATATGCAGTCTGCCTTCATGGCCGGCAAAAAGTGTCATCTAAAAATGATTGTACTTGTGGTATAATGACAACAATATGAGTCTAGGAGTAGTTTTTTTTTTTTTACTTGATATGACGACCCGGCTAGAGACTTCAAGACACACACTTGAGCCTTGAAGCAAAATTGTAGAGATTTTATAAGGAACAAACTTTATTCAATGGCCGAAGTCTAGAAATGTGTCTATCATGCTAAAAAAATGGCTATGAGGAAAATGGACCTTAGCGCTTTTTAGTTTGGATTTCGGTATTTGATGACAAACATGACCAAATGTGACTAATGTGTTTTCTACTATTTATTTTATAGTCTCATAGGTTGTAAACATGGCTTGGACAAAAGGCAACGTGGTGATCTCGATGATCAACACCTCAAGCAAGACCTTAGAAGCTTGAGAGAAGACTCACTAGATCAAGCATAGTCCAAGGCATGAAGGTAGAACAGAGCTCGAAGCAAAAGAACACAAAGAAACAAGTCAAAGACATGGGTTTGGGGCCATCGAACGCAAGCAGCTTTGATGCTTTCGATGAGGATCTGGTGTGTGTCGATGCGTGTGAAAGGTCCTAATGGCTAGAGGGGGGGGTGAATAGCCTATTAAAAATTCTTGCAACAACACTAGGCACCCGGGTTAGACAATAAGATGGCGTAGCAAATAAGCAATGCTTCAACTAGCTAAGCAAGCCACAAGTCAAGTCTATTGTCTCTAATCCACACAAAGGCTAAGTCGCTAGTTTACTCCTAGGTGAACAAGCAAGACTAACTAATTCTAACACTAGGAGCTAACAAGGCTAAGCAACCTACACAAGCTACTCAAGCTAAGCACCCTAACAAGATATACTACCAAAGTAATGCTAAGGAGTGCTAGAATACAATACCACCGGTGTAGTGTCGAGGTTGTAGCCAATCACCGTGATCACCAAGAAATCTCCAACGAGCAAGAACATGTGACACGACATGATTTTTCACCGAGGGTTCACGTGCTTGCCCAAGACGCTTAAGTCCCCGCTGTGGCTTACACACTCACTTGACGTATGCTGCTTAATGGCCGGTACCAAATCCCCCTATGGGAGCTCAAGCAAACGATCACAAGAGAGGGTCCAACAAGCCACGAGCAATCCACTAGTGCTCCTTTCGCGAATCTCCCGCGGGGAAGGAACGACCCCACACAATCACCACCGGTGTGGCCTCAAACAAAGCTCCACTTGAGCTCAACACCGCCTCTTGCTCCAAGCCGCTAGGGAAGGGCAAATTCCCAAGAAAAAACAAGAATCCCGCTGCTTCTCCAAGGATGAAGTGCCTCTAGATGCAACCACCAATGCAATGCACTTCTATCACTCTCAATCTCACCAAGAATTTGAGTTATGGATGGAGAGATGAGTGGAGAGGAGTCTCACAAGCTCACTAGCAAGTTAGAGTGTTCAAATGTGCAAGAGAGAGCTCCAAATCGCGGGCCATCCAAGTATATATAGAGCACCCCTCGAAATAGAGCCGTTGCTCTAAAAATTTGCTCTTTCACAAGATCGACCGGACCGACCGACCGGAACCACCACTGGGTCCGGTCGAGGGTCCGTCGGTGCTTCCTGGGTCGCGATCCGACAAACTCGGGCCCACAACCGGGCGCCCCTCGCTCCGGCGTCCGGCCCCTCGCTTCCGGCCGTGCTTCCGGTCCAAGGCCCGTCGTCGAATCCACCGAAGGCCGAAAACAAGCTTTCTCGTTATTTTGACCGGACTTCGGTCACGGTGCCACCGGCCGGCAGCGCCCCGGTCAGGACCGACGGCGTCCCGGTCACCTCCGACAGCAGCTTCTTCATCTTTTTCTTTGCTCTTTGCTTCAAACTTGCTTCGCCTCTTGCCAAGGGTTGCCAACACGCCAAGATGACCACGTTATCACCAATGTTAGCACGACGATAAGTTAGGCAAGATCGGTTAGTGCTCTCATGTCCTAAATGCAATATGCAAGTCAATTGACCTAGAAGCACTTCACCAAAGGATTGTCGCGGCATCCCCCTTGATAGTCGGCTATCTATCCTATAATGTGATCACATGCACTATCGCGGTCTTGATCACTAAAAAGAAAAACCCTATCAAGATACCTTTGCCTTGATCTCCGGGTTCCTCCTCAAGCCGACACCGAAGTTTGACGATCCATCATGTCCATCATCATCGCCCATGTTCATGATCATCATGCTCCTTGTCACCAACCTAATCCTATCTCAAAGTCATCACTTAGAGCAAAGGATTAGTCCACAAGTGTGTCATCAATTTCCAAAACCAAACATGAGATTTCAGCGTGACAGAAATTTGGGCCACGCTGACACCCTCACGATGCGTCCGATGGGAGAGCACCGCAACGTCTAAAGTGATTTCAACGGTCATCTAAATCGCCCGCTTGTGCGCGGTGACAATGGCGTGACGATCTATAGCGATTTTCACGCTCAAGAGCTCTTTGACAGCAAATGGATGCTAGGGGGCAGCGCCATGGATGCAGGCAGCCGGTGTGTCCGGCGCGGTCCGACAGATGCAACGGATAGTCGCCGCTGACAAAAGTCGGAAACTTAATCCAATCGCTAACGGTCGAAGGGCACTGATGCGTCCCGGCGCGACAATGCATGTGTCTGGTGCGTGGGGAGAGGAGCGGGATTTCACCCCAACAGGTAGTTCTTCATTGGGGACTATATATACCTCATCTAACCAGAGTGTGAGAGTGAGGAAACATATCTAGAGTGTTGATACACGATTTTAGTGCTCTCCGCTTTAGTAAAGCGCATCTATACTTCATTAGAGATGAAATGAAGCGTATCTAACATGCTAATAAAACGTATCTAGAGGGGGGCGGTTTGTTGTAGTGTTCTAGTGTGAGAGTGAGGAAACATATCTAGAGTGTTGATACACCCATTATAGTGCTATCCACTTGCATTGCTTAGTAATACATTCAGTGATCATTGTAGGTGCTTTGCAAAGTTCTTAGGTTAGTTAGACCACCGCTTATGCGCTTGCTCTAGGTTTAGGCTCAGTGTTTAGTGAGGTTTGTATATCTCTCACCATTGTTGTACTCATGGGGGCTTAAAGTCTTGCGAGACCACACCAACCTCATCAACCATGGGGACCTCTTTCATGTCTTGTTGGCTCAGCATCCTGCGGTCTTGCTACTCGTCTACACCTAGATGAACTAGTGAGATCAAAATACAGGCTGACCTATCTATGGAGTGCTAGAGGAAGTTTGAGCAGTACAATGCCTTATTTCATTGTCCACGGAGATGTCAACGAGCAGGTACGATGACATCTTCTAGCGGTCACAGTAGACAGCAGGCGCGACGATGGGGCTCTGTTACCGCACATGTCACCTCCCCCAAGGTTTATCTCTGATTCTTTGACACTGTTGCTCTTCAGCTTAAGTGTTTATATTGCTCTAGCCTAACAAACACTTGGCTGCAATGTGTTTGATAAAATGTCAACCATGACTCTGGAACCAGATTCAGTGTGGTCTAGCTATCGGCAATTGTGGTGAGTTACTGCCGATTAATGAATCAAACTTCTCACTGTATGAATCGACAAACATTTATGGAACACATGCTATCAGTCATAATTTTTGCATTTGATTTTTTTTAAAGGATGGCAAAAGATTTACCGCAATTTCTATTAAACGAAGAAAGAAAAAGAAGGCAAGCGTCCCGTCCAGTTTTATGAATGGAAACTGGGTCAAAACCATTCAACTGAGGAGAGCCCTGCTCATAGTAATCGCACAACTTTGATACAACTCCACCACCACTAGCAACTCAACTTGGTCAAGTCGACCCCCACCGACAACTTCACTTGGTTGAAGCGACCCCAACCACAACTACACCACTACTTGGTTCAACTCACGCCACTACTCACTACAACTTGGTCAAAAAAAAAAAAACGACCCAACTAAAGAAGAAGAAGCATTTAAAACATAGTGCGTTGAAGTATACACCACCACCACACAAACAAAAACACACACAACACAACACAACGCTACACCACCACCACCTGGGAGAGGAGCCGAAAGGAAGCCACTGAAAGCTGCACCGTCGTCACCAACGTTGTGCCACGCCAAAAGCCACAGCCCCCCTGCAAGCCCCGATCAGCTCCCTCCACCATGGGACTATCCCCCCCAAGCCGCACACCCACGCATCATCATCGACCCCCTCCTCCGGCGCCGCCAAGAGAAAAATCCCGCCGCGGCACCATCGAAAACCATTGATCCCGGCCCACTCTATGTGGGGACCTTGCCTCACCCACCGCCTCACACTCCTCTCGTCAAGGACTCAGATATCTAAAAACCGCTTTGAGAGTATCACTTCCGCCCAACCGTCACCGAGATAACCAATGCACCTTGCGCGCCAACTCAAGACCACCAGCACCCATGGGCCCTTTGCACCTTGCCTCCAACACATTGACCTTGCACACCTCCTCTGTCGCTGCATACGGGCCAACCATGCCACCTCTTACACTGCCACAAGCTGAGACGAGTCTCCATAAGCAGCGCCTCCAAGGAGGACGCGATGTCAATGCACGTCCAGTGACTAGTCCAGGTTTTCACCCCGAGACTCCATGCTTCAGAACACGGTGCCCCATAATGGTGTTCCCATCGAGAAGAACGACGCTCCAAGGGCACTGCCACCACTACCACCAGCATGAATGTCGGTGAAGGCTTTCGTCCAGATCAACACCGCACCTTATGCACGCTCTCGGACAAGCAACAACAACCTCCCGCCTCCTCTGTCGAAGAGATAGCTCAGTACATTCACCAATGCCGCCATGACACCGCAAGAACATACCTACCCTGGGAGCACCCCAGCACTAGCCACCTAGTCCCGCCACCGGCGGCGCCGACCCCGCACATCTATCAATGAGAAAAGAGGGGGGCACCGCCATCTCACCTCCGTCCCTACTGCCCGCAAGTATGGAACCTATTATAAAGGACGCGGCGGCGCCAGACCACAGCATCACAGCAACATGCTGCTGATTATCCACGTCGCTTAGGGATGCACCAACAAAGCTGGGCTAGAACTAGAAGTGAATCCAGTGGATATCGGTAGTGTAAGTACTTTCAAGTTTACTTGAATATCTCCCCACCCCCCACCCCCCCCCAAAAAAAAGTTTACTTGAATATTAAAAAATTGTACCTTGGTACAGTGGTTTGATTTAATGACCCTAAAAAGTAGGCACTACAGAAATATCTACAAAATGGTTAACATATTTTTAAGTCGAAGTACTCAATACCTCAATACGGCACATTTATACTACATTCTAGCTTACTTTCAAGTTTATAGATCATTTACTAATTTAATAAACTTGAGGAGCGAAGTATATTAACTCAAAGTTCTAGCTGGAAATTCCAACACTGCTGGCCAATAGCTCCTTGCTTTTCTAAATTCTTTCATGAATTCATCAAGTCCACTTTTGGGTTCAATTTGATTCAGTTCATTTGTTGTCAGTAACAACACAACTTTGGTGATTCTCTTCTCTACAAGTGCTGGAAACATATATGGAAGACTGTTTTTTACACTTAGTAATCCTTGGTTGCCAACTACAAGAATACATAAAAAAAAAAAAAAAAAAAAAACAAGCCTTCCTATCTTTAGCACAGCTTTAAGTGACAAGTTAATGCTTCCTCAGTTCAGTTTTTTATGTTTTGCTTTGGTATTCTTATTTATGCACATGTTCAGGTTGAACCTTTATGGCTTGAGTACTACAAAATTATATGAACATCCACATCCACATATATACTTGGGTGGTTTTTTAAAAGATTACTCCCCTAGACTGCCTACCATAACTTCATGTGCCCTTATGCTGCCTACCATCTAAAACCTCAGGTGCCCTTATTGTGCTACCTGAATATATAGCCTTAGAAATACTAGTATCTTACCAATAGAAATTCTGTGTTTGTGACTTGTTATTTTGCTTTAATAGATACTCTGGAGCAATAAGATGCATGTAATAACTATTATGTGTTGTAACTTATCATTCCACATTTTTTTTGTAGGTACTGATATGAAATATCCAAAGCTGCTGACTAAACAAATTAATGTTTCATGGCTCATGGCAATTAATGAAACAAATTATCTAAACAGGTGAGCAACAAAACCCACATATGTACTAGTAATGGCAAGGAAGGATAAAAATTTACAGATTGATAACAGTTATATAATTTTTAATGACAAGCATGGAACCATTGTAAGTTTCTGATGGCAGCAAGCGAATTCTCAGAAAATTTTGGAGTTTTCCCCTGATCCAAATTGGGCTGAAGTTTCCAAAGCCCGGCTGAAACCCTCTTCCGACCTGACCACCTCGTACGTATCGGCATCCACCTGCCCTGCTTCTGCTTCAACTTCAAAACAGCACGCGCTTCCGCCCCCCCTCCCCTCCCCTCCTCTCCTCTTCCCCGGCGATGGAACCCGCGGCCATGTCGAGATCCGCGTGCTCTGTCATCTCGCCGGCCTCCCCTATCGACCACCCCGCTTCTCCCCGCACGCCCGCCGTCCGGCCCCGCCGCCGCTCTCCTGCTTTCACTGCGCCCTCCGGCAGCGGCAGGCCGCTCGTCGCGCGGCGCGCCGCCGCAGCCGGAGACAAGGTCGAGGCCGAGACGCCCATAGAGAAAAGTAGGTGACTACACTTTCGCTTCACCTTGCTGTATGCCTGTCGTTTCATTTGTATTTTGTGTGTTTGCTGCTGCTTTTTCGGACATGTTTGATACTGATGATGCATGTGCTTACTGGGGCGGTGTGATCCCCTTTCAGGATTTCCTGCCTTCCCGACTGTCATGGACATCAACCAGATCCGTGACATCCTGCCACATAGGTGAGTCAATTTTTGTGGGTGGGTATTTGTTCATTTGCTCCTGGTCCTGAATTTTTCATTTTGGCTTACTATATGCCTACTAGATTTACTTAGCAGATGTCTAAAAATGTGCGAAATGTAGGTACAGAACTTCTTCATTGGAATTTTTGGGCTTTGTCTGTACAAATGCATGACTTGTATGCTGTAAACGGTCTGTTTGATTGTTTTTTTAGCCGAAGAATTGAATTCTGATCATGTGATTTGCTTGTATATTGTAACGAACTTCCTACCTATGAAGCTGACTATCTGTCTGACTAACCTCCTCTGATGGATTCACATCTTGCCTAACTTGTTCTATACAGTGGTTTCCTGTTATTTTGATTTGAGTTAACATCTTTAACAGCCATGTGGATTGTCAAAATGAAATAAATAACTCTGCACCACTGTCAAAAAAAGGGAATCATTAAAATTTCTTGAACAATAGTTGTATGGTTGATTATGACCAAATGGCACCCTTTCTGGCTTCAGTTGTATGCGTGAATGCGATTAAATGTTCAAGAGATGCAACTACATTTTTTTTTTTTTTATTTCAAAGTTTATTCTTGTGGTCATGATTTTTTTTATTAGTAAAATTATCATACAAGAGGTATTTGTAGTCATTTTTCATTTTGAAAGACCATAGACCAAGTTCACCATGTAAAATCAAACGTGCTGTGTGCTTTTTTGTGTGTTTCCTAGCCATAATGATGATGCTTCATAGGTGAGTGATGAGTTGGGTGCTCGTTAGTTGCCATAGTTTTAAAATAAATGGAGTCTAGTAGTCATTATCTACTGAACTTGTATACTGACTCCCCTCTAATCGAGCCATATAACTCTTAAGTAGTCTTGTTACCATATTACAAATGCAAAGCAAATCATATAGGATCATTTTTATCATATACCTATTCATATAAAGATCATTCAATGGAAGGATCCTGCAAAACCAGCCGCCACTGGCCACAACCACCATTTTTGTTTCTGTAAGTAGTGAAGATACTCAACTTCCAGTTTTGTGTTTAAGTGCTTCTATTCTTTGTTGATACGCATGTAGGTTCCCGTTCCTTCTGGTTGACAGAGTCATTGATTACAAACCAGGAGAATATGCTGTTGCAATCAAGAATGTGACAATAAATGATAACTTCTTCCCTGGCCATTTCCCTGAACGACCCATAATGCCTGGTGTTCTCATGGTTGAGGTATATAATACTATCGTGATTTTTTTTTCCTTTTTGATACCTATAGTCTACTGAGATGCAATTGTTTCATCATTATTGACGTGTAGATTAAATTGATGTTGCATCACCATAATTTTTTTTCTGAAACTATACTGGTTGAAATCTTAGAGTGCCACTCTTTTTGGTCTAATTCAGAACAAGTTTAGTTGAATTCACCATTCACATGTGTACTATGAATCTAATTTAATGCTAGATCATTGGTGCTGGATCTTGTCATTCAGTAGTTCTATTCCAGCATTTCATAACTTTTAAAATTGAAGCTACTGATGTCAATCAAACACATAGTTTCAGGTTGTTTCAGTGTGAGTAAACTGACTTAGACAATCAACTGCAAGTTGTTCTTGTAAGGGATCAGCATGACTCAGGTCTTTGTGTTTACATATAGGATTCAAGATAAGGTACCATATGGTAATTCTGCTGTTTGATGCATTTTGGATTAAAAATAGAATAGAAGGTCCAATCTTTGATATACATGTTTATGTATGCGCCATCTGTTCTGCTCTGTGTTTCCTCTGAAGACATTGCTGCTCCTTGTTGTCTCAAACAACCAGCTTTCTGATTAACTGGTATGAGACAATTGTGTACCATGATTTGCAGGCAATGGCCCAGGTTGGAGGAATAGTAATGTTGCAGCCTGAAGTAGGTGGATCTCGAGAGAACTTCTTTTTGCGGGTATTGATAAAGTGAGGTTTCGAAGCCTGTGATTGTTGGAGATACCTTTGATCATGAGAATGACTCTGATCAAGCTGCAGAAGAGATTCGGAATTGCAAAGATGGAAGGGAAAGCTTACGTTGGTGCCGACCTAGTATGCGAAGGAGAGTTCTTGATGGCTACTGGATCAGAGTGATGGCAGGAGACACATTGATACTGGAGCAGAGTGAAGGAAGGAGACCTAGTATTGCAGTTTTTAGTGTGAAATCATCTTTCCAGGTTAAGTTTGAACTGTGTCTGTAATAGCGATGTATTGTCTTTTGCCTTCTGGTCTTTGGTCGAGTGCCGTAAGATCAGAATCAGACATGGTAAACAAATTTTTTTAACAAGAAATATGAGTAACAGGGCTCTAAGGTTACAACTACTCAGTACTGCAACTACTGTCAATTCGAAAAAAAAAGGTTGTGTTGGTAAGGTGAAATACAGTAAGTCCCTCTAAATCGTCATCCATTTTTTAGAGGATTACATGGAAATCAAAGCATGCCTATAGTACAAGGTCATCTGAGATGCTTCTTTTTCATGATGAAGCGAAACTTTCGACGCGGACAGAAGCATTTAAGTACAGAAATGATGGACGTTTGATGATTAAAAGGTCAATAACTGTAATCACTTACAATGAAGCTCATAAATGATGTATGGTTGTATACTTTTATGCAAAGCAATTTTCATACTGAACAGTTATGTTTGCTCAGTTGTTGTCAAGCTAGCTTTACCTGCCTCTGCTTATATCGGCTTATATGCTATATATACGTCCGGCGGATTCTAAAACTGATCTGAGCTCACGGTGGTTGCGACAATCGGACTTCTGACGGTGTACTTGCCCGCGTCGTCCACCCACGTCAACGCACCATGCAACACATCGCCGTTCTTGCTCGTCATCTTCCCCGGATCACAAGCGTGTACTTCTGCTTCGTTCTTTGCCGCCGAAGGCCAGCTTGTTCGGACTCACGATCACCGTCCGCCGCTCAAGCCCGTAACTTTGGCGCTGTAGCTCGCCGGCCCGTCGCCGACGTTGGTCACGGTCCCAGTGAACGTCCGTTCGACGGCGCCGCCGCTGGGGTCGAAGAACGCTATGAACGACGGGTAGTTGAGGTCGAGGGACGCCCCGGTGCAGTCCACGGCGTACGACGACGGCGACTGCGCGACGGCCCTGATCTGCGCGGCCGTGAAGTTCATGGCGCACATGAGCTTGACGTAGTCCCCGGCGCGGCGTCGTAGACCAGGCCCGGGTCCACGGCGCGGTTCGGGTCGATGTGGCCGGACCCCATCGCCAGCGGCGACGCGGGGTGGTTGCGGTTGCCCATGTCCTTGATGGACGCCCCGGTGTTGTCCAGCGCGCTGGCCGTCGTCATCATCGCCGACCGGACCATGGCCGGGCTCCACTCCGGGTGCACGGCCTTGAGCAGCGCGGCAACCCCGGACGCGTGTGGGCACGCCATGGACGTGCCGGAGATGATGTTTTTTTTGAATTTTCACCGGGGGAGGCGCCCCACCTGAATATATTCGCGCCAAAATGGACGATAACCTCGCTTTTTGCGAAAACGAGGCAAAACCCCGCTCGCCCGCTTAATTATGGGAAACCGGACTAAAACCGCATAACGCCTCGCGCTGAGGCTAGATGTGGCTAATCCACAAAAAAGAAACAACAACAACAAAGCGCCCCAAAGACTGGCTGAAAAGTGGCATAAACCACGTAAAAAGAAAAACTAGCGAGAGGAGAGGCTACACCAAGACACAAGAGCTCTTCAACGATGCCTCCGTGGAGGTGAATGACGCCAGAACGTAATCATCGCCAGCCAAGCGTAAGCCCGGCGAGGCTTGGCGCCAGCCTTTGTGTCGAGGAGAAGCAAATGCAATGGTTCTTCGCTGACGCCCAACAAGGAAAATTGGCCACCGGCTCGAGATCCGAGCCGAGCCGCCGTAACCTTTTGTTGCTACTTCCCGAGACCCACCGAGGGGGACACAAGAACAGGCAAGTGTCCACGCCGAACATAGGTGGTAGCCGGCCGCCACACCATGGAGGCGGAGCGCCGCACCGCAGTATCGCGCCAAGACGCAAGAAGGGTGGGTGCCGGCCGCCACCACCCACACGGAGCCGACAACGGATCGCCCGTGGAAGGGGGCGCGCACCGGCAAGCGCCTCACCCGAAGAAGTGTGGTGTTGTCGGCCGCCGCCACACCGGCACGGAGCCGGCGACCGGACTCCGCCTCGCGATGCTGGGAGGCGCGCGCCGACAGAAAACCTGTCAAGGCCAACGCCATCATAGTGCACTGCCCTCCCCAATTTGGCGTAGAAGGCCCTCTTACAACCGTAGAGCAGCACGTATGAGGGGGAGGATCGTGTTTGGTCACAGAGCCCCGCCTCGCCGGCAAGCCCACGGCCAAACAACGCGAACCAAGCTGCAGCTGGACCCGCACACGAAGAACACGGGTACAGCCAGCCCCCACCAGCCGGCACGCCCGGGCTGCCGACCACGCGCCCCGCGACGCTGCAGAACCACCAGAACAGACCCGAGAAGGAGTCGACGTAGCACCGCCATAGCAGCAGCCCCCCGCCAGAGGAAGGGGGCAGCCGAGGACGGAACCGCCGTGGGGCGGTCACCACCACAGGCCACGGGCCGGCCACCGCCGCCCGAGGCGGCAGCCGCCGTCGAAGATCCCCGACGCCGGGCTCGGCCGCCCGGGATGAGGTCGTGGGCGAGGGGTCGCAGAGCGCCAGCCAGAGGGGCGTGCCACGCCCACACGGGGATCGTGAACGCGATTCTTGCAGTTTTGATCGAGAGCAGCTCGCCGCAGCCTCGGGGTCGGGAAGAAGAGTCCACCCGACCGGGCTCGGCACGCACGCACCCCACCCCCGCCCGAGACCCGCCGGGAGGAACAACACACCGGATCGGGCCCAACAGGCTCGGGCCGGCTTCCACGGCCCCCGGCGCCAACCGAGCGATAGGCCACCGGATCCCAAGACGGGGCTCGGATCCGTAGGCTCCATACGCCGGGCGGACGCCCCCCGCAGCTCCAAGCTCTGGAGGTAGGAGAAGAAGGAAAAGGGGGGAGGGAGGGTGGGAGGAGCCGCTGTGGGGGGGCCTTTGTGGCGCCAGCGGGCCGCCATCGCCACGCACTGGTGGTGGCGAGCGGCCGGGGGGTGAGCTAGGGCGGGGAGGTTGGGGCTGGCGGCGGCGGCCGCCCCCCGCCGCCCGTCGCCCGAGAGCGACGCGAGGGTACGGACCGTTGCCCTTTTCGGCCCTTTTCCCCTTGTTCTGCCGCCGGAGATGATGTTGAACTTGCTGTACAGGTCCGTTGACCCGACGGAGGCTACGCTGATGTTCTCCGCCCACGAGGCCAGTATCAGCCGAGCCCGCGCCATCAGGTCTGGCTTGAGCACCGTCGGGCAGCTCCCCGACGGGCCGCGCGACGAGTACGCCGCCGCCATCGGCGCGGGCTTCGTTCCCAGGATGGTCACCTCGAACTTTATCGCCGCCTTGGGCGCGCGGCTGCTCCGTATGTACTGGACCAGCAGGGGCCCATATTCCGGGCTCAGGATGACGCCCGGGTACGAGAACGACTCGTAGAGCAGGCTGAACGAGTCGTTGGACAGGAACAAGCCTGCGCGCACTTGGGCCACTTCCAATGTAGAGACGGCGTCGCCCAGGGGAGGCGGTGGCGTCGCAGAGGATGACCTTGTCACGGTTCTGGGAGATCAACGTGAAGTTGTCGCACGCGTCGAGGAAGACGAGCGTGGTGGCCGCGAGCGAGATCGGGCTGCCCGGGTACAGTGAGTCGCCGATGACGGTCGCCCCGTCGCCGAGGGTCACGACGCCGGAGAACTCCCGGTCCACCGTACCCGACGCGACGGTAAGCACCCACGGCGTGCCATTGTGGAGGAAGCCGAGGTCGGGGCCTTCGTTGCCCGCGGAGGTGGACACGAACACGCCCCGCTGCATCGCGGCAAACGCGCCGATGGCGATGGGGTCCTGGTACAGTGGCTGGTCGTCAATACCGAGGGAGAGAGAGATGACGTCGACGCCATCAGCGATGGCCTGGTCGATGGCGGCGAGTATGTCGGACGGGTACGCGCCCTCGTCCCAGAGTGCCTTGTACATGGCCACCCTAGCACGGGGCGCCATGCCGCGCGCGCGGTGCCCGGTGCGTAGCCAAAGAAGGACGCGCCGGGCACCGGCGAGCCGGCGGCCGTGGACGACGTGTGCGTGCCGTGTCCATCGGTGTCGCGCGGGGAGTTAACAGCGATGGTGACGTTGGCGTTGGCGATGAGTCCGCTGTTGAACTTGCGCGCGCCGATGAGCTTCCGGTTGCACGCCTTGGCGCCGTCGAACGCCGTGCCGGACTCGCAGAAGCCCTTCCACCGCGCGGGCACCGGGCCGAGCCCGCCGTCGTCGCGGAAGCTGGCGCTCTCGGCCACACGCCGGTGTCCACCACGCCCACGATGACGCCGTCCCCGTACCCGGCCGTCTCCCACAGGCTGCTTCCGCTCCCCGGCGCCGCGCTGCTGACGCCGAGGAACTCGGGCGTGTGCGTCGTGTCGCGGCGCACCACCTTGGCGTCGTCCGGGTAGCACGACACGAACCCGCGGGAGCGCCTGAGCGCCTCCAGCTCGTCGCTCCGCAGCCGCGCCGCGAACCCGTGCGCCGCGTGGTCGTAGACGTAGTACATGTCGGCGCCCGGCGCCGCCGCGGACAGCGTGGACTCGTACCACCGCTGGTGGCTCGCGAACGCCCTCGGCATGGCCGACTTGTCCATGTGCACAATGTACGCCGCCGATGACGTCTCGGCCGACGCGCACAGCGTCGCGAAGGCGAAGACGAAGCATGCCAACGCCAGACACGGCCACGCCATGCAGCGGAGCGTGACTAGGGTGGCCGCCATTCCGTCCGGCACACGATTGTTAACTACGCGCTGCGACTGCGTGCACCGGACGGCGGGCTATTTAACGATGGGGACACGTACGCCACGTAGGACGTGTGGTTACATTGCGCAAAATGCATAGTTTGACGACGGCCGGGCCGTACCCGATCCGGTGGTTGCCTTGTCCCTGTTGGGGAACACAACAGCCCGGCGCGGCGGAGGGCGGAATGGGCACCGTGTCGCGCGCTTCGGCTTGGGGCGATCGAATTGCGAGGCGAGGCACGCGGTGGAGCTGGAAGATGTGTCGTGTACTGCTGCTGTACCCCGTTGCGTGCTGCGATCTTTTCCTATATGATAGCGTATGGTGCATCTACCGTCGTTCATTGCTTGCTATGTCTTTGGCAGGTTCCTATGATCGGAAAGCAACAAACCTTTGATAATTTAGTGATGATTCTACTGGAGAGTTGCCTAGTCTTGACGACACTAGCGAACAAATATTGTGTTTTCATACAGTGGTTATACATGTGGAGCGGCGGCGATGGAACATGGGAGAAGTTTGTAACGGTGATGATCGAAATTAATCGAACAATGTCTGATTGAGTGGACAACCTGCTGTACAGCAGGTCCATCGATGAGTGGAGTGGAGTCTAGTCCTAAAAAAAGAAAAGGACACAGTCTAGTCCTCTCAAGGCACCGCAAGACACCACACGCACAAGGGAGGTACTCACCGACACGCCTAGTAGTGTCGCTTCACGATCCCCGCGAGGTGAGCACGGACCTTCACAAATCCTCCTTCGGAGCACCGCACAATCTCCGCTTGCGTGCTTCACGAAGTCTCTTGCCACCAAGCCGCCTAGGAGGTGGCAACCTCCAAGAGCAACAAGCACACCGCTTGCAACACGATCACCTAGTGCCACGAACGCGATCTCTCAACGCTAATGCACTAGAATCACTCCTCACTTTGATTTGATGAACACTATCAATCACAAGTGAGTGGGAGGGCTCTCAAGTACTCTCAAGCATGGACACAAAGTCCCCAAAGTGCTAAGCAACCGCCATGGCCGACCACATCCTCTATTTATAGCCCCCAAGCCAAATAGAGCCGTTGGGGTCCAAACTACAGCTTTGCGCGCCGACGACGACGCCGACCGACTCACTCACCGAAGTCCGGTCGCGAAGTCCGTCATAGCGTCCCGGTCGACGATCCGACAAAATTCAGGCTGCAGAGCTCTCTCGCCGGATGCACCGACCGGAGCCTCCCGGCCGGTGCGCGCCTCGTCGCGCCATCGCGGCGTCCGTCACCGCGTCCGGTCAGACCACCGCCGTAAAACGGCGATATCTCCTTCATCCGAACTCCGCTTTGATGATCTTGGACTCTATGGAAAGCTTACTCAGAGGGCTACACAACCCACATGGTTACTTGATCCAACTCACAATGGATCAAAGCAGTATTCCACTCTAAGAGCAGTCCAAGTGTCCGAGAAACACCGAAACAACTTCTCCTTTGCAAATGTGCCAACACCACCAAGTGTACATCACCATGTGCATGTGTGTTAGCATTTTCACAATCATTTTCAAAGGATTTTTCTTGCTTTTACCACGCCACTCGATCCTAACACATTGCAAAGTTAGATCGCTCAAGTGGCACTAGATGACCGATATGCAAACAAGTTTGCCCCTCTTGATAGTACGGCCATCTATCCTAAATCCGTCATAAACTTCTAAGCACCAATGACCGGCGAAATGAAATGCCCTATAGATTATACCTTTGCCTTGCGCATTTCCATTCCGCTCCATCTCCAAGTGCCGATGCAATACATGTACCAACACGATCACCAAATGATATGATCTACTTCATATCATCACATGACCTTCTTGGTCCATCGATCCTCGACTCACTTGCTCTTCACCGCTGCGCGCGGTCCGTCCGGCGCCAAGTCTTGCCCAAGCTTCACCGCCTCACGGTCCATCGCTTCACCGCCTCGACTTGCCCTTCTTCACACTTGTAACCGGTCCATCAAGCCAAGCCTTGTCTTGATCTTCACCACCTTGGTCACATGACTCCATGTCATGTTTCATATGCAATAAAGCTCCTTCATTGCGTCACCACACGTGAACTAATCTCCCGTATTATCTCAATCACACATATTAGTTCACCTAATGTTGACACTCAATTACCAAAAACCACAAGGGACCTTTCACATATAAGTCAATCTCCAGGCCTTTTCATGAGTATCTAGAGATCACCTGAATCTCATAGACTGTGACTAGCAGTCGAACCCATATAGGTGTGCTTCTTTTAAGATGTCCTGTAGGACGACATCTCGGCTTTAAATCACAAAGCACATTAAGGTCTATACCATCCTGCCATACGTATAGAAGAGAAGTGCATTTACTAAAGAGATGAACCTTTGCAAGGGTCTCTTCTCCCGATCTACCACTAGCTTGTCTCGCTACTCTACTTTACGGGATTTCCGATCACATAGAATAGGTTACCACTGTGATAAATCTCAGGTGGGTCTCAGTCCCATCTCACTCGATGCACTATCTATCACATTCCGTGACAGTCCCTTAGTGAATTGATCTGCCAGATTTTTGGACGTATGGACATGGTCCACAACTATTACTCCGGAGTTTTCGTTTTTTCGACAGATTTCAACCGCCGCCTCACGTGTCCGGTGGTCTTCATGTTGTCCTTCGAACTATGAACTTTAGTTATCAATTTGTTTGATTATTATCACAGTTCATAGACACCGCAGTATAGGTTTCTCAACCACCGCAGATCCATTAGGAGCTCACGAAGCCACTCAGCCTCAACAGAGGCGGTATCAAGTGCTGTTAGTTCTGCTTCCAATGTAGACTTCATCATGATAGTCTGCTTGCAAGACTTCCAGAAACAGAGCCACCTCCAAGTGTGAACGTATATCCACTTGTGGCCTTCAAAACCATCAAGATCGATATCCGCTTTGCATCACTATATCCCTCCAATACTTTTGGGTATCCGTGTAGTGAATGCCATAGCCGGGTCGTACCCTTCGTGTATCGTGATTACTCTCTCAAGAGCGCCCAATGATCATCTCCTAGATTCGACGTGAATCGACTCAATTTGCTCACAAAGATAGGAGATGTCGCCTTGTCGCGACCGGCCGTACATTAGTGAGCCAATTATTTGGGAGTATCTCACCGATCTCTCATTATCCTTCGGTTCTTCTTCGTGATTATGCTGGGATCGTATGGAGTAGAAATAGGTTTGTAATCATCGTAGCCAAAGCGGCTTAAAACTTTCTCCACATAGTGAGATTGTACCAATGTCACCCTACCATTTTCTTCCCTCGGAGCTTTATATTCGTGAGATCACATCGCCTACTCCTGTGTCTTTTCATGTCAAAATTTTGTGACAAGAAAACCTTGACTTCCTCAATCACATTAAGGCTTGTCCCAAGTATTAGTATGTCATCCACATACAAGCAATGTGATTACTCCTTCTCCCCCACCATAGCGGTAGTACACACACACTGCCGGCCTCATTCGCAACAAAGCCTCGCAGACGTCATGGTTTTGTCAAACTTCTCGTGCCATTGTTTGGGTGCTTGTTTCAAGCCATACAAAGACTTCAATAATTTATAAACCTTTCCTTCTTGACCCTTTACTTCAAACCCTTTCGGTCGCTCCATGTAAATTTCCTCTTCTAAATCTCCATTTAGAAAAGTTGTCTTAACATCCATTTGGTGGACGAGAAGATTTTGAGAGGCAAAGAAGGGCGAGTAATACATGAATAGTGGTCAATCGGGCAACTGGTGAATAGGTATCAAAGAAGTCCTCGCCTTCCTTCGGTATAACCCTTAGCACAAGCCTGACCTTGTACTTCTCAATGGTACCATCGGGCCTTAGCTTTTTCTTAAACACCCATTTGCACCCCACGTGTTTACACCCATAGGGACGGTCTACAACTTCCCAGTTCCATTAGTCATAATCGAGTCCATTCACACCGCACCGCTTCCTTCCAATAGTCAGCGTCGGGAGAGGAATATGCTTCACCAATGGTATTTGGGGTGTCATCCACAAGGTATATAGTGAAGTCATCACCAAAGGATTTTGCAACCCTCTGTCTCTTGCTCTTTCGAAAGTGACCTCAATATCATCCTCCTCGTGACTTTCCACCGTTGTTTGCTCAACAATCTCGTTGGCACAGTACATCGGGGAAATAGTCGGTTCATGACTAGACTTGCCCACTTTACTTTCTCTCATAGGAAATTCATTCTCAAAGAATGTAGCATCTCTCGATTCCATAATTGCACCGACACGCATGTCGCACTCCATCTTGATGACTAGAAATCTATATCCCACTGTTGTTTTAGTGCATAACCAATGAATACACAATCAACAGCTTTTTTGGTCCAAGTTTGCGCTTTTTGGTTATTGGCACACTCATTTTAGCCAAACATCCCCACGTGCGCAAGTATGAGAGATTTAGTTTTCTCTTTTCCCATTCCTCGAATGGTGTTTTTTTATTCTTTGTAGGAACTCTATTCGTGACATGACTCGCAATCAATATAGCCTCACCCCACCATTCCTTGGATAGCCCCCAGCAGTGTCTAGCATGGCATTTACCAAGTCACACAAATAAGGCGGTTCTTTCTTTCGCAACTCCGTTTGACTGGGGAGTAAGGCGGTGTCTTCTCATGAATAATTCCATGTTCCTCGCAGAATGAGTCAAACTCATGGAAGAAATATTCTCCTCCGCGATCGGGACCGCAACCGCTTGATTTTCCTTTTCAAGTTGGTTTTCCACTTCAGCTTTTATAGATTTTAAAGTAATGCAATGCTTCATCCTTTGTTGTTAACAAGTATATGCGGCAATATCTAGTGCTATCATCAATTAAAGTCATGAAATATTTCTTTCCGCCTATTGTTAGCACACCATTCATCTTGCACAAATCAGAATGAATGAGATCTAGAGGTGCCAAATTCCTCGGCTCTTTCACAGCCTTGTGAGGTTTGCGAGGTTGCTTCGCTTGAACGCACGCATGGCACTTCTCTCCTTTGATCACATCGAATCTAGGGATTAATTTCAAATTAGCTAAGCGTGTCATGCAACCGAAATTGATGTGACATAATCTCGAATGCCAAACATTAAGTTCATCACCATGTCTCACATGGTTTACAAATTTAGAACTAGAATCCATCAAAGAGAAGCGGAACAAGCCTCCGCTTTCATAGCCTTTCCCAACAAAAGTTCCACACTTGGATACAACACATTTATTGGACTCAAAGACAAGCTTGTAGCCATCCCTACACAGTAGAGAGCCGCTCACTAGATTTTTCTTGATAGCGGGCACATGCTGCACGTTCTTCAGCTGCACGATCTTTCCCGGTAAACTTCAGATTGACCGTACTCAACACCACGCATGGATGCATAAGTCCCGTTCCCCATCAGCCAGGAGGAACCTCGACCGCCATCCCGTAAGTAGAAAACAAAGAAATGTCAAGACATACATGAATATTAGCACCGCGGTCAATCCACCAATCAAGTAGAGATGTGATCAAAGAACTATAGGTAAACATTTACCGTACCCCGATCCTTCAGCCTCACTAATCACCATGTTTGCAGACTTCTTCACCTTATCCGCACGGTCAGGGCAATCTTTCGCAAAGTGGCCCTCTCCACCGCAGGCATAGCAAAGACCCTTTTCCTTGTTGCTCTTCTTCTTGAAGTTTGCAGCCTTTGGCTTGACAGCATTCTTGTTCCTCTGATTGTTCTGAGGATTCTTCTTCCTCTGATGATTCTGAGGGTTTCTTTTCTGCACCATGTTGGCGCTAGAGCCTCCCTCCTCATACACCTTCTTGCCACGGCTCTCTTTAGCCCTTGCATTCTCTTCGACAGTGAGGATGGAAATCAGGTCATTCACACTGAACGCCTGCCTCCTGTGCCTCAGAGTAGTGGCAAAGTCTGACCAAGTAGGTGGCAGCTTGGCAATGATACCGCCAGCCACAAACTTGTCGGGAAGCACACACTCCATGTTCTTGAGTTCCTTAACCAGCATCTGTATCTCATGAGCCTGTTGGACCACAGAACGGTCATTGACCATTTTGAAGTCATAGTACTGCTCCATGATGTACAGCTCTCTGCCGGCATCGGGAACCCCGAACTTGGCCTCAAGTGTATCCCACATGTCCTTGCCCGAGGGCAGATCCATATACACTTGCATCATACTCTCAGGTATAATGCTGATGAGAGCACCTCGGAACAGGTTATCTGCCTCACTGAAACTCCTTTCTTCCTCAGCAGAAAGAGGAGGATCAGTGCGCTTTCCCCCGATCACATGCTCACATCTCATTGCGGTAAACCACAACTTGGATCGGACACGCCAGATCTTATAGTTTGAACCATCATCATTCAGAGCAGGTGGTTTCAATGACGCAGCAAAGCTAGCACTCGTAATAAACCTATCAAGTTTTTGGATTGTTGAATATTTAGGCATATTACGAGATATATTAACCCATAAAAATGACATCATGTATGCTAACAGGAACATCATAGGCATAGATAAACTTAACATGCTACTGCAATTCAGCATCATATGCGAAGCTTCTACTAAAACCAGAACAATAAGCAACAGTATAATCAAAGTATTCGGATTATACCCATGGGTGAGGCTACGGGTACCCGCGCTTGCACATCACCGATCCGGTTGCAGCAGCGTTGGCGTCGGTGGCGCTTCGTCGTAGGGAGCCATCGTGTAGCGGAAGGAGCGGGCCGCGCCCGAGAGAGCGCTCCCCAAAAACTTGATTGCCCGCTACCCGTGCAGGTACGCGACGCGGACAGAAGTTCCGGAGGCCTGCTCGCCGGAGTCCCCTGTGCGCGCAGGGAGCTCAGGCCGGAGATGCAGAGACTTAGCTCAAGCTCAAGAACAGTGGACAGAGAGAGGGTGGCGGCTGCTGGATGGGGATGACAGATGAGGCTGTCTTATTTATAGGGCCATCTAGGGCGAACACGGATAGGTGCATTTACCTTCTTGCCCCTCGGCTAGGGCGAACACCGCACAGGTGCATTTACCCTTTAGCCTCAGCTAGGGCGCACACCGCGCAGGTATGTTTACCCATATGCCCTTTGCGACCGTTGCCCGGGCCATGTAGCCGTTGGGCCCGTTCCCTTGTGACTGTGGTTGCACCATCTATCCGTTGGGACGGAAGTGTCCCACAAAAAGGCACAATCACTCACGTCCGGCCAAGGCCAAGGCCACGGCCGGCGCGCGACGTGACGCGACGCGACGCGTCGGGCACGGGGCGGCGGCGGCACGCGTGGCCTCCCATGTTCCTCTCACTCCTCACAGAGAGCACCAACTAACTCACTATTTAAGTTAATCACTCTCTCAATGAGTGTACCATGTGGTACTAATCCCACTCCACTTACCATAAATGTGTGGGCCTTTGGAGTTTCCTTGATTAATTGCTAGTTAACTAATGGGCTAAGCCCAATTAATCTAACAGAGCCAGGGCCGACTCAGTTCCGAGCCAGCCCAAATCGAACGGGCATTCTAGACCTCCACCTTGTTTCGATCCGGGCCAAAGGATCTGCCTAGAACGAGGCCCAGAACGGGCTGTTCCTAGTGTTGCCGAACGAGGCCTCTGTCTGTCGTCCGCTTATTAATTAATAGATACAAAGACAACAACTGGTTATTAGAGAGATGATTCAAAAGAAGCAATTTTGTAAGTTGACAAAATTTGGTTGTTTCAGGGCTAAGAAACAACCGCTTGTTTTAGTGTATTTTCATGATGATAGGATTCAGTTTTTTTTTGGTCTCAAACTTTTTGTTGGCAACTAAAACGCACCTAATTAGCGAGCATGGCGTTTAGGCCGGCACCATGATGTTGCGCCGCTGCTCAAGCGCCAAACATGGCATGCATTGAGATCGCCCGCCCGGACGGCCAAGGGAAGCAAATCGGGATTCGGAGGTGGTGATTCCAAATCAATGTAGATGACGCCGCCGTGAAGAATATCATGAACGCGCTTCACGCTAGCCGCGGGCGCCGCAACATCCATAATGCCGCCGGCCATCGCCCCTTGCATCCTTGGTGTGACCTTCAGCGACCTGTTAGGATACAAGACGATAACTAGATTGGGACTTTGAAGATTGGGGAGAATCAGTGGTCGAAGAGCAAGAATAGAGGGTTCAAAAGGGTTAGAACAAAGAGCTTGGGTGGGATTCAGACGAATCTGTATTCAATTTAGGAAAATTAGAAATTAGAATGCGGTTACAGGTTTCATGATCCTTCAAGTCTACTCCACCGAGCCATATACTCGTGTTAAAAGGCCTTGGGCCGAACACCACTACCACTAAGCCCAACACGCTCCACCAGAGCCCATGAGCTTGAACGACGACACAAGATCGACTTCCCGCCTGCTCTCCGATCACCCACGGCCGGTTCCTGACACGACCAGGACAAATTTGCGTGCGGTGCGCGGCGCGCCGTGGTGGTGCCGGAGTACGGGCTTCGCGGGCCGTGGCGCTCGCTGCTCGGGAGCGCCGCCCGGGCGCCGTGTCTCCACCATCCGCAGTCCGGGTCTCGACCTCAATGGGGAAACGCGCACAGCGAGAGCGGAATCGCCGTCGTCTTGGTCTTGCCCTCCTCTCCCCCCGCTCTTCCTCCCTTTCCTCCCCTACTGGGTCGTCGCCCATCGACTTTGGCGAAGTCTCCCGCCTCCTTGCCCTCGACCGAATTCCACCAATACGGAGTATCAGATATGAGAAATGAAACCCTAGCCTTTACCATATACCCAGTACATGCCATGCCCGCTGAACAGAGGAATTCTGCACTCACGAAACCAATTTGGATTGGAGCGATTCCCCTTCCATCTGCGAGTTTTAGGGTTTGGGGTTGGCGCTGGTCCGGGCGGGGACGGGTCCTCAATCCACCGCTTTTAATGTTCGATATCAATCTTAATGCTCTACGATCCTGCTGTTTGTCTGAGTTTGCTTTATTTCTGTTTTCCCCCCAACAGCTAAGTGGCTGGGGGCAAACGGGATAATCTTGGTGCTCTTTGAGACACCCTCTGGCTTTGCAGTCATAGGTGGAAGACCAATCTAATTTGGACATCCATGAATTTTGACAAATGACCTAGAAATTCAAATTTTGGTGGGGGACCATCTCTTCCTAGTTCATTTTTTTGAACTAGAGGGTATCCATTGGACATCCATGGACATCCAACTTTCACCTAGATTGTAGTCTTCCGTTACGATGGGGTCAAACTTTTTCGCCCCAAATGCCTTGAGGCTACCTACTTTCTTATTCTTCCCTTTTTGTTTTATTTATTTATTGAGGTATCGCATGCTCTTGACGCCCTCCTGGAGTGATTGCGGGATATCTGGTCAGAATTCGTCGACGAAGTCTATTGCGTATAAAGTTGGTACCTCTTATTTCAATTTTGCATCATATTCCCATTTTTTATTTCTTTTTTAATTGAATAGACGAACTGAATGAACATGTGCATGTTGTATAGGCCGCCAATTGTCCCTTTTTTTCTTATTATTTGCTAGTAGGCCATTAGTTGTTTACCAAATTGTATGTGACAGTCCTTATACATTCATGCTTTGCTACCAATTTCGAATAGTAGCCGCTAGTTAGGACGATGGAGTTTTGAAGCCAATATAGTTTAGGGTTATGCGGGACCGAAAGTTGGGGGTGGCCATGGTTTGACCTCACCCCATCACTATAGAACATCACATCTATACTAAGTGAACATACATCATATGTATACTAAGTGAACATCTATAAATGCACAATAGAACATCACATGTATATTAGCTGAACATCTACAAGTACACTATAGAACATCACATGTAAATAAAAAGCTATTTTTTTGAGATTACACAAGATAACGCAGACGCCGCACACTCACCCCAATGAACACACGCACGCAAACCCCCCCTATGAGCACCTTCAAGGACCGAGCCGGCAATCTTGAAGTTCACGGTCACCACAGACGCCGTTGTCGACGGGGACGCCGCCTACCACTCAATGCGTAAGCGCCGAAAATCCCGAAATAAATTCAGAATAATGTGTCGCACCCGTGGATTTAAAATGAAAAGATTGACAAAAAGTCAAATAAATGAAAGGAAAAAACATACATAAAAACCCAAAATATAAATAGAAACGAAAAAACATGTACGGGCCTACGGGCACATGTACATGATGTTCATGTAAAAAAAATAAAAACCGTAAAAGAGAAAGAAAGAAATATAAAACGAAGTATATAACATCACAGAGAAAATAAAAAGAAACAAAAAAGAAAAAAGGAAAATCTCTCACGTACCGTTCCGATCGAGCGCTCCGCATTGCTAGAAACGGACGGGGCACTTCGTGTGGACCTGGGCCATCGCCACTCGCATGGGCCGAAATAAACGCCGCTTCGCCAATCTCGCCAATGAGGTCAACGTGGCCCTCATGTCCAGCCAGTCATAAGTGACACACAAACTAGGTTCCCACAAACTATAGTGACATTTTTTGTTGGACGGTGATAGCTTCTAGTTCTAGTCTGTGTAGTGGTAACGAGTAGCCCCTTCAGGTAATGTTGAATGTGGTGGGCTTTGAGCGTGTGCATTGGGCCGGACGTGGTGACTACATGGGGAATTTAGGAATTGTTGATCAGTTTTTTTATTGGCCACTTCGCTTAGTCAATGGTGTTATTATTTTTGGAATCAAAAAATGAGAACATCTCTAATCATCTAAATGCTCCAAGACATAAGTCTAATGATTTCCATGAAAAAGTTCCATTTCTTTCTCCTTAGAAACGGCTTGTCTTATTATCTCCTGACCCAGTGAGTTAAAACCCTTATTTTTGTGTTCCCTGAATAAGTGTGGGGTCTATCTCCTTTAAGCGCCTTTTCGCTAGGGGGCGTTTCCTTCTAGTAAAAGAGTATGCTCTGGATGAGGCATTTCCTTTCCTTCAATATCCATAACAGGATGCCAGCCTTCCGTAACGGAATCCCTTATAGGGTTTTCAACCGTGATTTTAATCTTTGAGAAATATCACTTAGTTTTTGCATACCTCCATAGTGAAGGTTAAGTGAAAGCCAACAATAATCTCGTGCAAAGTTACGGGAGATGAAGAGACGAAAGACGGTTTCCAAAGTTTGAGCATCAAAAGAAAAAAAAGTTTTCACTCTCTTCATCACATCTCATTAAATACACTAAAAGATATATTCGAGTATAAAATGTAGGTAAACAAAATAACTAATTACACAGTTTAGATATAGATTACTTTAGACCAATCTTTTGAGCCTAGTTACACCATGATAGGATAATATTTACCACAAACAAAACAAAAGTGCTACAGGAGTTCCAACAATGCTTTTTTCAAGTTTTTTTTTGCCAACTAAACAAGGCCCAAATGACCACCTCGAAAGAAAGGTTGCATTAGGATACAATTGTTGTATATAACTATGGATGCCTTTTTTTCCCATAGAAGCCAGGGAGTATAGAAACTACCTACTACTGTGATCCATTTACTCCATTAACATATAATAACATGGGGTGGCTTAGGGAATGTTTAGATAGCCAGGTCTAAAGTTTAGTTGATTAAAGTTTGAGGACTAAATTTTAGACCACTTTTAGCTCACTTGTGTGACCTAAAGTTTTGTGAGATGGTTTAAACTTTTGATGACATTTTAGACCTCCTGTTTGGTATGTTCGACATGTTTGGATGCATATAATATAACTAAGGAGAATTGGTGATTATGCCCCTGTTTTCAAGGAAAATGGTGATTTTGCCCTATTTTTTGATATCTACGATTTTACCCCTGCTATTTCGAATTGAAGACAAGTTTTACCCCTATTCTCGTGAACACCACTTAACGGTGTTAAAAGGACCATAAAAAGACAAATTTGCCCATGCGTTTATTTCCCTTACTTTTGTAACTACATGTTGATTACAGGAAAAATTGGACAACATAATTTCAGCACAAATTTGATAGGCTTTTAGCACAATTTTGACATAATCTCGTAGTAATTTGACAGAATTTTGACATAATCTCAGTTGTGGTTTTGACACAAATTTGATAGGCTTCCTCCTCCATGGTCACCCTTTCCTCTTCCTCGTTAACCATGGGGACCAAGCCACCAGGGGGCCCCGCACCCCCCGAGCGGTCTGCGCCGAGGGCCGCCCAGGTGCCCCCCAGCTCCACGCCGCTCGCCCCTGGAATTTCGCGCCACGCCGGGGGGCACCGCGCCGAGAGGGAGCCGCCCGCCCCGAGTTGCCCGCCGCGGCCTCAGGGCACCACGTTGGGAGGGAGCCGCCCGCCCCGAGCACCGGGGCGCCCGCCCACCGCGACCCACGCGACCTCGTGACCCGCCGTTTTGGGTTCGCGCGGCCACGCCCCGATCTCGTGCCGCCGCCCTTGGAAGTTGCGCCGCCGCCCCTGGAAGTCGCGCCGACGCCGGGCGCCTAGCTAGGGTTTTGAGAGGTTGGGGTCGGCATTTTGGAGTCGGGATTGAGTGAGAGTCGAGGGGGAGGGGCCGGGGTAGTCTGGGAACGTCCGAGCCTTCTGTTTTTTTTTACGTGTCCCACTGACGCCATCCAAACCAGGGGTAAACGTAGGGCTCATCTGTGAAACTGAGGGGCAAAGTCGCACAGTTGAGAAAGTAGGGGTAAAATAGGCAAAATCACTAATTTCCCTATAATTAAATGTTAGCTGGTTAATTTTTAGTTGCATTTAAATAGGGGCTAATAAGTGGGTTAATTTGTAACTAAACCTTCAACTAATTTGAATAAAAATTTTGAATAAAATTATAGCCTTACTAATAATTAGTAGCCCTAGCTGACCTAAAGAGACCTTTAATAAGGACATCAACAAAAGAGGCTCTTAAGACTGTCTCCAACAAGGAGAGCCTAAATGTGGCACCCATTCCATGTTTTGGATCAGCTACAGTAAATAGTTAAGCCATGCAAACCTTATCTTCTCCAACAGCTATCTCAAAACCACAGCACCTATTTGGCCTGCCGCCGCCGCTCCTCGTCGCGGGACTGCCTCGCCGCGAAATCCTCATCGCGCCATGGACAACCGCCTCCACTTCCAACGCCCAGCCACGACAGCCTCCTCCATCAACGCCACCAAGCCCATGGCCTCGCCCGCCACCGACACCATGGACGCCGACCGTGCGAGGGAGGAGGCCACGCCGCAAAAGCCATTGCCGCAGTAGAGCTCGCCGCCGGAGCTATCTGTCTTCCCCCGTCCGCCTCCGCCGGCCCTGCCCCTCGCCCTCGGCGCTCCTCCTCGCGGGCGCTCCCGCTTGCGCACACGGCCGCGCATCGACGCCACCCGCCACCAAGGTCCCACCAAGGCTCCCATTATTCCATCATCGGAGGTCCACTGTCTCCTCCTCGCCTCTCTCGCATGCGCCGCCGCCCCTCCCCGCCGACGAGCTTGCCGAAGAAGAGGGAGCCGCCGCGCCTGAGCTCGCCGGGAAGACGACGTGGGCCCGATCCGGCTTGAGCGCGTGAGGGAGCGCCGGCACCGCCGCCGGCTGGCAGCCCCTTTGGCCCGCCGCCAAGCAGGCGAGCGCCGCCCGCCGCCGGGAAGAAGACCCGAGCTTTGGCCGCCGCCGGCGAGGTGGAGGTTGGACGGGGCTTGCGACGGAGGCGATGGAGACGGTGGCGTGCGTGAGCCCGGCTGCCGCCAAGGAGAGGGGGGCGGCAGCGCGGTGCCCGAGGCGAGGACGACGAGGCCACGGCCGCTGGCAAGCAAAGGGCCAGCCTTGCACGGTCCCCACCAGCGCTTGCCTTCGAGGAGAGAGAAGAGCTATATTTGGGTTTTCTCTCCTCCTCCGAGCCAAAATCGCTTCTCCGCTTTGCGTGGTCTGTTGGAGGTTGTATTTGGTAGGCGTAAAACACCGCGGCGCGATGGATTTTCGGTTTGCCTCGCCTTTTGCCTATGCTGTTGGAGTCGGTCTAAGAACATCAACTTGTTGGTGAATTGATTCTAACCGTCTGCAGCTTGTTCTACTGTCGTACAAACTCCCTTGGTGCGATCGATCCTGCAAAACATGACCCAAAAAGCACAGGAGCTGAAATCTTTTCCACGTACCCGTTACCGCCGAAAAAAAAAAAAAACCCAACTGAAATGCAGCTCGCTCGCTTAGGAAATGGCCGGCATTCAGTCCAGGTGGCCACAAACAAAACCGCTGCCCTACTATACTCATGATGTGGGGCGTGTGGGTGCTTGAGAGCCCGGGCCCAAACCTCCAATGTGGCTCTGATTGCCCGGATAGATACAGTAGATCTCTTGAGCACAGCGCACCAGCTACTCTACCTCTTTTTGGAGGTCAGAGCGTAGCAGGGGAGTGCTGCCGCTGCTGTTGCTGCTGCGTACAGACTGGATCACAGGTACGGGGATGGATCTTGCCGGCCACGAATGGTAGAAAGGTGCTTCTTGTCCCCCTCCGTCCGCCGCCATGAATCAAAATCCGTCAGAAAGGTTGGAAAACTTTACGGCTCTCTCAGAATGGACTAATGCGATGGCAATGGCACTCGCCGTGGCCAGGAGGAACAGCAGGGATTTAAGAGAAGTCTCCGGCTTCCCTGTGTCAAAGTAGAGGGCAGCGAGGTGGACGACGAAGTGGGTTGCCTGCGTGGAAGCTTACCGGGGGCCCAGCCTGCCATTTTGCTCGTGGCTAAATTCAAGATCCCAAACCACGATATCGATCCGGCCGACCGGCACTTGCCAAATGCAGCGTGTTTGAAGCAAACATCATGAACATGGACTCTTCTGTTAAATAAAAGAGCTCAAAATTGCTTGGCTGCGTTTTAGTTACCGGAAACATGCTTCGACCCGGGAAGCTGCGAGGAGAGGACACACAAGAATACAAGATGCACCGAGTTGGACACGCTTTTTTTTTTCTTTTTTTGTACAACAGGAGACGAATCAACGAACAGTCAAACTTACGGCCTGAGATAAGAGCAGTTCGCTATACAAACAGTTCGGCATTTTGGCGGCAAAATCTACGTCAAGTCACGGTAGAGTTGAAAAAATCAAAACCTAGGAAGGCGACCACTCCTTCACTTCACTACAGATTATGCGTCGGCAAGGCAGAGATGGAACCAGATCAAAACGACACCGACGACGAAGCCGAGTTGCACTTCTGGCTGGCTTGGCTACATGTCCTGCACTAATCTGGACGGCGTGCTCGCGGTGGTCGTGTTGCCCCCGTAGCAGCTGCTGTCGCATGACCCCACCGCCGGATTCCCTGGTGTCCTCGCCTTCTCCAACGGGCTGCCGTTGCCCGGCCGAAGACTCCGACGATCCTGCAGGAGGATGTGCACAAACTCAGACAGAGCTATCAACACTGAAGAGGATCGATCGGACATGCAGTAGATAGAGTATACAAACAGCAAGTAAAGAATCTCTGCATCTGACCAACAATAGTTTAGTGGCCTATGGGTGGCAGTAAAACATGGATCGGATGCATGGTGATATTGTTTTTTCTTTTGAGATAGTCATTCAGCATTCACGATGGCAGATTAGTTAACATCCCAACGGGCAGTTCAGGCACTGTCCGGACAAGTATTTTACACTTGGTCCATGGTCAGACAAGTAATCAGAGCAACATTGTGCTATTTTAATCCTGATGCGCCTGCTGTCCATCCATGTTTCTTAAAACCCGGATGCAGAAGGTATCATCACCGGTGATTTTAATATCGACAGACATGAGTGGGGCATTCACAATCACATAGGACAGGGTAATCGGCACATTATTTTAACCGGCGATTGCTCGGGTTTCACCGTATGTAACTTGGGATCCACTTCAGCATGCATAGAGTATGTTCTTGAGAGCGAATGAGCAGCATGATTGACTTGAACAAATATATTGATAGAATGACAGATAGAGATGTAAAGAAGCAAGTAGCAGCAGGGCTCACCTCTCGATACGGGAAGTCGTCGACTTCAAGCATATGGATGACATGTCCCATCTTGGGCCGTTTCTGCGAATCGGGATCCACGCACCTCAGCGCCACCAAGAGAGCCTTCTTCAGCGCCTTGGAGGAAGGCTTCTCCGGCAGCTTTGGGTCCAGGATGGCCTCGTAGTCCCTGTTGGTCACCTTGTTCTTGAGCCATTCTACAAGGTTCACCTGTAATGTAACAGTACAGCAGGATCAGCAAGGAACTCGGGCAAATTCAGAAGCACATTTGGCATTGCAGCGCATAACATGATCCCATTGCTTCACTGAATCACAAACACCACCACACTGACCTCTCCGGCAGGCCTGGCATAGTCCACGGGGCTTCGACCGAGATTATCTCCATTATCAGGATCCCGAAGCTGTATACGTCGCTCCTCTCATTCAGCATACCGGTGCTAGCATACTCTGGTGCCACATAGCTTCAAAAAAAAAACAGAAGCGTTTTGAGAATTCACATCAGTCATTTCACCCGGAAAGAAGAAGATCAAACATGCATGATTCATCATCATCAGGGACCTTGGCTCACCCAAATGTTCCCATCACTCTGGTGGTGACGTAGTTGCTGTCTGACCCCAGGGCTTGGCGAGGCCGAAATCCGAGACCTTGGGGTTCCACCTCCTGTCCAGCAGAATGTTGCTCGACTTGATGTCCCTGTGCACCACCTTCGGCTCCAGCCCCTCGTGCAGGTACGTGATCCTGAATCATCCACCCCCAATGCCAAATCAATCTCTCATTCAGAGGCAGTAGTGCACGATATGAGCAGAACGAAAGCAGTGGGAAAACAAAAATTCAGTCAGGCACCCTTTGGCCATGCCGAGCACGATGTTCATCCGGATGTCCCAGGTGAGTGGGCTCACCGCCCCGACGTCGCCGTGCAGCCACTGCTCGAGGTTGCCATTGTCGACGTACTCGTACACAAGTATCCTGCGATGAGATCACAAGCAATGCAACCGCCGTAGGTACCATGTGCAGCACCAACAGATTACCACAAGAAGCAATGCAGTTATTATTATGAACTGTTCGTGATGCAGCAGCCAGCCGTCATCAATGCGCAGAGGGTTCTGTTGGTTTCTGTACTTACCTCTGGGCGCCCTCGGCGCAGTAGCCCAGTAGCCGCACCAGATTCTTGTGCCGGACGCGGCCGATGGCCTCCACCTCCACCTTGAACTCCCCTCTCGGCTTGTCCCCTGCATCCGGCCGGCGAGCAACGTGCGTGCAACGGATCAATCAGTCAGAAAAGGCATCGAATGGATGGAGAAGATGCGGGGGTTCTTTTGAGTGGCAGTGTTGTTTACCTGTTGTTGAGGAGGTTCTTGACGGCGACTTGGTAGCCGTCGGCGAGGACGCCGCGGTAGACGATGCCATATCCGCCTTCCCCGACGACGTGCTCGGGAGCGAACGCGGCGGTGGCCTCCTCGAGTTCCCGCAGCGTGTACCAGTGGCCCCAGCCGAGGTGCGACGCCTCAGGGCCCACGACGCCGCCCGCCGACACGTCGGACGCCACGGGTCCGACGACCGCCTCCCCCTTCGGCGGCGTAGGCGACCATGCGGTGTCCCTTGCCGGCCTCGATGTGCACGCGCTGCGACCCGTGGGCCACGGACTCGCCGTCGTCGTGGTGCGCCTGCGCGCCGCCGCCGCCGGCGGTGGCGTCCTTGAGGAACGCGTGGCCCATCTCGAGGTAGTGGCGGAGCGAGCCGACGTGGACGGCCACCTCCTGGATCTCCTTGGACACGGGCGGGATGGTGGACGGGGACAGCGGCGCCGGCGTCGCCCCCGTAGCCGGCGCGTGCGCGACGCCCTTCCTGGGCCGCTCCGACGCGCCGCGGCGAGGTGGAGGGAGATGAGCACGAGGAGCAGCACGAAGGCGGCCCCGACCGCGATGCCCACGAGCACCCACAGGCGTAGGCCCAGCACCGCCGTCCTACGCGACAGCTCGTTCCGCAGCAGCGGCGGGGGCGGTGGCGACATTGCCGGCGTCCGGCGGTGCTGCGGGACGCACAACGACACTTGGGCGCTACACCTACCTACCACTACCACCACCAGGCCCTCCCTCGCTTGCTACAGCTGCATGGTACAGTCACTACTAGCTCACTGGTCGTCTTGCCACTAGTGGCTCCTCACTGCCGCCTATGGCTAGGGAGGAGTGAGGAGTGACCACGAGGAGGGAGGGGGGCTACGACCGACTGCGAGAGCACGAGATGATACAGAGGAAGTTGAGCCGAGCGAGGCCCGAGGAGAGTTGAGCTGGGCAGGGGAAGGTTGTCCGTTTCTGTGCGTGTGGGGCCGTCTGACAGGCGGATCTTGGGTTAAACTAGCCTGGAGTAATTAAGCCATGCTTGAGAAGTCAGAACCGAGGATCTGAGATGATTAAAGCTCCAATTAACTGGCTGCAACTGTAATTATTAGTAGGGACGTGCAGGTATAGTAGAAGAAGGTTGGTGGTGTTGTCCGCATCGATTTCTCCAACTTGATCTGGACCGTCCATTGACAGATCGGACGGATGTAAGTTGCCTCTGTAGCTCCGGGTATCGACGACCCTCTTGTGCAGGGAATCCCTGGACTCTGTGCACTGCCTACTGTTCTGACTTTTGGCTTCGGCTGAGCAAAATGGCAAAAATCCGTGGTGGATTTACCAAAAAGTTTCACTGCGCTACGGCTCGGCACGACATCAAAGGGCTTCACTGTTTAGAAGTGGCCACTGGATACTGTTCACCCAACACTGTTCAGTGTACACTGCCACTCTGCCAGCCTGCTACGACAATCTCCATTGCAATTTCCCGAAATCAGCTGGACTATACACATAGACATAGATTCCTCATTTCCTCTTTGCATATACTCCTCCGTAAGCGAGTGTGTAGACTGCGGTTACTGCAAGGGGACCGACGACACCGAAAGTGTGGCGTTATGTTGGTTGGCATATTTATACGCGTACCGGTACTTTGGTGTCCAATTCATCAGAAGCATTTGGTTTGGTCCTATACTTTCGGGCGATGCTAAATAATGCACAAGCCTTCGGTGCGGGCAATACATACATGCATATGCATGCGGTGCCTATACGACTACGATGTAGACATGTAGTCTACTGTACCGTGCTACTATGCCCATTGGCCACTACTGCCACTGCCACAACGCAGTGGAGAACAGCTTGTTTCTTGTCCTCTGCGTCTCCGCCTATGTCTCCTACACGATTTTATTTGGTTACCCGTGGTCCGCGATCGCGCGCATACATACGTTTTCGCCATAATTTACCGTACCTTACCCAGTTACCCGCATGATTGACCAAGTAAACTTGTGTGGTAAATAAACGGAAAAAAAAAAAGAGGGGGGTAATGGAACGCGCGTCGCCTTCCATCCCCAGTTTGCCGACAATTTTGGTGCCGGACAGTGATGCGAAATGACGCCGAATGAGTAGCGCACTGTTCCAGCACGCAGCACGCAGTACCCTGATCTCTAGCGTGCATCATGCATGCCTACCTAGGTACCACAGAGAGAGAGAGAGAGGGACAGAGAGAGAACCCTACAACGATGGCTGAGTGATACGTGGCGTCGGTGGCAAGATTCCGACGACTCTCAGCACTGCTTAGTGTTGGTAATGAGTGTGGGAGCACAAGTGGGTGATTACCGATCAGTTTTCTCCCAATACATATATATATAGCCTGCTTAGCTTAGCTCTCTACGATCATAGGACAAATTAACTAGTCACTAGTCAAAGGGTCGGATGATCGAATGAGCAAATTACCCTTACATTTCGGGCAAGCTCGGCGCCGGACGTCCGATCCGGGATCGGACGCCCGGCCCGCCCACCTCAGCTTCCACCTCCTCTCCTCCGCACGCCCCCGCCTCCAAAGACGCCCCGCCGCCGCTCCGTCCCCCACCCCGCCCGCGGTCCGGTGAGACCCTACCGTCACCGCCGACCAGCTTCCCCCCCGCCCCGCCCCCCCCCCCCCCTACCCGATGTGGCCATGACGAACTCCAGCCGAGCTCCACACAACTCCGGCCATGGCGCCCCCGCCCCAACCTGGGCCCGACCGCCCCCTCACGTCCAACCGCACCCTAAGCCGCCCGGTCCACCATTCCCACCGCCCGTCCTACCCGCCCCCCGGCCGGACATCTATAGCCCCGAAAAGGTCGCCGGAGTTGGAGAAGAAATGGAGGAAGTTCGCCGGAACCCTAGATTGTCGGCGTTGGAGGAGAAGGAGAGAGGAGGAGAAGGTGGGGGGAGAGGGGAGGAGGCCAGCGCCCTCGGATCCGGCGGATCCGACGCCACCGTTGCCGGAGCCGCCGTCGGCGACGCGGCCATGGCATGGGGAGGCTGTGTGCGTGTGGGGGACGAAGCCGTCCGATTTTTAGTCCTTTGGTTAGGACGTACTAACCCAAGCATTACCGTTACATTTCTGCCCCATGGAAAACACCCTGCTTATTATAGCTTCTTCTCTCGCCAATTCGGAAAGGAATAATGTGGTGTGTGCTCCGTCCGTACTCGTGTTCTCCGTATGTATCTACAGCTGGTAGCTCGTACCAGCCTTGTAGCGAAAGGTAGCCCGGCATTGCCATTATCGTCGGGCGAGGACGTACCTACCGTCCTTTCGACCGCGAAAGATATGGCCCCGTGTTGTCCTATACGTAACCGGATACGGTGTCTCTCGGAGAGGGCTCGAGTGGCTTTTTTTTTTTTTTTTTTTAATCTTAGAATCACGGATAGATGATCCCCACGGTATACTACTAGATCTAAGCAGACAGTGCACTAAAGATAAGCAGTGACTGTGATGGATGGATGGATCAGAGGACTAATCGTCCCATCATTGTGAACCTCCGCTACAGCTTCAGCGGACGCCATTCATCAGCGCGTGGGATGGGGCTCGGTTGGACGGAGGAGCCACGCCAAAACACACGGCGAGCTGGCGTGATAGGCTAGCCTAGAGTAGAGGAGGTGTACGTCTCGCTCTCAGAGCTACTGCTGAAGCCATGAGCTAGCTGATGAGCCCATGACCATGGCTGATCGTCTGCTGTGTCACACAGACAAGGTGAGGACAGGACACCCACGCCGAAATTGGACGTTACGTCGCGTGGTCTCTCCCCTCCCTGTTGTGTTCGGGTATCATTCCATGTGCTGCATGCAGAGTGAGTGCAGACCGTTGAACGGCCGCCGGCACCTGCTTTGTTCTGCCTCTGCCCCCTTGTTGTAGTAAAATCCACGCACGGCGGAGGGAGCAAGTACTGCACGGCAGGAATTGCTGTGTAGCAACGGCATCCCCCCGCTTGGAAAATTAAGCCGATCCGCAAAGATCTTGGTCCAGACCTGCCTGGCTATTCAATCCCTCTCTCTCCCTCCAGGCCGGGCTGGGCAGCAGGGAGTCCGTATGCTTGGGCGTGCAGTTGTGCTCATTGATTAAACAGATCTCAAGTATAGTAAACTCCCGTACTCGTAACTAATTACTGCAACCATTTGCTGCTGCGTCGTCTTAACGGCGGGAGCCCCCACCCCACAGGCAAGAGAAGCTTCTTCGCTGCGTGCTCGTCGTCGTGGCCGATAACACCCCGTGGCCGTGGGCCTCCCTCCCCCCGCCTCCCGGGTAGGTTGGTGTGCTGGCGCTGGCGCCTGGCGTCCTGCTCTGCTGGTCAGGTCAGCTGATGCGCTCGCCAGCGGCCGACGCCGAACGCGACGCCGTGGAGGTGTGCCGCGCCAAACGCAAACGCAAAGCTCGCCCCCAGTGCTCTGCGGAAGAGCCGGCGGTTCAGTTACGGGTCACTGTCGCGCCGGGCTGGTGTTGTGTTCTTTCCTCCCCTGCTGCTTCTGTGTACAGTACAGTACAGGATCTCTGTACAGCTACCACACGCATTTCCGGATCTGCCGTTTGCTGACACGTACAGTACAGTTTTTTTTCCCCTCCGATAGCATTATGTCCGTTTCATTCGATCCTGGCGCTGCCAGGTTGCTACTGTTCAATTGGGACACACACCAGCGCATGGAATGGACTACACCCTACAAAGACGGCCGGGAGGAGAGGACCCGCACCCCGAGTTAAAACCGCCGGCGAAATGTAGGCGGCCTGCCGCCGGTCACGGTCTGGCCGGGTGCGACCACCACCATGGCACCACCACCGATGACGATGGGGGCAGTGGCAGTATTGGCGGCCGTGTTCCGCGGCCTTGCCGGCCAGTGGACATCATGCATGCATGCATCGTCAGTCAGTCGTCGCCATAATTCGATCCATCACCACCGTCGTCCCCATGATTTGAGCCATCATCATGGCCAGACCATCGGCGGGGGCACGCCGAGCGAGATCGCGGAAGGGAGGGAGAGCGAGAGGCAACCGCACGAGGCTGGTCTAGTGGCAACTGCAGTTCGTGGTACAGTTTTTTTTAAGGGGAGTCCAACAGGGCCAGGCTACAGCTGAGCGTCTGCACTTTTTCGCCAGAGGCCCAGAGGCCAGAGCGTCTCCGAGAGGTCAAACAGGGCCGTGGAAAGGTTGTGGACCGTCATGGAGCGATCTGCACTTTCCCGGGTGTGCTATTTGTTCATGAAAAAAATGATCTCATAAGCTAATTTTTTTTTATTGCGTGGTTAGCATGCAAATCATTATAATGTTTCTCTAAGATAAAAGGTCACCATTCTAAAAAAAAAAAAAAACTGAATTTGGCTCCCACTTTTATACAAGTAGAGTACTATTACAAGCGAGGTGAATCATTCTCCAGATGCCTGAGAACAGTTGAAATGCATCATTCAGTTCTTCAGTCAAAACTCCAGCAAACAAAGTACTGCTTTTGCAATAACAAGCCAAAGCATAACAGTTTTACTTGGGCAAAAATGAATGCAATGAAACTCTGAACGCATCGGCAGAAATTTTACTGATGCATGACATGCATCCACCGTTCAGATAACATTAAGAATAAAACTGAAAGGAGTTTACAGGAATTTAGCGCAACTTCACAACTACTGATCAACTATGCACAAACATCAATAATTTTCTACTGATTCACGCAATCCATTCTGCATAGATCAAATTCAGAACTACTTGAGGGGAGAGAAATAATCCTGCAATAAGTTTAATGATCCACTTAACTCTTGCATCGACCCTGAAGGCCACGACGTCTACGGGTTCAGGCAAAGTTGAGAGCCCGGGAAGGCTAAGCCATTTTGTGCATGTTTTTAAAGGTGCCTCCTGTGGCAGCCTTTTGCCTGTGTTGCTTGTGTGACAGCCTGCCTCGTGGTCGTGAGACCCCTTGAACTCCTCTTGCACGGCGGTAGTCAAGCGGAGGGCCCCATGAAAATGATGCCCTTACTGCATCTACAACATTGCGGTGGTCTGCCTTGCAAACAAATTCGGTGGCGACTCTATGACCATCCACATACTGTTTCCTCTCATAAAGATGTTTTTCTGTTTCATCACAGTCAGCTATTTCAACCCTTGGGTTGATCTTCATCTTCTCGAGCATGATGGAACTACGGAGAATATGAAGTGCTAGTTCCACCTGGTCTTTGTGACCGAAAAAACCGCTGATATGAACAGACTTGAGATGGGTGTGATGGTGTGGAGGACGACTCCTTAGCTCACCATCCTCCTTGCAATATGGTCGGCGTTGGCAGCGTAAACCACATCTAGTGAAAAGGTCAGCATATATATAAGAAAAGTGGAGAAAGTTCAGACCATGCAAATATTGTTTGCATAAATAGATGGTCCATTTGCGAAAAGTTCAGACCATACATCATTCAGTAGACAAAGTAGATTACAGTTAAAGGTACTGAAGAATTCAACTCTAATTGTTCGTGTGAAGTATTTCCATTTGTGAATACCATGATCAATGTCGTACAGTTAATGCCTATAGGGAAACGATATATATGGTTCAATACAGATCAACTAAACTGCATGTCGTTGCATATTCTTAGCATTAACAATTGCTAACAGCCAAAAAAATATGGTACCATTCCTTCTGTAGTTTTATTATCATTGGCATTGCTTATCCAAATCTACCCAAAAAAAAAAAAAAATCTGAAAATTGCAATGAGGCAAACTTACAAGCAGCTCCAGTTTTTCCATGAAAGGAGCGACCTCCAAGAGATAAGCATAATCAAGGACATCAGTCTGTCTCTTTTTATTACCATCCAGAACTAATTCCAACCTCAAATGCCGAAGATGAGTAAATACGAAAGTCTTTCCAGGTAAAATGATTCTCTGAAGGACAAACCAATGAACAAAAAGAGGGGGGAAAATGATGAGTTTGACCATGACAATGTATGCACAATAACAGAACCATAGAGGACATATGACAAACCTCGTGTTGTGGACAATGTAAGGTTAAAGTCTCGAGACTTGGCAAAGTACTAGGGAATCCAGTGACCATGTAGTCAAGAGCAGCATGGAAAGTCGTGAACTTAATGAGTACATTTTTTGAGCCTGCCAGTATCAGTAAATATTAATGGAACCACGGTACCAGTGTACTGAGTATTGTTGGACTACAATTCAGCTCTATCACTTGAAGTGAGGGGCATTTATCCACTAGCAAATGCTTAAACTGGTTCAAAGGCTTAGGCATCTGAATACTAGTAACCATTGTACAATAGGCAATCTCGAAAAAACTGCAGAAGATTGCATCTTGATAGCATACACTGAACATCTTCATCGGTGATACTCACATCTACTAAGGTAAGTTTCTTAAGGTTCAGAAATCCTTTGAAATCAGCAGGTAGATGTAGAGACACAGAAGTAAGCTCCAGACACTGCAAAGTATGGACCATTGTCTGCACTGAAAAGCTGTGGAGGTATATTATACAGTTCTCCTTTGTCTCTATATATGCCACGTGATATATCTCTGGACAACAATAACTTGAACCCACCATTTAAGTCAATAATGAGTTCCTTTGTCTTCGAAGCAATTGCAAAGTTAATCCATCTATCAACATGATTTGCATGCTTATTATGTAACGTATGCTTAATTTCCATATGCTTAATCTCTACACCACTATGTTGATGGAGAACTGTGTCAACTCTTGAAACAAATTCTGTAGCACTGATGAACCCATAACGAAAGGAGGACTTAAAATAATGAGGAAACATTGTAACCGAATCAAAAGTTAGGTTGGTGTGGCCACGCCAAACATATTTCCACTCCCTTTGATAATATGCTTGTCCTCACAGCATCATTTATTGGCAACCACGACACAATCTGTGATAAAATATCCTAAAATGCAAAAATAACAGTACATATTTCATCATGAAAACACATTGTTCGTTCCTATACTTCATTCCTGTATGAAACTCACATACCGTAGGAAGATTGCAAAGCGGGACTTTTACTTAACAGTTCTTTTGGTGATTGCTCCACAGAGGCGCGTTTTTTTGAATTTTCTTCATGTTTCTGCGATGGCTATACCGACTCTTTTCAGTAATGAAGATTCTCGACTGTTGAAGTACATACAAGAACATTCAAACATCAGACACTGGAAAGTAATTTTACAAATTTGATAGGATCGCTCCCATGGGTATTCTGATCTGATACATTTGAAAAAAAAAAAAAAAAAACAGCATGATTTTTAAGGGCATTTGAGATATTTGATGGAATTAGACATTGTAAACAAGAAAGAAACATTGTTCATAATTTGTGTTATTCTCTGAATCAAATGACTCATCTAGTTAATCGTCAATGCAAGGCCACAACAAACATGCATAAATTACCTTCATAGTTGATGCATCAACAAAAACAAATAAAGAGAATGTTGTATCCCTAAAAGGGCTGGTTAATGTAATAAAACTATGGATTGATGAACAGCCTCTAGGCCTTCAGCCCATTAGACACACTTGGGTCAAGGGCACCAGGCATCTAACCCCATACAGTACGCTGTAGTGAGTTGCAGTTTTCTCTCAAACAAAGCAGTACACCAATACTAGGCATGTTGGGGAGGGGGACGAATTTGACACTGATGTTTCGGTGTACACTGGCTACCGATTGCCCTGACTTGCTGTCTTTTCGTCTTGTACCAACTCTAACCCAAATGACCAAATCCCTGACTAGCTACTGCCAACTGAAACTGGGAAGACACAGAATCTCCGTCTAAAAACATGGGATTTTTTTTCGTTGCCTAGTGCAGTGAAAGCGTTGCAGATCTGCTGGGAGAAACCTCGATGGGAATCAAGATTAGAAGGGGGAAGGGCATGGGAGGCAGGGCAGCCGCCGGCGTACCTCAAGACCGGGAGGGAGGGGATGGAAGGCGAGTTTGAGGACCGAGAGGCCGCGATTTCTTCTCGCGGTTTGACGCCGAGTCTGGCAGGTTATCGAGTACACCCTTCACGTAAATAAAAGTCTGTTTTTAACTTTTACTATCTTTATTTGACTGTCATCTTTTTAAAAAATAAAGTTTTTTAATTATTTTATTATAACTTATTTTATCGTTAGAGATACTTTTATAATAATTTATTTATTATGTTATTTGAATAAAAAAATTTAAATAAGGTGAATGGTCAAATACAAATTGTAGAAGTTAAAAACGGACTTTTATTTGTGTGATGGAGAGTGTACTGCGCACAGCAGCCTCGACTGGTGGCTACTACTCGTACTAAATACGGTTTCTTTTTTCTCTATGAAAATACAATAATATATATGTTTTCTACCCCGGTATGTGTTGGTAAAAGTTATCCTACGTAATTATTTATAAATTTATATAGTCCGCAGTTTAACGTAAACGATGAGCACTTCACCCGGAGAGGGTTTTAAATATCGAATCCATGTGGAGAATGGTGTGATGGTAATGAGACAAAACTAATCCCCGAGATAATAGGAAGGAACGGAGTTCAGATAAAAGGTGAGAAGAATTCTATGGTTGTCTAGTTTATATCTTTGTAAGGCTCAAAGATATTTAATGGGGACGTACTCAAAGGAAAGTAAGGGCAAAACTTACTATTCTCCCAAAGAACTATGTCTTACGTGTCCTATCTTACGGAAAGTGGAGTCCAAAGGAATCAATGGTACTGTCACTACCACGCTCCGGCAAGTATGGTGTATTTATGAGTTATCTAGTCCAAACACCACGTTTGCACTAGGGGTAACAACTTCAATTCAAGAGCGACAAGAATCAAAGTACTCTAATGAGTCATAAACCGAAAGAAATATAAACAAGTGAACTTACTCAAATATAAGGTTGATCCACCAAAGAAGTCTCAAGATCAAGTGCAATGAAGTCTTTGATCCCAGAGGTACAAGCGTAGAGAGTCACCCCATGCATTCCCGCACTTCTCCTTACTTCTCCTCAACTCTACTTTCTATCTCTCAAGAACAGATATAGAACTCATTAAGTTCTTTGATCTATCTCTTAACTTTCTACTAATCTCTCTCAACTTGATCTAAGCTCTTCTAATTAGAGAGGTATGGCTCTAGCTATGATCAGAGCTGAGTATGATGAATAATGATTTTCATGTCCAAGGCCAGAGGTAGGATCATCCTTATATAGTTGTGGCCGATGAATGCCGACCCCTTGATCAAACCGACCTTCAAAAACGGTGTAGATACAACCTCAAAGTCGGTTTGAAACCGACCTAGAAAGATGTCACTGACAGGTGGGTCCCACCTGGCGGCCGGCCTATTCTTCACTGGCGGCCGCCAGGCCATGGTGGGCCCAGTCGTCAGTCTTTCCTAGTATCTTCCGGTGTCTTCTAGAATGTTTTAGTTCACTTTTTCGGATCGAAATTCACCAATGGTAAATCTTCTTATTGTTTGGGGGTTTTTCTAAGTTTTCCTAAGATTTACCTGTTAAGTCCCCGAAAAGATATAAATCACCAAAACTTGTGAAATTGTGTCAGTATAATACCTATTCTATGCATTTATTCTTTTTATAACCTTATTATATGTTTAGTTGACACATAAAAATAGAGCTTAAGAGGTGTCAACAAGCTCCCCACACTTAGGCTTTTACTGCCTCGATAAAAGGATGGTTATAATAAAGTCGTAAGACAAGTATAGCAAACATAAAACAATCTCATGGTCAAACTCATATTTTATTAATCTTGCCAAGAACTTTAAGTAGTTGAGAAACAAGACAGCTTGACATTAGAGTACCTTATTCCTTCAATCAATTCAACTGGATTTTTTTTTTTTTTTTTTTTTGAAAAGAAACATAGCTTACTTTTTTCTTTCTCGCTGGTTCTCTCGAATCACTCAATAATTATATATATATATATGTAGTATTTTTGGATCCTCACAAAGCACATGTAAATAACATATCTACTTCTAATAAAAGTCAGTATCTGAGTTTCGTGTTTGTAAAAGATGTAGCATACTTACCTTGCATGTATTTGCAATGTCAAAGATGGATCCAAGGAAAGACATCCTCTTAGATCAAGATGTGCATGTGTGTGCTAATTCTACTATGCTCTTATTTTCTTCTCTCTTTGAAATAAATATTTTTGCAAACAAGACCATGGGCTATCTTTTATTTTTCTTTTAGAGAGGTGGGTTCTCATGACCCTAGACTTTTGTCTTTTATTTCCTCTCTTTAAAGATGTGGGTTCTACTCACCCTCGGACACTTTTCCTTTTTTCATCTTTTTATTATTTTTCTTAGGGAGGTAGGCTCTACTCGCCCGTAGGACACTTGTCCATTTTTCATCTCCCTTTTTCTTTCTTTTTTTTTTTTTTTTTTTCTTTTTTTTATATATATATATTATTTTTGCATAGCCCATGCCTTGTGTACAAAAATTATTTATTGATTTTAGAGAGATCAACAATTGGAGCATGTTATTTAAAAACAAAAACAAGTGTACGTGATCTTGATCTTTAAACATGTCTCTCAACTTGGGTCACAAAATTTGACAAAGCTCAACACAAAGTAAATAGCTTTTTGTCTGGTTTTAATATTTATAGCATGGCTTTTAATAGGATATAACATTTACCACAGAGATGAAGTAAAGCTATTATTTTTAATATTTTTGAAATAAATTCTCCAAAGCAGAAAAGATATCAAGAATTAAGTTCTCATTAATCTTCTATCTCAAATTTCAACAACTTTTAGTAACTTGGGATCTTTATTATTTTTCAACAAAGAATTAATTTAACCATGAGAAAGTATTCTGTGAATTTATTTTTAGCAAAGCATATCAATTTATTTTTATTCTCTTTTATTATTTAGCATATCAGCAAAAGGTTCGAAACCGACATAACGTAAGCCAAAATATAAACTAAAGCAAAGTTCGAGATTAAACCGAGGGTCGAAGAAATCCGAGGACGAGGCGAGGTGGTAGCCCGGGCGGCCGGCTAGATTCTCTCGGGCGGCCGCCGAGCCCCGCCGCTCCTTGGCCCGGATTTTGTCGTGTTGGATCTTCGCTCGTATTTATTGTTTTTCTTCGCTGTGTTCGGGTTTCGTTGTTCTTGACGTCGCATCGCCTCCCCACACTATCCTTTATTATCCTTTATCCAAAAACATGGTGGAGACAAGAAAAACATATACAAAAGAAATATAGAAAATAAAACCGAGATAATGGATCAATAATTTATTTAAGCAAGAGCACTCTTTATTTATTCAATCAAACTTATTATTGACTCAAACAAACTTGACTCGACGACCGACTCAAAACTCTAATTTAACTCAAAGTAAAATTGACTCGATAACCGACTCGATAAGTGCTCTTATAATCTCGAGCGTTTTTACATATCCTTAGCACGCCTATTCAAGATGCGCTCGAGAACTCCCAACTTCTCGAGTATCATTGTATTTTTCTTCTCCAGAGCGTCTAAACGTCTAGAGATGTAGCTAATCTCACGCCGCAGCCATCAAGTTCTCGCGGCAATCAATTGTCCATGTGTAAACTTCGGATTCAAAGGTGGTGGATTGATCGCAACTAATGGCTTCGCTTATACGGAACTATAGCCATAGAGTTGGACAAATTGGTTGTCGCCTTGACCGGATCGTAGACCACCATACGGGTCTCGGTGTTCTTCATGGTGAAAATATGTATTGATGGTCGTCGGTCTTAATGGAGGATGAATAAGATGAGATTAAATGATCAGATGTGGCTTGTTTTATATAGGCAGAGGTGCATGGGATAGGATGGAAAGGCTCGCAAGATTTCCTACGTAAATGACCTGCATCGTTCGTCATTACAATGGGCAAGTTCTAGAGTATTCCCCGAACAAAAATGGAAAAGAGAGGAGGTGCCGTGTCGGCGGTCGCCAGCCCATTCAAAGCCGCCCGCCGCCCTCGTTGTAATCGTGTTTTGTACTTTTTCCTACGGCCTAATATCTCTATTCTAATTGTAATGATTATACTTTTGGCCCATAAAAACAAGTTCTACGAAAATTAATTTCTTTGGGTTGGATAAATCATAAAGCCTATTTCATCTAATTCATTTAATTTATTTAATTCATCAAGGCTTATCGGGCTCATAGAAAATTTTAAGACGTTGGCCATTTACCTTGAATAACTTACCTTCGGAGTCTTGAAGAGTGATTGCTCCATGTGATGATGAATTTACTACCTTGAAAGGTCCTTCCCACTTGCTCAAGTTTTTCATACCCGAATAATTTTACTCGAATTAAAGAGTAATACTTGATCTCCCCGGGAGTGAAAGTCTTTATCTTTATCTTCTTGTCATGCCATCTCTTGGTTCTTTCTTTGTAGATATTGGCATTATGATATGCTTTTCTCTCCATTCCTCCAATTTCGATAATTGCATCTTCCTCTCGAACTCCCCGCAAAGCATCAAGATCCATATTCCATCTCTTGATTGCCCAAAGTGAGCCTTGAACTCAAGCTCTACAGTGCAAATGATGTGTCTTGCCATAAACAAGTTGATAAGGTGTCATTCCAATTGGTGTCTTATATGTCTGCCCCTGTATGCCCATAGTGCTTCCGAAGTCTATCCTTCCATTTAGTTCCCATTTTCTTCAACTGTTTTCTCGTAAGATGTTCTTGATTTGCTTATTTGAAGTCTCTCGCTTGTCCACTTGTTTGAGGGTGGTAAGTCTGTAGCAATATTGTGACGAACTCTATGTTTCAATAAATACCGCCGGAATCTTCTATCAATGAAGTGGCTTCCTCCGTCACTAATTACCATTCGAGGTACTCCAAATCTTGGAAATATAGTTTCTTCAAACATCTTGATTGAACTTCTACCATCCGGGCTGTTTTGCATGGCAAAGCTTCTACCCATTTTGAAACATAATCCACGCTACTAGGATATGTTCATAATTTCCGGTGATTTTGGAAATGGTCCCATGTAATCAATTCCCCGCACATCAAAGAGCTCTATCCGAGATTGGTTGTTAGAGGCATAGCATCTCTTGCATTTATATTTCCGTGCCTCCGACAAGCTCCACATCTTCTCGATGAAATCTTTGGTGTCTTGATACATGGTTGGCCGTAAAAATCCTCGCTTGCCAAATCTTTACATGTGTTTCGAATGCCCCATAATGACCTCCATATGGTGATGAGTGACATCTTTCAATAATTTGCAATCCTTCTTCTCGCGGCACACACATCTTCTAAGTAGCCCGTCGAGCATACTCTCGAAGAGATATGGTTCATCCCATAAGTGATGACGACTTTCATACATAAGCTTCTTCTTATCCGCCCTTTTGGTGCTACATATCCAAAGAACCATAAAATTAACAAGATCCGCATACCGTGGATCGGTATGGGTTATCCGATAAAACATATCGCCCCCGAGTGAGTCATTAATAGGCAATTCATTTGGTTTTTCAAAATGCATTCTAGACAAATGATCAAGAATAGAATTTTCTACTCCTTTCTTATCTTTAATTTCTATATCAAACTCTTGGAGTAACAAAATCCATCTTATCAAACGAGGTTTAGCATCTTTCTTGGTGAGCAAATATTTCAAAGCAAAGATGATCAAAAGATAAACAATTACTTTAGCTCCTACCAAGTAAGATCTGAACTTATCTATAGCATAAACAACTGCTAGCAACTCTTTCTCAGTGGTAGCACAATTAAGTTGTGGTCCAGGTCAAAGTTTTACTAGCATAAGCAATAGCATGATGTTTCTTGTCTTTAGTTTGCCCTAACACGCCCCACAACATAATCACGGCATCACATATAATTTCAAAAGGCAAAGACCAATTAGGGGGTTGTATAATTGGTGTAGAAACAAGAGCCTTTTTTAAACTTTCAAAAGCTTTACGACAAGCATCATCAAAAAACAAAGGAAGCATCCTTGGCTAACAAACCGGTAAGTGGTCTAGCAATATGTGAAAAATCTTTTATGAATCTACGATAGAAACCAAGATGGCCTAGAAAAACTTCGTATCCCTTTAATATTCACTGGGGAAGGTAAATCGCTCTATAACTTCTAGTTTTGCCTTATCGCCCTCTATTCCCCTTTCTCAAATAAGATGACCAAGTCGTTGCATTTCTTAAGCGCAATCACTAGAAACAGTGTTTAGAACCCATCTCTAATAACGGCGCTTTAAATGCGTCGTTGACATTCCTAAGTGAAACCACCGCGGTCGGTGATAACACTAGGTACATCAATGATGATAGACCTTGCCAAATAAGATATTCATCCGCAAGCGCATCGGATCTATCATTGTAGCATTTCACCCTAAGTATTCGTGGTATCGTTATTTATATTTTCCCAAAGGAAGGCATGGTGGAAAAGGATCTAATAGAGACATGAACAAGATAACATGACTGTAATGGACCAATGCTCATGACAGGGGATATAAGGGAACGGTAAAGGGATAACTTGACACACACTCACTCAAGCCAAACTCAAGGATAAAGATAAATAAGGAATAAAGAAAGTCCTAAGTGGAGCATACAGATTCTAGTCATGGTCGTGCATAGAACCGCTTGATAGTCGCAACACGCATGAGCAGGAGGTCGGAGCTGAGAATGAAATGGACAGGGAGACCTCCCTGCATCCGCCCAATGGAAGGCATTTACTTAACTCCTACACAACATACGAACGTGGGGGATTTTAAGGGACGGTCAAGGCTTGTCACGACCCACCCGCCTACCCCTCAACCGTGGCATGCCGTCATATTCGAAGGATACCGGCATCCGGACACCATGTCCGCATACTAGGACACTACTCATGTCCCCATGGCCCCCACCCTACGGATGGACAGAATAGGACACGAGCAAGCCCCGAAGGACACAACGAACCGCCATTCAAAGACAATCCCGACACTACCCAATTATATTGCATGAATGGTTTAAGCATAAAGTTCTATATGACAATATCACAACATAGAAACTATAGACTAGTTCATGTGTCATGATCATGTCAAGAACAACATGTTAGATCATAGGATAAATCACGAGGTATAGAAATAACATGAAGACTCTAATCCTAATGCATAACCAAGATAAGATAAGAGCAAGGCTTTGGAAGAATACCATAGAAAGATTTATTCCTGAATCCATCTTCCAAGGAGCCAAGCCCTCCTTGGTAGCTTTGCCTAGCTCCACATCCTAAACTACTAATCCTACTAGGAGGAGGAAGAAGAAGAAGGGGAGAGGAGAGAGTAACTTTCTTGTGAGGTGTGTGTTGAATGAGGGGGAGAGGGCCTCCTTTATAGGTAGAGGAGAGGGTGCTCATTGGAAAATGTCCCTCCCCATATGGAAGGAGCCAAAACCGCCCTTAGGCACCTTCCAAATCTGCTTGAACCGACCATCCAACGCCGGCACAGCCCGATTATGGAAGGTAATGTACCGCCCGCCAAACTCGGGCCCCGAACCGCCCAGGATGGGTGCGGGCGCACCAGTGGTGCGCGCGCACCTGCCCGGGTTCGGTTCGGGCCGGCCTTAGCAGTGCCGGGCGTGTTTGGGCTTGAAAAGTTGTGTGGCGGTGTTTGCTCGGCCCAGTTCTGCGTGTTTGGTCCATTTCTCCCTTGAGCTTGATGTTCTTCAGAATGCGCTTTTCAGGGAGGCGCTTTTTGGTACAAATTCCACTTGTTTCTTATATAAATCTGTACAATAAGAATTTGACACTACAAGTGGAATTATGTCAATAATAAATGTATATGCGTGTAGTAAAGTATAGTTTCAACCCCTTATTGGTAAAATATTGACGTTAAAAATGTGTCGTTAGTGACCGTCAACAACTAATCCTTCTCTATCCATAAAATGACATTTTTCCCAATTAAGGACTAAGTGCTTTTTTCCTCACATCTTTGCAAAACCCCCTGTCTAAGTTTTCTAGACAATCATCAAAAAAGTTTTTCCATAAACAGAAAAAATCATCCATAAAATCTTCCATAATCTCTTCAATCATTTTAAAATATAGACATCATACATCTTTGAAAAGAAGCAGTGCATTACATAACCCAAAAGACATTCTTCTATAAGCATAAGTTCCATATGGGCATGTAAAAGTGGTTTTGCTTTTGATCATTAGGATGGATTGGGATTTGGTGATATCCAGAATATCCATCAAGGAATCAAAAGTAAGAATGTTTTGCCAATCGTTCTAACATCTCATCAATGAAAGGCAATGGAAAATGATCTTTCCTTGTGGCTTTGTTTAGTTTTCTATAATCTATGCACATTCTCCATCCTCAGAAACGGTTCTTTGAGGAATTAATTTATTTTTATCATTTTTAACAACCGTCATGCCTCCTTTCTTAGGCACCGACTTGTACGGGGCTTACCCACTCACTATGTGTCACAGGATATATAATCCCGGCGTGTAACAACTTAAGAACTTCCTTCTTAACTACATCTCTCATCGCATTATTGAGTCTTCTTTGAAGTTCTATAGATGGGGGTATATCCGGATTCGAGGGAATACGATGAGTGCAGAGAGCAGGACTAATTCCTTTTAAATCATCGAAAGTGCGTAGCCTAAGGCCGAGCGATGCATGTTTTTCTATGACGCTTATCACCGAGAGTCTGTTGCTCGGAGTAAGTTTATCATTTATAATCACTTTGGAGACTCGGATCTTGATTTAGGAAAGCATAAGTGTGGCCCGGTGGTAAAGGTTTAAGTTCAATTGGAGGTCTAGGTGGGTTCTCAAATTCATCTAGAGGTTCTCAAGTAGTAGGATTTTCATCCTCTTCTTCAATAAAGAATTTCGAATCGCCCTCTTGATTAGACTCCACAAAATATTCTACAATGGCCTCTTTAACTTCCTCCATAGGATCCGGTTCTCGGACAAGACTTCGGATTTAGCATGAATAGCTTGGACTATAGGTAATGAAAATTGAAGATTTTTGTCTAGCTGAAAAGTTTAATTCTCGGGTTGTCCTTTAAAAGTAAGCCTTTCTATTGGTTGTCCTATCAGCAGGTCAAACTCCATGATATCAAAGATATAGAAGCTAAGATGTACCATGATGTTATTAACCTTGATTGGTAAGACATAAAGAATTCCTGAGCTTTGAACAATTTGTCCTGAAGGGCTTAGTAACAATTTTGTAGTGGGACTTAATGGCATGTTTTTTAGAAGATCATGAGCAAAAGATAGTGCCATGATGTTTATTCCCACTATAGGATTGTAAAGAGCATCAAAGGGATCTTTATCAATTTGGCAACGAATAGGTATAGAAGGTGAATCCAAACGGATTACATCAGAGGAAAGCTCTGATTCTTCTGTCCATTCGCTACTTATGATTGAGACAAGCTCTTCTGTTGTTCCTTTTAAATGCGCCAAATCGTAAGGGTCTAAAGGATAAGATTGTGATGTTCTAGTCTTCTCGAGATGTTAATCGATATTTCGAGGTGTTTCCACAATCTGTAAAAGAGATCATCCTCAATATCAAGCAAGAAGTCGAGATCGAAGTGGCCTCTCGGGTTCTTCTAAAGGTTTCGGATTATTTGGAGGTTGTAAAGAATTTGGAATAGATTTGGGTTCAAACTAATCTTTCTTCTTCTATTATTTCTTTTTTAATTTTAATCTTTTCCCCGCAGCTTGGATCATCCTCCTTGTTTTCCACTATTTTATTTAAGATAGCAATGCATTCAGGAGTTGAAAGGTGAATGAAAGATCCATTCGCAGAGGTGTTCAAATGTTTTCTAGATTTTCTATTCAGACCAATATAGAAGTGTAGAATTAGAACATGGTCCTGTATGGCGAGATTAGGTCCGATTTAGAAAGAAGATCATATCATTCCCAATAGGCACTCAAAGATTCATTATCATTTTGTTTAGAGGATAGGATTGAGAGCCTAAAGTTAACTAGTTTGGACATGGGAAAGAAATCTACACAAAATTCATTTAAACAAGTTTCCCAATTGCCACCCATTCTTTTCTTTATTTCTATTGTACCACCGGGTGAGCTTTTTCCTTTCAAAGAGAATGGAAAGAGCGCCCAACGGATAGTTTCGGGGAGACATGCCTTCAATATGGAGACATTTACATGTTTCTTCAAAAGTTTGGAGATGAAGGAAAGGATTTTCGTCTAATTCTCCGAGAAAGTATGGTTTTGGACCATCTCTATCAACCTTGGGCTTAAAACCCATAAGATCCAAATTTTGAATAGGTTTAGATGATAGCACAGTCTACAAGCTTGCCCATTGGGTGCCAAGTATTTGTAAAGAGGGGTAGTATCCATTTGGATAGTGATTTGGGAAAAGATAAGATAAAAAGAAAAATCTAAACTAATGATATGATACAAGATTTAGTTTAGCTCACGTGAATCAAGAAACCGTTCTTCAGAGAACGGCTTTAAATGCTTGTTGGTAAAAGTTATCCTACGAGAATTATTTATAAATTTGTATAGTCCGCAAGTTTAACGTAAACGATGAGCACTTCACCCGGAAGAGGGTTTTAAATATCGAATCCACAGGGGAGAATGGTGTGATGGTAATGAGACAAAACTAATCCCTCGAGATAATAGGAAGGAACGGGAGTTCGAGATAAAAGGTGAGAAAAATTCTATGGTTGTCTAGTTTATATCCTTGTAAGGCTCGAAGATATTTCTTAATGGGGACGTACTCAAAGGAAAGTAAGGGCAAAACTTACTATTCCCCCAAGAACTATGTCCCACGTGTCCTATCCTACGGAAGTGGAGTCCAAAGGAATCAATGGTACCGTCACTACCACGATCTACCCGCCTCAAGCAAGTAGGGTGTATTTATGAGTTATCTAGTCCAAACACCACGCTTGCACTAGGGGTAACAACTTCAATTCAAGAGCGACAAGAATCAAAGTACTCTAATGAGTCATATACCGAAAGAAATATAAACAAGTGAACTTACTCAAATATAAGGTTGATCCACCAAAGAAGTCTCAAGATCAAGTGCAATGAAGCCTTTGATCCCGTGAGGTACAAACGTAGAGAGTCACCAGAATTGATTCCAAAGACTTCTCCTTACTTCTCCTCAACTCTACTTTCTATCTCTCAAGAAATGATCTAGAACTCTCATTAAGTTCTTTGATCTATCTCTCAACTTTCTACTAATCTCTCTCAACTTGATCTAAGCTCTTCTAATTAGAGAGGTATGGCTCTAGCTATGATCGAAGCCGAGTATGATGAATAATGATTTTCATGCCTAAGGCCGAGGTAGGATCATCCTTATATAGTTGTGGCCGATGAATGCCGACCCTTGGATCAAACCGACCTTCAAAAATCCAAGTGGATACAACCTCAAAGTCGGTTTGAAACCGACCTAGAAGATGTCATCGAGTGGGTCCCACCCGCGCCGGCCTATTCTTCATCGGGCGCCGCTGTGCCATGGTGGGCCCAGCCGCCGTCTTTCCTAGTATCTTCCGGGTGTCTTCTAGAATGTTTTAGTTCACTTTTCGGATCGAAATTCACCAATGGTAAATCTTCTTATTGTTTGGGGGTTTTTTCTAAGTTTTTCTCGCATTTACCCGTTAAGTTCCCGAAAAAGATATAAATCACCAAAACTTGTGGAACTGTGTCAAGATAATACCTATTCTATGCATTTATTCTTTTTATAACCTTATTATATGTTTAGTTGACACATAAAAATAGAGCTTAAGAGGTGTCAACGGTATGGAAAAAGAACCGCTAAACACGGTACACTTTGGACCTATCTTTGCGGTCCGCCAAAGCTAATCACGACTACTACAAGCCGGAGTTGGCACAACTAAGAGAGTTCGAGGACCACGGGTCCCCGAAGAAGATCAAGATGCAATTTCGAAGAAGATCGGGATAGAAGGCTTTGTCATGCTTCGCGACCGCATCTCTGGCGGCATAAAGTTTCCCTCGGAGGGAAGCTCTCCACCGCTAGGGATTCACATGGGCCGTGGAGACGCCGTGACGTGAACCTTTCCCTCTTTTCAATTGCATTCGATATGTCTGTTACTTGGTAATGATTTGTTTCGATAATCGCGCACATTTCTCATCCTTTCGTGACGCGGGCATCGGGAACATAGCGGACGACGTGGACGAGATCATTGGCTAAAACCGGAGTGATCTTCGCCTATCAAGGCCTCGTGAATACGTCTTTGACTTGTCTCCGTCTATGAGAACTCGGGGTGTGTGTGAGGGTTCAGGCTTGTCTCTTTGAGTTGTGAAGCTCGAAAAGTTTTTGTTGGGGAAGTGCTTGTCCTTCGAGCGGGCGATGTTCAATGACAAACGACACACGCCCGCTCAAGGACAAGCACTTCCCCAACAAAACTTTTCAGCTTCACAACTCAAAACTTAGGGTGTCATTGAACATCGTGGATGGCCTTTTTAGGAGTAGTAGGCGTAGCCTATGTTACACGAAAGTACGGGTACGGGTATCCGATACGATACGTATCGGATACACGGATACACTCTTTCTCAAAAGAAAACCCACTAAAATGGTGTATCCAAGTATCCATATCCACGTATCCGACGAGTATCGGATACGGATACGTCACCTCCCTTGGAGTATCCGTAACACGCCGCGTAGCGTGCTTGTTCGATGCAATAAGCTGCTTGATATCAGTAGTAAAACTGCTTGACTTGATGTTATCAATGTGGATATGCATATGCTTGTGCGTCTCTTCTCTAGAAAATGTGTGGTTGTCCCTCCTGAGATGCTGTCCTTGTTAATCTCGAATACTTGAAAAGCAACAGTAATGTTGAGAATCCGCCGTAGAACCACGAACCACCGAACACACATAGAAGGCACAAGGAGAATGTTGGGAGGAATGGAGGCTCTCTCTATTATTGAGTCACTTACATGGATGCCATTACAATGGGGGCTAGCCCCTATTTATAGGGAGAGGCTATGGGTAGCACTCCCCAAATATCTCCTCTAGATATTTCCTCCCTAGATATGTCCACTACACTCTAGAGACTTCTCTTGCTCACTAGAGTCCCACTAGAGTCCATCATACTCTAGACTCTTCTCTTATTCCCTAGAGTGTTGGATATTTTCCTCCTTGCTTTGAGATTCACCCACACACACATGGTTTCACAACACTCCCCCTTGGGTGAATCGCGCATGTGTACATGCCTCATTAAAAACTCCCCCAAAAAATCTAGTGGGAAAAAAGGGTAGGAGAAAAGAGTACATTCACACGCGCCAGCCATGTTTGCATCTGTTGCCTCGTTAAAAACCTTGCATGAGAAAACCCAGTGGGAAAAACTCATCAAGGAAAAAAGAGTACAATAGTTGATGCTTCAGTCGGTCTTCGGGACCGACTCGTGATCTTCAGGATCACGATCATGGGCTATGTCCTTAGGGGTACGTCTCCCCCTGAACCCTACAACTCTCCGCCTCATGCCAATTCCACGGACGCACTTATAGAAACTAGAGGCACGTAGGGACTTGGTGAACAAGTCTGCAAGATTGTCACGTGATCTTGCTTGCAGGATATTTATTTCCCCGCTCTTCTGGAGCTCATGGGGATAAAAGAACTTTGGAGCAATATGCTTCGTGAGATTGCTCTTCACATAGCCCATGTGCATCTGTGCAACACATGCTGCATTATCTTCATAGATAATGGTGGGGTTGTTAGCGACATTTAGACCACATGACTTCTGGATGTGGTTAATCATTCGTCGCAGCCAAACACATTCTTGTCTGGCTTTATATAGGGCAATAATCTCCTAGTGGTTAGATGATGTGGCAACCAAGGTCTATTTCATAAACTGTCATAAAATGGTTGCACCACCACAGAGAGATACGTAACCAGTCTAGGATTTGGCCTTTATGCGGGTCAAACATATAGCCAATATCCATATATCCTACCATGGTTGGGTTTTGGTTCTTCGGGAATCACAGACCAAGATCTTAGCACCAACTTAATATCTTCTAGTTGTACCTTTCCCATTAATTTGTTGCGAACGTAATATTAGCCCTTGTATAGTTCGCTAGGTACACTGGTGCTTAAGTAGGGAACTTCAGGTCCCAATTATAACTCTTGGTCTGAATGGGACTGATCCACTTCTGGGGATTGGCCCACCATGAGGGATTTTAGAGGGCGGTACATGCCCAAAAAATTTTAAGTACCCCCTTCATAGACTGGTTTATGAACCCTCCTTCAGGGAGGTTCTTGATCTGCTGGCTCATGTAGGATTTGGTTTATCCAAATCCTTCATCACGTGTAATCCCTCTTCAGGAGGGATTTACTCAAATGGTTGAACCACATTCTTCCGGATTATTTCAACCTATACCACAACCGCTGCAGGCGGACATTTATGTTTTTGATTCGGCCTAGGGATCTTGGGTCCTTCAGGGACTCCGTATGGATTTCGAATCAAGTGACCCATATAAGTATGCGGTCACCATATTTGCCATCCGCCTTTTAAATTCAAGTTACTAGCTGCCACAAATATAAGATATCGGAACTCTATACCATTCATGACGGAGAGTAATCATCACCATAATCGATGTTGGGTCTCTGTAGTGAACCCTTGTGCCACTAGCCTCGCTTTGTGCCATATTTATTCCTCTTCGAGGAGGAAGACCCACATGCATCCTTCAGGGATGTCTTCTAGAGGTGTTGGAACTGCAGGTCCAATAACCTCTCTTTAAGCGAGCGCTACTCTGCCTCAATTGCTGCTACCATTTTGTCCCAATCTGAGTGCTTCTGGCACTCAGCCATGGACTTTGGTGTAGGATCCGGACCCATTGAATCAGCAATTATGAGGCAATATATGTTGACAATAGTGGTCTTTCTTATTATATAATTCTCCCGTCTCCATGTAATTAATGGCAACCTTATCATCCCACTCATCGTGATTTCCCATAACGATTGAGTGGGGCGTTCCGATCCACCCAGGCGATATTGAGCGCGGCCGCATGGTGGTTTCCATCTTCAGGATGGGGTCCTTCAGGGGACCAACTCGACTTCGAGTCAAGCCGCCACTTCGTGGGCGTTCTCAACTTTCAGGTTGAGCTTCTTCAACTCCGATTCCTTAAGTGATGCAAGCGGCTCGAGACCTTGTCTACGCGGACGTCTCCACGGACACTTGTCTGAGCACCCGGAGGTCTCCCCCTCAACCTAGGATCGGGCAGAGACGATAGAGCTGGTAACCTTCTGGGCTCCCTATACTCTCTCCGGCGCATTTATTGCAGGTAAATGCAGCATTGCCACTTTTCTGATCAGTGAAGGTATTTGGTAGCTTATTTGCAACAATTTGCAATCCTCTGAACTTCTGGTTCAGACTGACTAGTGCATGAGTCTAATGAATGAATTTCATCATGCAATTTTCCGACATTCTTCAAGATGCCTATCTCCCCCTAATGCTGGGAAATGCCGTCAACACACCGAGCCTTATGAAGATCCCCTATTCATAGGCTCATATATCCCAACTTCTGGTGGGACCTTTTATGGTGTGTGCTGATGTGGTGGTACTGGCACAGATACCACATAACTAATTATACGCAAATGGGAAATACTTGATCCTCTCTCACGCACTAGCTGTAAAAACGGGGGTATGCAGTTGGCTTCTGACTTTGGGGATTTAGCACATATTGTAAAGACCAACATTCATAACTTGTGGAAAATATCACAAAGGCTCTTCGGGAGCTTGTATGACCATTCAACATATTGCAAATGCTCTTCAAGAGCATGAATGGTCAAATTCTACATGTACATTTGGACATTGCATTGTGACTATGATATCTTTTAGGATTACAAGTCCCTATATATCAAAGTCACTATCAACAAGGTCATCCTCACTTCCGTCCTTTCAGACATCTTTTTCATTTGTGTCGACAAACATGTTGTCGTGTTCCTGAGCTTCAGGCTCAGTGGTGAAGTGAGGATTTTGTTGACTCTTCCTATCCTTGCTTCTGGAAGGATTTTGGTAGAGCTCAACTAGGTGTTTTGGGGCACGACAAATGCGAGACCAATGTTCCGTGCCACCACCTCTAGAACAACAATCCTGCTTTGTTTAGATATTTCACCTATGACCTTCGGATTCGCTTTTACCCTTGGGCTTTACCTTTCCTTTGAATATGACACCTCTTTTTCCCCTCCCGTTTTCCCTTTCCACGGCCTTTGCGGTTGCAAAAATCCTTAGCAACGCTACCATGTGCTTCAGGCACATTGGTGAATCCAATAGGCCGGGAAGAATGATTGCTCTGTTCATTCTATTGTTCTGTAATCAATAGTACCCTTATCAGCTCATAGTACTTTGAGTACTTAATGCACTGCTGATGTAGTACTATGTTGCCGTGTGGAGCAACTTTGTGTGTAATCTTCAGGATTACGACTATATGTAATCTTCAGGATTACATTCATATGCGATCTTCAGGTGCTTTTCCCTAAATGTCTCATACATATAATCTTCGGGATTATATGCAGTTCATAGCAAATATAATCTTGCATATAATATAAATCTAACAAACTTAAGTAAATGCAAGAAAGTAAATTGCAACGCATAGTAAAGTAATGCATGGTAATATAAAGTTGCAATAAATAATCATGCCTTGTAAGGTCTTCGAGGCCTTAACAAGTTTTACTGTGCTTGAGTCCACAAAATGGCATGATGAGGTGAGCTTCAGGTCACCGATAAGCGCTTACGGCTTCTGGCCATATATAATTGATCCATGATCCTTACTTCGATCAAAGTTTCATGAACATACGAGGCTTCAGGCCTTGTTTGTTCGGTGGGCTTCAGGCCACCCCATTATGTTGTTTAGCGCTCATGGATCAAAGCAGAAATGCTTTCAATCGTAATCTTCAGGGTTACGATCAGGAGTAATCTTCAGGATTACTCTATTATCTAATACCAAAGGGTATTAATAGCACAAAATATTAATGTAATATGCAGTAATTAAAAGTGCAATATGGAAATAAATAGTCATCATAACATAAAGAAATGAGGTGGGCTTCGGGCCACACTCGTCTCATGACCTTTGGTCCGCATATTATAATGGTCTTCGGGCCAAGAATGTTGTGCGGGCTTCAGGCCGCATGATATAGTGGACTTCTAGCCACCGTCATTTTGTTTGGATTTAAGACCATATTAATACTGCGACTTCTGGTCGCTAGTATGCGGACCAAGTATTCATGTGCCATTGATGCCGGTGCGTAATCTTGGGATTACGACTTATGCATAGTCTTGAGGACTATACTGATTTTTTTCCGAACGTAATCTTCGAGGATTACGAAGCAACTTGCAATTTGAATATATAATATAAGTTGCAATAAAGTAAAGGCACAGGAATTAAATAAATGCAATAATAAATTGCAGTAAATAAGTAAGTAAACAAGAGTAGTAAAGCACGGGGCTTCCGGCCACTCATCATCCGCATGGGCTTGGGCGGCCGCATAGGGTGCTATATTGGAAAGGCTTACGTAGCTTCTCAAAGCTAATTATGTAGCCATCCTCCCCCTTTTTTGTATATTTATTCTTTTCCTCATTTCCTTCTTCTGGAAGGAATGTGGGGCAACATCCCGCCTGTCGATCCGGGTTGGCAAGTGGCTTGGTCAAGTGGGGACCCGAGCGCTCCCATGCCTCGGGGCAAGTGCCTACCGCCTGAATGGCTAGCACACACATACACGGTCTGCAGGACCGGGCAGCAGCTGTAGCAGTTTGGCCCTATGCGCGGCACACGGCTCTCAGGACCGACGGCCGATGAGTCTGCACAACATCTGCAGGATGTCGGGTGACTGTTTGCTTGGCGCATCTATAGGACAACGCTAGCCCACTCGCTCGCCTTCGTGACTACGTAATATTCTTTGCAATAAAGTAAGGATGCGAAATAAATGCAATAAATTGCAGTGATCAAATAAATAATGGTAATCATAAATAATAAAGCGGAGAAAATATAGTGGACTTCGTGCCACTGATATTTTGCGGACTTCAAGCCGCGCTGAGGCCACACTGAGGGTCGGATGGTGGGTCTGAAGGCTTGTAAGGTCCTAGATGGCTAGAGGGGGTGAATAGCCTATAAAATTTTTTTTACAAGCTCAACTAAACAAACCGATTAGTATAAAACACGGCGTAAAGCGGTTTGCACTAGCTCTATTGTCTTGCAAGCCTCTAGTGACAATTCTAAATATATTCTATGATCTCTATGCCACACAAGAGCTATGTCACTACTCTAACTAGTGAGCAATCCTAATAAGATCCTTATGCTAGCAAGAACAACCTACACAAGCAAGTGCTAGCACTCTACTCAAAGCAAACTAGGAATATAAAGCAAGAGTGAGAAGCTTGTTATACCGACGTGTAGAGGATATCAACCAATCACCGAGAAGAAGATGAACTATCAATCACACAAAGGTGATGATCCACACACCGAGACAATGAACAAGTCGATTTGTTCACCCGGAGTTCACTTGTACACCGACAAGCTAGTCTCCGGTCGTGCCGACCAACACAAGGATGGTGTTTGAGCTAGGCGGTTCCCTTGCTAGCCTCAACACACCACTCAACAAGTGTGGTACCCAAGACACAAGCAATGTATTCCTTGCACTTTGTCTTCCCGACGAGGAGTGCGTAATCCTCTCACAAATCAACCGGAGGTGGCCAAGAAACAATCACCTCTTCTTGCCAACAACTCCACCAATCCACCAAGCCGGCTAGGAGCGGTGCCTCCAAGAGAAACAGGAAATCCACCATCTCACAACGATCCCCAAGTGCCTCTAGATGCAAGAACACGATGCAATGCACTTGGATCAACTCTTCACTCAAGAATGAAGCTCAAATCAAGAATGAGAGAGGAGGGAGGCTTGCTTGCTTGCTCAAAGGTGTTAGGAATGATTCAAATGACCAAGAGAGAGAGCAAGAGGCAGCCAAGGGGTATAAATACCCCACATCACAAAATGTGGCCGTTGGGAGGAAACCCACGGTTCTCGCAGCTTGACGGACGCAAGATCGCGACGGACTCACCAGTGAGTCCGGCCGGTGGGTTCGGTCACAACCGACAACCCCGAACAAGGTCCGAACCCCGGCCCGACCGGGTCCGGCCGCGCGTCCGATCGTAAGCTTCCCGGCCAAGACCGAGGCATCCGTCGATGCGTCCGTCGGCCCCTCGGCCGAAACCCTCGGTTTACACCCTTATCGGAATTCTCGACCGACCCCGCACACCGGTGCATCCGGCCGAAGCTTCGTGCTTCCGGTCAGGGTGGTCCGGTCACGCCTCCGAGCTACGAAAAATCGTCGTTTCATCGTCGTTCCTTCGCCTTTGCTCCAAAACCGACTTTCGTCACTTGTTTCTTGTTGCCGACACGCCGAAGAACACATCGACACCATGTGTTAGCATTTTGAAACCATTTTCGACAAGGACGGAGTTAGCTCTTTAGGTTAGAATGCATGCATATGAATTTTGAACCTAAAGGCACATGAGGACCGATATGTACGATAAGATTCCCTCTTTATAGTACGGCTTATCGATCCTATAATCACCCACACCCTCTATGGTGTCTTGGGTGTGAAATCAAAAGCCCTATGGTTATACCTTTGCCTTGGGGTCAATTGATCTCCGAAACTCCACCGAGTTGCATGCTTGATCACCTTTTGGATCACCTCGATCCCTCATCCATGATCACCATGCACCAACTCCGGCACGACCAATCTCCAATCTAATCAAATACTTAGCATCGAGAGATTAGTCCTTAGGTGTCACTAATTATCCAAAACCAAACAAGAGATCTTCAAGGCTCCCACACGCCGCACTTATGCCGCGATATGTCCGATCCTCATGCCTTCAGGGCAGAGGAGGCCTAATCTCCCCGTCTTCAGGATGGAGATGACTGATCTGCTTGCCTTCAGGGCAGTAGATACATTTCTTGGTGGGCGGAGGCAGGGCCATCCTAGCACCACCTTCATTCTTCTGGCGAGCGGAGGCGAGCCATCCTAGCATCGCCTGGTGAGCGGAGGCAGAGCCATCCTAGCGTCACCTTGGTGGGCGGAGGCGAGCCATCCTAGCACCACCTGTATTCATGTCACGCCCCACTTTTAATGGGTCGTTAATCACACGTGTTTGCGCCAGGATCACGCCACAAACACGTCTATTAGTAACAGATAATGGTAAACAGGAATGTAACCGAGCTGTTGAAATATAGGATAGAAAGGGCTTACAGTGGCGACGAAGAGTCACCAATCGGGGTTACGATATCGAGTTGGCCAACCGAGAAGCGGTGGATTAACTATGACACGCGTACTCCAAAGGCAGACTTGTGCATGGATGAATTCCGGGCTTCAACGTCCTTCTCCTAAGTTTAACAACTTGCTAACTCCTACGATACGGCGGGGTCCTCTACTTGTCGTCGATCTTACCTTCACATGTGCCGATATCCGCAAAAAAAAATAGAGGGGTGAGTACAAACGTACTCGGCAAGTCCCAACCATGGGGTTGTAATTTTTAAGGGTTTGGGCCCAAGCAAAGTCTCTAAAAATCGCTCTCGCTAGTTCCCCGGGTTATATCATATCATCACTATCATGGCACCACAGGTCAGGTCTTCATTAATATGTAATCTAATCATAGATGTTCAAGCAGACAGAGCCGACCAATTTATAAGAAATCAAGTATAATTCGCAATCACCGAAGCGATCACGTCTACACTTGAGTCCATATAAACCCGGTATTTCGAAATCTCAGAGTGATTTCAAACTCATCAACAACACAACAGGATCGTTGAGCTCGGTAGTAAAAATCCGCAGGTATTTCAAACCAAATTCGATATATTAAACATCGAGAGTGCGTAGTATAATTTATTACAAACTCAGGTTCAAGTACGGAAGCAGTAGTTTCAAAAAACCAAATAGTCTTTTTAGCTTAAAACAAATATACAATAGTGCCAAGCAGATAGTCATCCCTCAGAGTAAAAGATAAGACGGGGATATAGAATTGCCTTGCCCCGGCCTTACTCGTCATCAACAGAAATGCAGACAAGTCTTACAATAACCATGGTACACATGCTCACCGCAACAACGGGAATAAAACCCCGAGTACAAAATACTCAGCCTAGACTTACCCGGCCCAAAATAAAATAAAAGACTCCAAGGATCATGCTAGGCTTTATCCGGGGTTTAGCCGACTCACATTTAATTTCACAAATAAGTTGTTTAGTGCGCCTATGCATACTACTTGTATATTTTTCAAGTTAAAAGGGTTATTTATTTAATTACATAACCATAGGTCCCTGTATAGTCAAGATTAATCATTGCTCAAGAGAATAAATAACAAAGATAAGTAACTTGATCGTAATTATATTAGCCGTAACATGATAAATAACATATATTGTAATAATTAGACTACATTTGTGGGACGCAACTCGGTTCTCACCGACCAGGCGAGATGGCGATTCGAATCGATTTGCAAACCAGCCGGCGAATACCACGACACAAACCAGTGTCTACTTTGCAAAGGCAGACCCGATCACTCCCGGGACGTTACGGGACGTAAAGTCTCGGTCTTGCCGGCTACCCCCCTCCTTATCGGGCCACCAAGTGAGCGAAGCAATGAGTACGACCCCTCGGCGCATCTTCTTGTGCCCGATTAACCTCACCAACCACACCAAGGAGGAGCGATAAAGCGGACAAAGCCCGCCCCTAACATTCCCACGAGCTTCGCGTGGCTCACGACCCTCGCGGAGCCTACTATATGCCGGTATGTTCAACTTCCGACCACATTCGACAAAGTATGAGTCCTTAATCGATCAGATGGAAGGACCACAATTTCCATCCAATCTATCATGTTTTACTTAAGCAGGTTCTCAACAGCAGCTTGACAATCACCCATGTGATTGTTCACAACATTTCCTCAAGTGACCGGAATCACTATCTACTGCAAACATAATACCGAGCATTAACCTAGACTCCTATTAGGATAGGGCAACTTTCAACAAGGATCTCAAGTGCATCAACGGTTTCAACCATTTCCTATACTTAATGCATGAAACATATAAAAGACTCAAGTCAAATTAATTGGAAGAAATTTAGGAAAGGGTAGAATGCTTCGGGCTTGCCTCGCAGAACGTCGGCTGGAACGTGCTCGGGCACTTTCGGCAGTGTGTCGCCCCCGTCGACTCTTCTCCTCCGATGGCTCCTCCGGACTGCACTCCCAGATGGTGAACCATTTCCAAACCTTTTCACAAGAAACTCATAAAAGATCATTTGTTCTACCTAAAAAGTACTACATTTCATCTATAGAAACTTTTTGCTAGAAACACTTCTATCAAGCACTTTTGAAAGGAGTTTCAAAATGACTCAAAGAGGTTTGACCTCTAGGGCAGATTTAAAATAAAATTTCTAAATTGAAACACAAGCTCAAACATGGTCCTAAATTATGTCAAAAATATATCTAGGCACAATCTAGGTCCAAAACATCATTATAGCTATGATTCTATAGTAGCTAGTTCAAACAAGCATGAAATAAGAGTAAATTCAAAGTGAATGTCACTAGCACATGATTATGCATGAAATGATGATGATGCTATGCAAATGATCATGCTTTCAAGATGCTTAACACCTAGGGTGTTACAAATCTTTCCTAAAAGAATCTCGTCCCGAGATTCGCTAAAACTAACCATTTGCGATAAAACGTGGGTAGTTCCTCTAAGATATTCATCGGTTTCCCATGTTGCATCGTTCTCTCCATGATTTCCCCAAAGGATCTTATATTGTTTCACCACCTTGCCCCTAGTGGCTCTCTCATTGGTGTCTAGCACCTTTGCCGGTTCTTCGTAATAGGTTAGATCTTGACTTATTTCAACATTTCGAATGGGCACTTGCTCCTCAAGAACTCTCAAACATTTCTTTAGTTGTGATACATGAAAAACATCGAAAATCCTTCCCATCTCCTGTGGTAACTGCAACTGATACGCTACTTCTCCCTTAGTGGCAATAATCTTGTAGGGGCCTACGAACCTAGGTGCTAACTTTCTCTTCACTCCAAAACGCTGTACTCGTTTCATTGGTGACACCTTTAAGTAAACGAAGTCACCAACATTGAACTTAATGGGTCTTCTACGTTTATCCGCATAGCTCTTCGGCTGTCGGTCTTGAGCGGCTTTCATGTGTTGCTTTATCATTCTCACCTTCTGCTCAGCCTCATCTATCAGGTCAATGCCATAGTAGGGTCGTTCTCTCGGTCTCTATCCAGTTCGAGGCGTTCTACATTTCCTCCCATACAATGCTTCAAAAGGTGCCATCCGAATACTAGCTTGATAACCGTTATTGTACGAAAAACTCGCATATGGCAACCATTTGTCCCATGAACTTTTCACGACAACACACACGCCCTCAACATATCTTCTAGTATTTGGTTCACTCGTTCTGTTTGGCCTGTGGTTTGTGGGTGATAAGCAGAACTACGAAGTAGTTTGGTACCTAGAGCTTCCTGTAGGCTCTCCCAAAATCGATTGGCCCAACTCGATCCACGATCCGACACTATTGATTTAGGTACTCCGTGCAAATGAAGTACGTGTGAAATGTATAGCTCTGCGTATTGGTGGGGTTCGTAGCTTATGTTAATCGGAACGAAATGAGCAACTTTGGTTGCGATCCACAATCACCCAAATGGAATCAAATCCCCTCCGAGTATGTGGCAAACCAACGATCGATCCATAGTAATCTCATCCCATTTCCAATCAGGAATTGGCAATGGTTGCAACAATCCTACAGATCTTCATATGAATAGCTTTAACTCTGCAAAGAATTGTCACATCTAGCTACATGTGCAGCAATCTCCTTTTCTCATCTTTGTCCACCAAAATCTGGTTATCAAATCCCGATACATCTTGTTACTCTAGGGGTGAATTGTTATCTTGGATGAGTGAGCCTCTCGCTAGAATCTGTTCTCTCAACTCTCGATCCTTTGGCACGACAAGCCGATCATCATACCAAAGAATCCCACTCTCATCAACTCGGAAATGATCACTAGGCTCGTTCTCTCAGCTTCTTTCTAATATGCGAGATTCCTTTATCGGTTTTACGTCCCTCAACAATTCGATTCTCAAGCTCATTCCTTATTTGGATATTGCATAGGATAGCCGAATGCATAGAAGGAAAAGCCTCCATAGTCTCAAGTTGTCCCAGCAAACAATGTGACTTCCTGCTCAAAGCATCCGCAACAACATTGGCTTTGCCCGGATGATAGTGTAACTCGATATTATAATCCTTTATCAGCTCTAACCATCTTCTCGCCTCATGTTCAACTCCTCTTGAGTGAAAATATACTTGAACTCTTGTGGTCAAAAGATAAACATGACATACAATGCCGAGTAAGTAATGTCGCCAAATCTTCAATGCATGTACCACGACAGCAAGTTCTAAGTCATGGGTTGGATAATTAACCTCATGCTTCCTCAACTGACGTGATGCATACGCGATGACTCTACCCTCCTGCATGAGTACACATCCCAATCCTGTACCACATGCGTCACAATACACATCAAAGGGCTTCTGAATGTCAGGTTGTGCGAGCACGGGAGCCGTAGTCAACAACGTTTGTAGTGTACGAAACGCTGCTTTGCACTCCGGTGTCCACACAAATTTCTCTTCCTTCTGTAACAATCGGGTCATAGGTTTAGCTATCTTGGAGAAATCAGGTATGAATCTACGATAATATCCGGCTAACCCTAGAAAACTTCGGATCTCAGAAACCGAAACTGGTGCCTTCCAATCCAAAGACCTCTTGCACCTTACTAGGATCTATCGAAATTCCATTCTCGGATAATACATGTCCCTTAAAATGCACTTCCTTTCACCCAAAATTCACACTTACTGAACTTAGCATACAACTTATGTTTTCTCGAGCCTCTCCAAAACTATCCTCAAATGCTCAGCGTGTTCTTCCTCATTCTCAGAATACACCAAGATGTCATCGATGAATACAACCACGAACTGATCCAATTCAGGCATAAACACCAAATTCATCAAACACATGAAATGTGCTGGAGCATTCGTCAAGCCAAAGGACATGACGAGATACTCGTACAAACCATACCGCGTCGAGAATGCGGTCTTGGGTATATCCCGGGTCCGATTTTAACTCGATGATACCCAGATCGAAGGTCTATCTTAGAAAAGACTTTGGCTCTAGACAATCGGTCAAAAAGAATGTCAATGCGGGTAACGGGTATTTATTCTTCATCGTTATCGCATTGAGTGGCCTATAGTCCACACACATCCTCGCCTCGATCTTTCTTTTCACGAACAAGGCCGACATCCCCAAGGTGACGAACTAGGTCCGATGAAAGCTTTCTCAAGCAACTCCTAAAGCTGTACTTTCAGTTCTGCTAACTCATTGGGTGGCATTCGGTAGGGTCTTCGGGATATAGGGGCAGTCCCTGGAATTAACTCTATTGCAAACTCAACATCCCTATCCGGCGGCAATCCAGGTAGGTCTTTCGGGAAGACGTCCGGAAATTCACGCAACACGTGTATATCCGAGATACTAGTCACTTGCAAGGCAATTAAAACACGGTTAAGATCAATGGCTTTAGGTAACAGGACCTGGTGTTCGGTTGAGTCACAAGGGTTCTTCAAATGCACTACTCTATTCACGGTATCTATGATCACCCCCAACTCTTCATCCAATTCATCCCGAGGATCACATCCAAACCCAAACCGGGTAAAACTATCAAGGAGGTTATTATTTCTAATTCGCCCATCATGATCTTCACATCATTCACCCTCTGCCTTAGTCAACCGTCAGCCCCCTGGCTGAACTAATTCGGTAGCCAAACCCTAGGTCGGTGATTTGTTCCCCATTCTTCGTGCAAACTCTTGACTCATGAATGAATGCAATGATCCAGAATCAAATAAAACAACAGCACTACGATTGTTAACTAAACATGTACCGGCTGTCACGGTCTCTCCCTCAGGAACTTCCTCGACATTGGCAAAGTGTGCCTGTCCCACATACTGCTTGTAGTTCTTCCTGGGCTACGGGCAAGACTTGGAGAAATGGGGCTTACCACAATTGAAGCAATTATCGTGGTTGAAGGGCACGGGCGTGGAACATTCCCCTATGCAGGCTTTCCTTTCTGAGCAGGCACAACAAACTTCCTGAAGCGCGAGTTTTCAGCTTGATTCTTCTTCTGAGGTGGGGCATAATGTGAAAGTGCGGCAGGTGGGTAGTAGTTCTGACGACGTCCAAAGGAAACCACGCCTGCCCCGAAGTTTCCCTCAAACGATCTCTTCTTGCCTTTGGATGCAAGATACAAGGCATTACTTTCCTCCCCGATGAATGCAAATCACAAAGGCCCGAAAAGTGTCCCTGGTGGAATTTCCCATGGTTTTCCGCATCTTCGGGTTTAACCCTCTCTTGAAGCTAGCCAACTTCTTCGCCTCCGTATCGACCATGTCGAGCATACCTAGACAAACTGTTAAAATCCCGCAGTACTCATTCATGGTCTTGTTGTCGACCGAGCTTAATGAACTCTCCCAATTTCTTTGCCAGAGCACCAGCAGGTATGTAGGTATTTCGAAAAGCCAGAACCGGAACCAAGTGATAGGAACATTGGCAGGAAAAGTAGCACGGTGGTTCTTCCACCATATCCCCCGGGTCCTTCCAACAAATGCGCCGCACGATCTACCTTCGGGTCTCAGACATTCACCAAACGGAACTCCTCCTCCACCGAGGTAAGCCATTCCTCAGCCTCCATGGGTTCATTTGCCACAGTAAACTTTGGTGGTTCCGTGGCTTTAAAGTCCTTGTACGACCGGAATCCATCCCCATCGGCACCACCACGGCCTCCTCTCCCTCGCCGGTGTTGCGTGCGATATTACGCATCCTCCCGTGAACCGATCAAAGATCTCGCTCCCGGTTCATGGAGGTGGTTCTTTGCCGATCTCCCCAAAGACTGATCGAGTTTTGCGGCATCCGCACATTTGAATCAACAATAACCATCGATGATGTTGTCCAAAGTGTAGATATTGAATTTAAGTTATGCGGAATTTATTGAGAGAATAAATTCATCCACAATGACAGGTAACAATAAACTCAATACGGTCTTTCATCAACATTGTTGACATTTCTTAGCGCAATAAAAGGAAACAGGTATAAAACCCATCCCCAATAACAAATGCGCAAATGCGCCGCTGACATTCCCAAGTAAAACCACTATGTCGGTGATCCGAAAGGGATTGTCAACGGGATAGATCTTGTCATCTTAGATATTTCATCCGCAAGCGCACGGATCTATCATTGTAGCATTTCACCCGGAAGTATTCAGGTATCGTTATTTATATTTTCTCAAAGGAAGGCATGTGTTTAATAAGCTAGCATGGCATCCGAATAGAGGAACATGTGTTTGCTTAGACCAAATTGTTCATAACAGGGGTAAGCAATAACGGTTTATGGATAGTGTGACACACACTTAAGAATCCACCAGCAAAAGGATAAAGAAAATAGATAAAGAATAAATGAATAACCTAATGGAGTAATTCTAATGTATCTAGTCATGGCCATACAAATGAATAGTTAGGATCATATGCAAACCGATCTAAGCATGGTTAGGTCTAGGATCTTAGGGGAGACCCCACGTGAAGTCTCGCTTCCCACCAAGGCATTTACGAACTCCTACAAAGCACATACGAACGTGGGGGATTTCAAGGGGACGGTCAAGGCTTGTCATGACCAAGCCGCCTACCCCTCAACCGTGGCATGCACTCATATTCGCAGGTGTCGTAATACCCGGGCACCATGCCCGCATATCAGAGCACTACTCTTGTCCCCCCAGGATCCCCACTCGTCGAATGGACGAACTAGAACAAGAGCAAACTCGAAGGAACAACGAACCGATATCCCACCTCTAATCAAGTTAGGCATATGATGATCGATGAAGAACCGAGATGAACATGTCAAGATTATGATATGTAAACTATATGCTAGTTCATATACCAACACAAGAACATGAACAAGACTATACTCTAGTTCATAAGTTAGGCCAGGAACATAGATATAAGACTTGCAAATAGAAGAATGCTCCATAGAGAAGATGTATTACCAAGGCACTTTCTTCTAGGAGACAAGCCCTCCTTGTAGCTCTTCTACTCCAAGTGCTAACCAAGAACTAAGAAGAAGAAGAAAGAAGAGGTAGAAGAAGAGAGAGAGGTAGAGGTGGTAGAGAGAGGAAGATTGCTGGTTTCTTTGGACTCCAAGTGGTGTGTGTTGAGAGAGGAGGAGGAGGGGGGACTACTTATACACTTGGAGGAGGGGCCTAAGTGCTAATTTACACCAAAACCGACGGTAAACCTTCCTAATCTGAGCAAACCGACCATCCCATGGCGGGAATCCCCATTTGACAGTGTGCACGAACCGCCTCCTCGAGGTTGGGCCGAAACCGCCTCAGGGAGGGTGCGGCCGCACCAGGTGGTGCGCGCGCACCCCCCTGGGCTCGGCCTGGCCCGGGTCTCGGTGGGGTGTCTTCCTTCGTCTTGAAAAGTTGTGGGCCGGGCTTGGCTCGGCCCAATTTTGATGTTTTGGGTCGATTTGCTCCTGGGCTTGTGTTTTGCAATAATGCGCTTTCCCGGATGGCGTACTTTGGTCGATTTTCCACTTGCTTTTATTATAAATCTGCAAAATAAAATACTAGACACTACAAGTGGAATTTTATTAGTGATAAATGCATATGAGTATAAAAAGGTATAGTTTTACTCCCTTTATGGTAGTAAGTTGACGGGAAAAATATGTCGTTGGTGACCGTCAACAAACATCACGGTTATGTCAATGCAATATGTGTACCAAGATTTCGCAACAACGGCAACAAAATGTTGCACAACCGACATGATTTCGCAATTGACAAATATGCCGCAATTACCATAAAACCGATCACAAATATAGGTCGCGAACTGAATTAAGGTCTCAACTGATACAATAGGGTCTCGAGTTATTACGGATCCAAGTCTTACATCTTTGGTAGTCTCACGAATTAAAAAGGAAATTACATGGCATTAGTGGCACTACACCGCTCGGCTACAAGGGTGTCTCATCTAGATCAAGGTCTACGTACTAGCATCTAGCTGGAATCTAAACGTGGCATCACAGTCGTCTACTCCTGTGAAGTACGAGAAGTGGGGTCTCCATCCTGGTCCTCTCCAGCTGGCGCTGCTGCTGCACCCTCTAGTCCTCACTATGGTCACCCATAAGCTCTCTGATGCGGCGACGTGCATTGGTGAAGTCATCCACCGCTCTGTTGCGCTCCCCAATAGTGATGGAGAGACGCTCGTCCAGGTAGCACTCACACTTCTGCAGTTTCTTCAGACTAGCCTGAGTCTCGCGCAGCTCCTCCCTGACACGTGTGGCCTCTGCTGTAGCATCTGCTGCGGCTGTCATAAGTGCTCCATTCAGCTTCATCACAGCAAACATAGCCCTCATGGCTGCCATACCAACCACTCCAAGCTGCTCATTCTCCTCGGGTGGTACATCTCGGGAAACACGCGCGGGGGCCAAAGCAAGTGCAGCCCACGGTCCTCCCGTCATCCGGTCCAACACTCCCATGGCCGCAACCTGGGCGGCTGTCCATGCATCGGACCCCTGTCCAATGCACTGCCAGGCTGGCCAATAGGGGTCCACTGGATGTGGCTGCACTTTGTCACCTCAATCGAAATCCACGGCACCTCCTCCTCGCCATGGGTGCGCCTCCATCCGTAGATGGGCTCCTCGGCTGTACCTAACCGACGCAACGTCTCCCACAAAGAAGGCGGGTGTTCCCCACATCATTGGGGGTGAGTAGGGCTCGAAGTAGTGGGCCATCTGTAGCAAGATTTAGGAGATAATGTGAGATTGAGAAACAATAGTCCGTTTTAACCAAATAGGGCAAGTACTAATTAGGGAAAAAGATGGAAAGATGCATGAATGCCATGATGGAAAATTTTAAATATGATGCATGAACTTTTCCTATGTATCTCACGGAATAGGAAAGAGATTTCTCTATTCGTATTAATGGTGGCATCCTACGATCTCTCAAAAAAGAAAATAAGACGTGTCTAACCGATCTACACGCATTTTATTTGTTAGTGTACCTGCAAATTATTTCAGCCCACAATATATTCATGCAATGCAAGGAATTAAATTGCATATACCTGCTTCGTCAGGTCCACCCGACGGCATCGCATACCATGCGGAAAAACACATTTTACACCCAGCACACCTGTGTACCCATACACAAGTCTACGGGGGCACTACCCGACCACGGAGCTCTCAAAATCATTTTATTCCCCCCCTAGACCGGCATTTATCCGATCAAGCTCTCACAGCTCACACCATTACCTTGGGCGTAGAGGTATTTCGATCCATTCATGACCACTCAAGTGAGTAGCCCCGCACTACGGGCCGCAGCACGGCAACCAATCACAAACAACAAAATATGATGCAATACTCATTCCCGTTAGCCAAGCCACCGCTTTTGTCCTTAATTGGGCATAAAGGGTATGACCAAGGCACTACTAATTTTGCAAACCTTTTACTCACACCACTTAAAAGATTTTATTTCGAAACTTTTAAAAAAGATTAGTGATTCATTTTAATTTAAATACCAGATCGGACTTTTAATTACCGAACTAAGCTCGATGCCACCGTGATGAGCCGACCAATTTATAAGAAATCAAGTATAATTCGCAATTACCGGGCGATCACAATCTACACTTGAGTCCATATAAACCCGGTATTCCGGAAATCTCAGAGTGATTTCAAACTCATCAACAACACAACAGGATCATTGAGCTCGGTAGTAAAAATCCGCGAGGTATTTCAAACCAAATTCGATATATTAAACATCGAGTGCGTAGTATAATTTATTACAAACTCAGGTTCAAGTACGGAAGCAAGAGTAGTTTCGAAAACCAAATAGTCTTTTAGCGAAAACAAATATAAAATAGTGCCGTGAGATAGTCATCCCCTCGTAGCAAAGATGAGACGGGGATATAGAATTGCCTTGCCCCGGCCTTACTCGTCATCAACAGAAGCAGACAAGTCTTACAATAACCATGGTACACATGCTCACCCGCAACAACGGAATAAAATCCCGAGTACAAAATACTCGCCTAGACTTACCCGTCCAAAATAAAATAAAAGACTCCAAGGATCATGCTAGGCTTTATCCGGGGTTTAGCCGACTCACATTTAATTTCACAAATAAGTTGTTTAGTGCGCCTATGCATGCTACTTGTATATTTTTCAAGTTAAAAGGGTTATTTATTTAATTACATAACCATAGGTCCTGTATAGTCAAGATTAATCATTGCTCAAGAGAATAAATAACAAAGCATAAGTAACTTGATCGTAATTATATTAGTGTAACATGATAAATAACATATATTGTAATAATTAGACTACATTGCCGTGGGACGCAACTTCGGGTTCTCACCGACCGGGAGAGATGGCGATTCGAATCGATTTGCAAACCGGTGGCGAATACCACGACACAAACCAGGTCTACTTTGCAAAGGCAGACCCGATCACTCCCGAACGTTACGGGGACGTGAAGTCTCGGTCTTGACGGCTACCCCCTCCTTATCGGGCCACCAAGTGAGCGAAGCAACGAGTACGACCCCCTCGTGCGCATCTTCTTGTGCCCGATTAACCTCACCAACCACACCAATGAGGAGCGATAAAGCGGACAAAGCCGGCCCCTAACATTCCCACGAGCTTCGTGGCTCACGACCCCGCGGAGCCTACTATATGCCAGGTATGTTCAACTTCCGACCACATTCCGACAAAGTATGAGTCCTTAATCGATCGGATGGAAGGACCACAATTTCCATCCAATCTATCATGTTTTACTTAAGCAGGTTCTCAACAGCAGCTTGACAATCACCCATGTGATTGTTCACAACATTTCCTCAAGTGACCGGAATCACTATCTACTGCAAACATAATACTGAGCATTAACCTAGACTCCTATTAGGATAGGGCAACTTTCAACAAGGATCTCAGTGCATCAACGGTTTCAACCATTTCCTATACTTAATGCATGAAACATATAAAAGACTCAAGTCAAATTAATTGGAAGAAATTTAGGAAAGGGCAGAATGCTCCGGGGCTTGCCTCGTAGGAACGTCATTTGGAACGTGCTCGGGGCACTCGGGCAGGTCGTCGTCGACTCTTCTCCTCCGATGGCTCCTCCGCATCGCACTCCCGGATGGTGAAGCTCTCCCGTCCGCTCCTCGATCGGCTCCTCGAACCCTTCCCCCGATCCCGTGATGATGCATATGATGGAGAAAAGATATGATTACGATTACATGAATACCGACTGGCAGAAAGTAATATGTATATGATGGATGGATGCTTTATGATGCAAGCTATTAGTAAGTGGATATCTCTTCCGTAGAAACACAATTAATTCTACACAAGAAACCCTAATAACCTACATAAATCAAACATCTCAACTCACCGATCACCGAGAAAATGGCAGCTAGACATGCTGTCACTAAAAAAACAGATCACACAGGGGAGTTCTACAACTCCAAATTCAGTGAACTAGGACTCTATGGAAAGCTAACAAAATTTCCTACAAAACATTCCACATCACCCATAACTGAATCTGAAACTAACAACCTCGAAATTAGAGAAAACAGAGGCTCTGTTTTCAACTCAAACATCACATACAACCTCCATATCTCACAAACCACTCATACAAACTATCTCAAACTTAACCAGCAGGTAAACCAAGTAATTATCTACCAAATAAATCTACTGGAGAGGCCAAAAAGATAATTTAAAGTACATAAAATGATATGCCCTACTAAACACTACACAAGCACACTAATAAACATATAAATGCTAGGAACAAACAAATTGTCAAAACTACCAACCTTACCAAACTAAGCTTACCAACAGGTCCTATTCATGCTAGGAACACATAATAAAAATACCAATACATACTTCCTTCATATAAACATGTATTTCTAGTCTATTTTCCATGCACCACAAATATGATAAATACATAACTACTTCAGAAAAAATCTACAAAAATTACCAGAGCATCTTACTGGAATATAACAACTACCATAAAAATTTCATGGCAAGATCATGCTCATACAGCCCTATACAAAAATGACAAGCTAGTGATAAAACTAGGCATGAAAATACTTTGTACTATGAAAAGTGTCAGACAACAGATTTCTGAGTATGATAAGCTTCTAAAACCTATCAAACACAAGCATACCAAGTCTCACATCCAAAACCCTAATATTTATTTTTCTATGAATTTCTAAAGATCACCTTGCACAAAGCACATAAATAGAAAATCACATTTCTTCTACAGAACATACCATGCATGATATTTTTCCTGGATTCTACTCACAAAAACAAGCACATTATGTACAGAAAGCATATTTTTATCATGCACCAATTAAAAGATATGATTTTCCTCAATTTCCATGCATTTATAGCCATAATTAAAACTCTATATTAAAGTTCTCAGAAAATAGGATTTCATAATTTTATACTGTAGCCTATCACCTAACAAGCATGACAAAATTTGTTTCACTCAAAAAGGACTCAAAATGACCAAGTTATGAATTTTCTAAGCTTTGCATTCAAAACTAGAAAAACGAAAAAGAAAAGAAAAAGGAAATCGGGCGGGGCCCGCATGTCAGTGAGACAAAACAGGGCACGGCGGCGCGGCGGCGGATCGGCGGCGGATTTTCACCGGCGATGACCAAACTAGGCAACCGGCTACTCTAATCGACGCTTACTCGACGAGAGACAAACACGATGGTGCCCATGGTTCGACTTTCGAACCGATCGAAAAAGACGACGGCGGCGTACGGCGGCTTCTTGCGGCGGCGCGGACGGCGGCGGTCCGCCACTCCGGTGCTCAACTGAGCCACCTAACCTACGTTTCGACCCCCGTGAACTCCAAAGCGACATGCAAGGTGGTTCTAGGCCTAACGGAACAACGGCGAGCGACAAAAGCGGACTCGAAGCGCTGGCGGCTCCACGGGCAGCGTCGGGCGACGGCGCGCCCCGGCGAAATGGCGGCCGGATCCACTCATCCAGCTAGCTCATAAGCTCAAGCACCCTAAGGTGACTCTAAAACACGAAAAAGAATGAATCAAACGCGATCCACGAGCTTGGGCGACGGTTGCCCCAACGGCGGCCATGGCGGGCTCGCCGGAGCGGATCGGGACGGAGAAATGAGTTCCTTACCCCGGCTTTTACCTCGATTCGACGATGGCTCTAGGTGGAGCAGCTCATGGTGAAGCTATGGATGCGGTTTGGTGCGATTTGGCGACGGCGAAGAAACGCGGCGGCGGAGCTTGCGGACGACGGCAATGGCGCAATGGGCGGCGTTCCTCGCGTTCGGGCGGCCGGGCGGCGCGAGGGAGCGAGGTTAGGGTTAGAAGCGCGGCGCGGGCGTCCTTTATCGCGGCGCACGACCGGGCGCAAGATCCGGGCCGTACATCGGCGTCTGCGCTGCGGCCACGTCGCCCGGCGTTGTCGTACGCGGCGAGCCGATAGGTCCCCCCTACTGTTTTCTGAGTCAGCCCTGGTTTTTGGCCTATGCGTCGAGATTCGTGCGGAATTTGGAAAAAGTCAAAACATCAACTTTGTAGAGAATTTCATAAGCTACAAAACACTCAATATGAACTTTTTCTAATTCGGCCTAGATTTGGAGATAAAAATTAAAAACAGCAAGGTCAACTCAAACCATTCAAAACAGAGTTTGAATTCAACTCAAATTTGACCCAAACTGTTGGGCACTATTTGAACCATTTCCAAACCTTTTCACAAAAAACTCATAAAAGATCATTTGTTCTACATAAAAAGTACTACATTTCATCTATAGAAACGTTTTTGCTAGAAACACTTCTATCAAGCACTTTTGAAAGGAGTTTCAAAATGACTCAAAGAGGTTTGACCTCTAGGGCAGATTTAAAATAAAATTTCTAAATTGAAACACAAACTCAAACATGGTCCTAAATTATGTCAAAAATATATCTAGGCACAATCTAGGTCCAAAACATCATTATAGCTATGATTCTATAGTAGCTAGTTCAAACAAGCATGAAATAAGAGTAAATTCAAAGTGAATGTCACTAGCACATGATTATGCATGAAATGATGATGATGCTATGCAAATGATCATGCTTTCAAGATGCTTAACACCTAGGGTGTTACATTCAGGCCTAGCATTTGTCCATTCCAAGGACGTGGCTATTCGAATAGATTCAATTAACTCTGCAGAGGTTGTACACTTTCCCCACAAGATGGGCCACCTCCTCCCATGTACGGTGGTCGAAAATGGCCCAACGAGATCCCGTACCCGCTTGGGCCGTCACCGTAGGTATATTGGTATAATCCTCACCACGACTTCTCGGGGTTGGAAAGGATGACGCATCATCCTAGACAATACGGTGATACCAAATCACCCACGGCTTTTGTGTAATACCTTATTACCCAACCTATCTTGTCAAACACCATACCCAATCATTAATCATAAATATGTGCACCTAGCACTGCGCCACTTGCCCCCAAACACTTACGTGGAAGATCACTTTCAAAGCATCCACGCCAACCGGACCATGGGGACACTCTCCCCATGTCTGCTCCTAATAGGTCGTTCACCTACTCCGGCCACCTTGGTTCTAGATTATACCTCAACCCAACGGGGTGTGGAATCAAGCCGTCCCATATCGGCGTGTGGCTGTACGAATTATCGCACTAGGTAGAAGGTCTATGAACCGGTCCTTAGGGAGGCGAGTATCTCTCCGCAGGAATCCCTCGCGGTGATTCCCGATGTGGTATTTAGGCGCTCTACCAGATTACCACCACTCACCTTTTGGTTGGGTTCATATTATTATTATATTCCATATTCAATTAGCAATCATGGCTATTATCGTATGTCAACAACATCTCTTCAAATAACTGGGCACCTAGCCCCTTATTAATCTCAAGCACACGGCATTGCGGGAAGATCACATAGCTTCCGCTTCTCAACAACTCATGATCTCTTCTCTTCATTATTATTATTACTTAATTAAAGGTCGGAATTAGGGGTACTTGCACGGGAGGTTCTTACGAATCGGCACGGCGTCGAACATCTCTAGTGTTCCTCGGACGGAAGCTCCTAATCGGGTCGTCGATTCTACTTTACGTATGATGGTAAACCCTAGCTTGAACTATGACATGTAAAACAAACATAGAACATTATGGTGGTAATAGGTTAGATGCATAGAGCTAGATTTTAGGCGAATTATGGTAGTCGTTTCACGTGAAACGAAGTTCGAATGCATGAGATATGAATTTTATAATATTAATCCCTAATTAAACCATTAGGGTAATATTATAATATAATTTTATCATGTAAGAAAATTAGAACTAATTACATGATAAAATTATATAAATCAAATAATGAATTTACAAATTTTTCGGGAATTTTTTCGACATCGAAAATAGGACTTTTACATCTCTGTGTACAATTACCGGGTAGACCTAGCATTTTAAGTAGTGTACACAGCAAAGTCTCCATACGCGTGGATGCCACGTGGGTCGGTGGATGCCACACGGCGGCCGACACATGGGCGCCACGTGGTTAACGGGGTGACCCTCACGGTCGTCGGACGGTGGGAAGCGGCGGTGTCGGCGTGGCGGTCCCCGGTCGCCCGTGCACGGACGCCGTTATGGTGGGTGACGGCGTCGGCGGGGTGGCTCCGTCCGCTATTCACCACGGCGGCGCTCCGCCGGAGGTTGGCCGGAATTGGCTTTTCCCCAACCATAGCTCGCCGCGTGGGGTCCTAGCGGTTCCCTTCGTCACTCTGGTCATGGTGGTCATCACCGGGGCTCCTCTGGTGACCTACCTCCACGACGGCGGCGGATCGGGCGGTGTTGGCGACGGTGGTGCGGTGGGGATTTGTACAGCAAAACAAGCGAGGGAAAATAGGGGGAATCAAAAGAATAGCGTATGGTTGGCTTTCGGACTCACCAATTAGCTTGGACGGCGACCAATTCGACGACGACGACCCAACCCTACCGGCGGCGGCGGAAGTCTTGGATTAGGGGAAAAATCGGATGGCGGGAGATAGAGAGAGGGAGAGAGGGAATCAAGGCGAGCACCGTGTGTTCCCGGCAGGGGCGGAGCTCGTAGTGAGAGGGGCGAGGTGGATTGGCGGCCGGAGGGGGGGTATTTATAGTCGCGCCGCAGGAGGCCGCGCCGGCGAGATATTTCTCGTCGTCCGCGATCTTTTCCGACCGGCTCTGCACGACGGTGGTTGCTAGCTGGAGTGTGGCGCGCCGCGCACTGGCGTTCGCGTGCTCCACGTGCTCCGGCGTGAGTGCTTTGCTCGTGCCACCGCCTTTGACGCCGGGTTGCCGGCCACCATGGCGGCGGTCGTCCGAAGCTCGGCTTCGCGGCGATCTTGTGCCGATTGGATCGAGACCTGCGGCGCATGGTGTTCGCCGGAAAGGCGGTGGAGCCATTGTGCCTTCGTCTTCGTCAATAGCGCCGGCATGGGCGATTTGTCGCAGCGGCCATGACCGGATTCAGCGCCACGTGTCGTCGTTGACGTTGTCGCGGGAGTTAAAGAAGCGGCGGCTGGCTTGTCCCGACGGCGGTGCTTCGGCAGGGGAGCCGTGCCCTTCCCGTGCACCGGTCCACTCTATCGATTATGCCCCATACGGCGGGGGGAACACGGGGCCCTCCACGACTATGTCGGGGTCGTTGCTCCGTCGCGGAAGGTGGAAGACGACGACGGGGTCGGTGGGTCCCTGGATGGCGTGGCAGCGGTTGGGCTCGGCGTTGGGCTGCTGCTGGTCTCATTCTTTGGGCCGATCCTTCGCGTGGAGAGGAATGAGGAGGGAAGGAGAGGCCAGCTGGGCTAGGCAGAGAGAAAGGAAGGAGGAAATGAGCCAGGGGCTTATTTCTATTTTCTATTCCTTTTTCCTTCTCCTATTTCTTATTCTTTCTCTCCCTTCTCTATTATTTTGTGTGTGTAAATATATATTGTAAACATTTATACAAGCACTCTCATATATCCTCATGATTCATTCATGAAAATATTTATTTAATTGTACTTGTATAAATGCGGGTATATATTTATGGGCACACACATTTTTTCCGACCTCTCGTTATTCCATGTGTAATATGTATTATAAATATTTATATAAGCACATTTAGATCCCCAAGACTATTATAGTCGAGAGTATTTATTTATTGTGCTCATTAAATATTCATACATATTTTTGGTACACACGGGTGTCGGCAATTATTATTCAGAGAAAACTTGTAAATCGATTCTTATGCATGCTTCGAAATCTAGTTAATGCATCAACTTACCTTCCACCAAAAGCTCTCAAGCAACAAACAAGATTCCTAGTTTTCTATATGGTGAGAGTTTGAATGCAGGTTTTCAAAAACAGGGTTTCGGTTTAGCGGAAAATAAATCAAGTTTTAGTTGTAATTCGAAAAGTTCAAATTTTTAGTGAATTTTAAAATGATGCGAAAACACGGGTGTTACAATTCATCTTGGTGAGCGGAGGCAAAGCCATCCTAGCATCACTGTGTTCTTGGCGGCGGAGGCGAGCCATCCTAGCATCGCCGGGCGAGCGGAGGCGAGCCATCCTAGCATCGCCATGGGTCGTCTCGGCGGTGGACGGCGACGGCGGCGGGGCCGGCCTTCATGTCATTTGGGCGTTGCCGATGCGCCAACAATCCAACAAGAGAGAATGATCCAACAAAGAGAGCAAGAAAGTATGTGCTCTTGTGATCCATTACTTGAAGCGCATTCTCAGAATCGTTCATACCTTTCATTTCAGTAGAACTCGTGATCGATAACGTGTTGAGAATCCGCCGTAGAACCACGAACCACCGAACACACATAGAAGGCACAAGGAGAATGTTGGGAGGAATGGATGCTCTCTCTATTATTGAGTCACTTACATGGATGCCATTACAATGGGGGCTAGCCCCTATTTATAGGGAGAGGCTATGGGTAGCACTTCCCAAATATCTCCTCTAGATATTTCCTCCCTAGATATGTCCACTACACTCTAGAGACTTCTCTTGCTCACTAGAGTCCCACTAGAGTCCATCATACTCTAGACTCTTCTCTTATTCCCTACAGTGTTGGATATTTTCCTCCTTGCTTTGAGATTCACCCACACACACATAGTTTCATAACAAGTAAAAGGATTGAACTGTAGAGTACCGTGTTCCCAAAGCCTACAGGCAACCCAAATCTGATCGATGAAACAATACATGTTGCAGCGCAATGCCCGCGCATGGGTGGCCTGGCCTGGACGTCAATAGAAAAATGTTCGGATTGCTAAAGATATAAGCCTAAACCCTGTACAGATTTCAATTCATGCCTTTCAATTTTACATTTTACCTCTTTGAATTGGTTTAGCGTTTTGAATGCCACTATATTTCCATTACAGCCATTGACATCAGTGGATATTGAATCAAAGAGAATTAACTCGACGTTTACTGTACTTGAAATAATACTTTGAGACTGCTGACCACACACAACAATTGAAACAAGATAGAGTGTACTCACAACAATTGAGGCAAGGTAGAGTGTTTCCCATACCCTTATATGCTTAATGTTATGTTCAAACCATATTTGACTACTACATACTCCCTTTGTCTCAAAATATTTGTCACTTGCCCTTCTCGAGAAACAAGTTTAAAAAATAATAGATTAAAAAATATTAATATTTATCATACATAATTAGTATCATTGGAAAGATCTTTGAACCTAGTTTTTAACAAATTTATTTGAAGATATAAATGTTGAACGTATTTTATACAAATCGAGTCAAAATTGTGGCACGAAAACCAAAAGCGACAAACATTTTGATACAAATCGAGTTAAAATTGTGGCACGAAAACCAAAAGCGATAGACATTTTGGGACGGAGGGAGTATATGCGACTCTCAATTGGAACTGAATTCCTTTTGATGATTGCTGGAGGCCCCGTGCCTGTGGTGTTTAATAAGCAAACCTCATTAAGAGCAAGTATTATAATACTGACCAACAAGCCGGCTGTAAGGTCCCTTACTGACCTTCTTCCAACCCACCCATACAATAGTTGGCCCTTTCTAATTGTCTGGGGCTCACTTGTCTATGTCACATAATTTCTTGGTTCTTGGCTGCCGGCTGTAAGTTTACAGCCATATATGAGCAATGGGCGGCATGGCCCGACCGGCCCGGGCCCGTGCCAAGCACGGCCCGTTAGGGCACACCAGCACGATTGGCCCGGGCCACCGTGTCGGGCTCAGACAAAGACTCCGTGCCCAGGGTCAGCCCAGGCACGGCCCACGGGCCTAATTTCGTGTCAATCGTGCGGAGTGTAGGCACGGGCCCAAATCCTTACCAAGGCCGGCCCAAAGCACGTTTTCAAAAAAAACATGACCAAAATAACAGTTTCAAACACGTTTTCATTTCGTTTTAAACACAATTTCAAATACAGGCTTCAATTGAAGCAGATTTCATCAAGTCTTGATAATGCATCATCATTTTGTAAACACAACAAATAACTATATCAAGGCATCACAGATTCACAAAGACAGCAAAAAGAGAATGAAACTCGGGATATAAAGAAGGAATTAGAGTGTGAGTGCAATGCCGCCTCATTAAAAACCTATCCGGTAAAACTCTCACCTCGAGAGATAAAACCCTAGATAGGAAAAGAGTACGACTCACAGCTCTAATTCCATTTCATTAACAGTTCATAAAGTCATTACAGCCAGGAGTAACAAGTTCTCAACTCACTCACACATGTCTCAATACTCTCAAGCTCACCGGCTAAGAACTAACTCCACTCTCAAGTCACGAGGCACATCTTCGGTCTCATGCTCTCACTCACCTCAATTTGAACCAATTTGAGTTGTATCATCTCCATTAGAGATGCCATCACCATCCAGCCAGTGATCATTCTTGTAGAAGTCCTCCAGTTCCTGGTCCTCCACAGCATGCTGGGCCCTCTCCTGCCCTAGTTCCCAGTCCTTGATCAAGATAAGCTTCTCAATGGTATCTGAGTTCAGCTTGCGCCGCCGTTCCTCGATTATCCTGCTAGAAAGAGAGAAGGTAGACTCCGAAGAGGTAGTAGACACAGGAACAGTCATTATATCTTTAGCCATCAAAGATAGAATTGGATAGGTTAGTTTATGCTCATGCCACCAGTTAAGAATGTCAAAGTCATCATCATATGCCACAAGATTATCACTGTCAAGGTAAACAGTGAGCTCAGAGACAGCAGATGGTGTAGAAGATGAATAAGCAGTTGTAGTGGAAGATGGTGTAGAAGAACTATCAGATGATGCTCCAAAAATCTTACCCCAGACCTGCTTCCTCTTACCTGTCAATCCAGATGGGTGGGCAGTCCTGGCTGGTCTAGTTTGCACCAAACTTAGATTCATATTTGCAATAAAGTTTATCCAACTCAGTTTTAACTTCACTAAAGTAATGGTTGTAACTAGTTTCATTCAAACCCAAGCAAGCAAGTTAAGAACATTTTGTAAACCTCTAAGCTTAGCCCTAGGGTCCAAAGCACAAATGCAAAAGAGTACAAAGGTGGGATCTTCTTCCAGTATTTAAGAAACTTAGTCTTTATTGGTACTATAACTTCTCTAAGGCGATTATCATTTTCATGATCACGGAAATGAGTAGCAATCTCAAGTATATGATGCAAAACTAAAGGACTAGTGGGGTAATAAACACCAGAGAGCACCACAGTAGACTCATAAAAAAGTTCAAGGAAATTCAATACCTTTTCCAAAACATACCAGTGCTATCCATTCATTAGAGGGTATCCAATCTGAGTATTGATGAACAAAGAAAACACAGTTTTGTATGGCAATGAGATGCTTAAGCATAAGATAGGTAGAGTTCCATCTAACATCCATGTCCAAGCCAAATTTTCTAGGTCTCATCCCTTAGCAATGCAATACTCTTTGAATTGTGCAATACGATGGTTAGATGAATTCAAATAACTAATAGCTTCTCTAAAGATCTCCACACATGGTTTAAGCCTTTTCAATCCGGATTTAACCACTAAATTCATCACATGGCATGCAAATGCTGATGCACAACATAATAAAGCTTCAACAAAGCATCTCTAGGATGAACATCAGACCCCAAGTAACCATCAAGCATAGGATTCAAAGAAACCATAGCACTGGTATTAGCAGATGCATTATCAAGACTAACAGCAAACACTTTATCAAGCAAATTCCAATCAGCAAGAACATCGGTAATCTTTTCAGCAATATTAATACCAGTATGTTGCACTTCAATTGGTTTAAAACCAATGACAGACTTCCTTAGTTCCCAGTCAGCAGTAACATAATGAGCAACCACAGTTATGTAATCCTCTTTTGCATTTCCAGACCAAATATCAGATGTCAAACATACACATTGCACACCAGAAAGAACTTCTCTAACAGGTTGCATTTTCTCATTAAACAGCTTAGACAGATCTCTAGCAGTAGTAAATCTAGACACCCTCTTATATCTAGGATTATGAGCACGCTGAATATAATCATCCCATGCAACATTATCGACAACAGCAGGCGAGGTCCAATCTAGCAATCAATCGACGAGCTCGGCCCTAGCTACCTCGGGGTTTGTACTCCCAGTTCTTGTATGAACCATCGGGGTTCATAGCCAATCTAGTCTGAACCAAGTTATTACGTTCAATCTTAGCACTACAAGATTTCCTATGCCTAATCAAATGTCCGGTGCCATGAGCAGAGGTACCGGACAAACGACCCTTACGGTCAAGCAAAAAAGCAATCACCTTTTTCTCACCATTCTCAACCTCTATGACTTCATCAAAGAACTTCCAAAGCGGGAGCTCGGCGCTTACTCGTCGTCGCACTTACCACGGTCGGTGCATCACTACGAAGATGGTGCGGCGAAGGTGTGGCCAGGAAGGCGCGGCGAAGGTGCGGCGCAAGCAGATGGGGTACGAAGATGGGTGCAGATGGGGCAGCCCGTGGCGCCCGAGGAGGAAGAGTCCGGCCGAACAGGGAGAGCAGCGGCGGCGTCGGACATGTCCTCCTCGTCGTCGGGGATCGGGCCTTGCGGCGGAGGTCGTCGTTGGCGGTCATCTCGACACCGTCACCGTCGTTGGACGCCGCCATGTCCTCCAGCGCAGACGTCCGCCTTGCCCTCGCCCCCTCGACGCGAGCCGCCGTCGTCATCATGACGCACGGCACCGTTCCTCAACGGCCACGCGGCACGAGAACTCACGCCGTGACCTGCAATGGAAAACGGACACAGATCTAGGGTTAGGGGTTTAGTCGTCCTTCAACCATACGAAACAAAGATACGGCTACGGATAGGGAGAGGGAGGGGTATCGACATACCTGCATAGCCGGAGCCGGCCCGGAGAGGGAGGGGTGGACGGCGACGGCGGACGGCAGCTTCCAACGACGAGACAACCGAGAGACCGAGAGGGGAGGGGAGAAGAAAGGAGGACGAGGACGTCGAGGGGACGAAGATCCGGCCGTCGTCGTCGAGGAGGAAGAAGATCCGGTCAGGGCGGCGGCGGCGGCGGTGGTGGAATGCGAGGATGCGAGGGGCGGCGGCGCTGGGGGGGATTTAGGGTTTGGGGAGGGGACTCGGGTGGGAGGGAATGAGAGCACAGTCTTGGGGCGGGGTTTTATACATCATTCCCCCGGCTCCGCCTCCCCTCGCTGGACCGGGCCTCTAACGGGCCAAGGCCGGCCGTCTTGGGCCGTGCCGGCCGCGTGTGGGGGGTCGGCCCAAGCACGGCCTACCACGGGCGCCGGGCTGGCACGCACGTTCGGATCGGGCAGCCATGCTGGGCCGGGCCAAAAAGCGGGCACCAGGCCGGGCCGGGCCTCGGGCTTTTGCTCAAATATACTTCTGATGTACTCGTTCTTTCTCTCCTCCCTTCTCTCCTCTACGTTAACATTTAGCCGGCTTTCTATAATACTATAATACTCTCTAATATGTTCAGTAGAAACTGCATCAGACAGTAGCAGCCCACGATGGCAGGCCTCGAACGGCCCCGACGCCGTCCTCCCCGGACCCCGTCGCCGTGCTCCGCGGACACCGCGCCGCCGTCAACGATGCCTGCTTCCACCCCTCCCTCCCGCTCCTCTTCTCCGGGTACTCCCTCCCTCCACCTCTTTTCTCTCCCCGCTCCTCCCTCCCCGACCCTCTGCAGCAGCGAGTAGAGTACGCACAACGACCTGTTGTTTTCGGTGCCACCTGTGTGACGTATTGCTCTCTGGTGCTCCTCGACCAGCGCGGCCGACGGGGAGCTCAGGGCCTGGGACACCTCGAGCCACCGCACCGCTTCCTCTGTGTGGTTCGTCACTTCTGCTATCTGCAACTATGGCGATTCAGTTTTGTGCCGACTTGGTGTGACGGCAGTGGCATGCGATTTTTGTAGGGCTCATGCTGGGTCGGCGGGAGTGTATTCTGTCGCTGCTGGTGCTGGACTTGGGAATAAGGTCATCAGGTGAGTGGTATACGAACCAGACAGTTTGATTTGAGAAATTTCTCGTTTGATTTTGTCCTTTTTTGGGGGTTTGCACACAAGTTATTAGATCATTCTATTCTATTGTGCTCTTGACATTTATGTTGTGTAGTGTTGGTGCTACAAACTTGTAATGTTGTAGGAGAGCTGCCAACTAAGAAGGGCCATTTCAGTGTAATAATAATTCAATGTTGAACTTCAATTGCTTATAACATACATTTGATATGTAGAATTGGAACTGTACTTGAAGGGGGCCTCCTCAACTTCCCAGTGAATTTAGGATTAATTTGGACTAGATCCTGAGGAGAAAAATGACTATGGCTGGACCTAATAGTAGCATACTATGCAGTGTCAGAACATTGTTGACTGTAGATTGATGAGCTGTTAGGTGCAGCATATTTCGACCAGATTATTTTCTCGCTCTGATGATTTTGATCGATGTGTTATCTTCTCATGTTGATGCAGCCAGGGCAGGGATGGGACTTGTAAATGTTGGGCGATTGAAGAAGCTGGGCTTTCAAGGTATGACTCCTTGTTTGCTCATCCTATTAGAGTTTAAAACAAAAGCTATTTTTCTTCAGGAGAGACAGGCGTACACATCTACTTTTTTTTTTCCTAATGAAAAATGAAACCTTAAATTTGAAGGATAATTTGGGATGTGATTAGTGGAAAATAAACCCATGAATGTAAATGCAAAGGAAAAAGCTATACTTGTCATATTATACACATATATTGGCAGAAAATATTACTAAACTTAGAAGCCATATAGCTGATCAAATTCAGTACATTTACAAGACAACTTTCAATCTTAACCCTGAATGCAGAACAGCTATCATCAGGTCTCAAGCCCTCTGGTGTCAGTTATGTATGCAAACCATATTCTGTAACTATCCTTTGATCATCAATTACGGCATCAACACATCCATCTTATTGATCTGTTTGGTTCCTAGTAGACTTTATGGTCCATGTGAGATTTGTGTTGTATGGATCCGTTTAAAATTATATTCATCTTGTTGACATTTTGTAGGAAGCCCCTATTTACAGTCAAAACAAGCACATATCATTTCTGCAAGATGTCTCTGGTGAAGTCTTCTTTTACACATGCCACAAAATCTGGCTCAACCTGCTCAGCTAGTGACGTAGAGCCACAAAGAGTGTCATCTGAAAATACAGAATGCCATGGTGTAAACCCTTTAGTAGGCCCTCAAGAACATGATCAATGTATTGAGCCAACACTTAATCGCTCTTGTAAAGTCAGATAACTTTTTTTTTGGTGTAATTGACCTTAATAACGTTTTGGTTGGCTAGGTACTACCTCTAATGGGCATAATATGTTGGCAATTGCTGGTCAAGAATCGCCCCAGGTTAGTCCTTAATTAAGCAGCCTTTTGATCGAAATTGAACTATTGTATGAAAGGAATGATATTAGTACCACTGTTACTAGGTATAGTAGAGAATGCTTGGATTAGCTGGTGACATACAGCAATCTGCATGATTTTTTCCTATTTATTTAATGCCTTAGTTTTGTTTTAATGCTGTAACTCAAAGGAAAAAAAAATCTGCAGGTTGAGCTTTGGGACATTACAAGCTCTAGAAAGATCGTAACCTTGCCCCAAACATGTAGCGCTAATACGACAGATCATCCTACTAAGAAAAAAGGTTCATTTCACTTTTCCAGCTGTAGCTGTTTTGTTTCATGAGAAAGCATCAAGTGCAGGTTAAGTCTAGTATGTTGATCAAGTACTATTTTGTACTCTTTTCTTTGTAGATCCTTCAGTTATTGTACTCCTATTTCCTAGGGCTAGCGCCTTCATGATAGTACTAGCACCTGCACTACGTAAAATCATTGTACACTGGTTGCTGGTATATATAATTGATTTGGAGGATAAGACCTTTTTATCTTTTAGGATTGATGGATATGGTTTAGGATGGATCTCTGTTCTATAATATGACACTACAATGTGGTCCATAATATGAGACTATAATGTGTGGTATAGTGCTCTGCATCTGCAGAGCAGTCATAAAATTCCCTTCAAATTGTGGTATCATTATTTGTGCTTTAAGTAACGCACACAAACTTATCCTGTTTATTGTAGGACTATGCATGGCTGTGCAAGCTTTCATCACCCATGAATCTGCAGGCTACATAAATATTCTGTCAAGGTTAATATCAATATCAAGCTTTCTCTAGACAATTTGTCTATGGTACCTTCAAAAGTTGAGGACTAAATATGGTACCTTGATCTCTAATCTAACCACATCTTTTGTTCATTCTTGGTCTGCCAGCTAATTACTTTTGAACTAAGAAAGAACCATATATATATGATTCACTAGAAATCTTTTTATCCAGTCAATTCTTTATTGTATACCTTTGTGGAATGTCAGTTTGATTGTTCCTCTAAACAACCTTGATCACTAATGTAACTGCATGTCTTTATTCATTCTTGAATGCCAGCTAAGTACATGTTGATCTAAGAAAGAATCGCCCCACTTATGATTCACTAGAAATTTTCTTCTCCAGTTGCGTATCTGCTGAACGTCAGTTTGATTGTTCTCACTGAAGTATGCTAGCATTTCCAGTTTACATAATGGATTAGTAACAAAGCTCTGGATTTGTTGAAACTAGTTACGAAGATGGAAGCACTCTTTGGTGGGATGTACGAAAGCCTGGGTTACCTTTATGTTCAGTGAAATATCATTCAGAATCAGGTTTCATGCAGCCCCCTCTCAGTTTTCATCAGCCATTCAACTTCTATTTTTCAATAGTAATACATTTATCTTCCTTTGATGGAATGGAACAAGGCATGATCTAATAAGTTGCAGGTGTGCAGCTTTATCCATTGCTATTGATGGGTTTTGCAATGGTGGAATCTCAGGAGGTGCTGATGATAAAATAGTCATGTTCACGCTTGATCATCGAAAGGTTTGCCCATCTCTGTCCTTGTCGTGGAAGGTTGATGATGTGAATAGTAACATTCGTCTGTCCCTGTTTACTCCAAGTCTGAGTATGCCTTGTATTTCTTGCAGGTTGCCAAGTTATATCTTTGTTAATTAATGCACTATTAATAAAAAAAATTCCTAGGGCAGGCAAACGCCATAATACATACAAGAAGTGGTTATAAGAACTTATCATTACAAAGGAAAAACTCAGTTTAGGGCTAGCTAATTTGCATTGATTAATTTTTCTGTATTGAATGAATGTGCAATACTGTGAGTTATGTGTTAGACTTTATACAAGGTTTTTGAGTGGCATATGGATCATGTTGCTATTCTGGTGTTAATAATTAAAATATTTTGTGGATCATCACAAGCATCTTCTTGATTTGAAGATGTAGTGTTTTTTTTTCCATATAGGAGTGCCTGGAATTGTGTGGTGAACTATGAATTTTGAATTTGTCCATAGGTCCTGTTGGCTCGTTGTGTTGATATGATATTTCCTTCTGATTGAAGGGTGCATTTATTCTTAGGAAAGAAATAGAACTTGAGCGACCGGGTATAGCTGGCACAGCGATTCGGCCAGACAACAAGATTGCTGCAACTGCTGGCTGGGATCACAGGTTTTTCTCCATTTTTATATTTTTATTGTTTATTACTAGCGTAGCAATTTAACATATTGTTAATGGCTTTTAAACTTGTCTGTCAGTAATTAAAATAAATGATAATGTGGATGCCTGGAAGAGTTTGGAGTTGGAGGACTTGCTAATGTCGTCTCTTCTAATTGTCACAGTTGTTGCATCTGTGACCCTTTTTTACCCTTTTCAGGATTCGAGTGTATAACTACAACAAAGGGAATGCTCTAGCCGTGTTAAAGTACCACAGTGCTTCGGTATGCAACTTGTTCATCTTACCGTGTTCTTTATTTTCTTTATAAAGTACAACACTAATTGATATAGACTTTACCTCCCTCAGCTAGCACTTCCATTTACCAGAAATGAAATATGCTTTGTATTTTGCCCTGTGTGCCTGATGATTTTCAGCTCAGCGCTCCTCCAGGTTCACCCGGCTAATTTCTGCAGGCATCTAATACTTTCTTCCTCTTCACAGTGCAATGCAGTGACATTCTCATCTGACTCGAAGCTCATGGCTTCCTGCTCGGGCGGATACGACGGTTGCATTGTGGGACCTCTATCCCCCCAAAACCTCAAAGCAAAGTAAACGTCACAAAACAGATGAGGCCTCCTGCTAGCTCAGCTGTGCCTTCACTGCTGAATGTGGTTTTTGCTTGTGTATAACTCCAGAGTATCGTATCCCCAGTGTTTCATGTAGTTTCCTGTTAAAGGCACATTGTTCTCCTGTGCCGGAATTTTGGGACTTCTGCAGCAGTGAATGAAAAATCTGAACTTGCCGCAACCGAGTAACTGTTGTTTGGATCGATTCTCTTCGCTAATCTAGGACTAGCTATTTGACAACCATTGGGACGCCCTTATTTTTCTTTATTGTTCATTGAAATTTTGGTCGGCTTCGTGGAACAGTTGTCGCGTAATTGTCGTAAATCGAGGCAATTGAAGAACTGACTCTTTGATTGTGAGACTAATTGCACAATCTTTAGCAAAAGTCCAGTACATTGTATCTGCTGCTGTTATGATAAGCTTTAACAGGCTACGAATTCATTAATAATTGGTAAAGCAGAGACACCAACATCTGCCGATCTGGTAGTGCTGAAACTCTGTATAGTTTTTGCTTTTGTATGTGGAAGAGAGTTCGTGTCCAATGTTTCATGCACTTTGGCCTTTTTATGCTCGTTGTCTGCATTGGTCGGATTTTTTTCTAAGTTGCATGTGCGAAATTTTGAAGTTATTTTTTTCGCGGAAGAAACGAGCAAGTTATGAACTTATATGACGTGCCAAAAGACAGAGAGGCAAAGAAAGAACTCGAGATGTTATGCAGGTAAACCGTCGTTGGGAACGATTCAACTCTGCTAGACCGGTTTCGATCGTGCCACAATTCTCAAGTCGATCTCACGAGCATGAATTTGACATAATGACAATGCAGTTAAACAATAAACTCTTTGAATACTGGGATTATTTGAACAAAATTATACAACAAAAAAGTGAGCAGCTCCAACAGTTTGGTAAATGGAGTTGACATTCTTGATTTTTGGTAAAAACACTCAAAACACCTCACCAACAATTTGCCAAATGACTTGGCAAATCCTCTCCCTGCTTGTATATTGCGTATTGACCGTGAAATAAGATCATCTCCCTACTTGCATGCTGCATATTGCTTCTATTTTCTTTTTGCCAAGTTAAATTTGCAAAACTAGAGACCATTTTTTTACTTGGTATATATTTTGCCACTTGACAAATCAAAGTTTTGTCAAGTATATTTTGCACTATGCTACGAGTAATAATCGGTAAACTCTCCACCTACGTTTTCTTCTGCTGGCAGATGAATTGCTCGCGAAGATCAATTCAACGTAATTTAACCAAAAGGAATAATCTCCTTGCTCAATTCAAGGCGACGGTGTGGAAGATCGCCAGCCCATCTACGACGACGGTCCCTGCAGCCTTCTCACGCAGCAGCAGCGGGTGCTCCCGCAACGGCCTCTTCTTGAATCCGTCCAGCCACGCCCGCCTCAACGCCTTCGCGTCTTCGCCGGCGGTGCCGCCGGCCTCAGGGACGTTGGTTCCGGACACACTGCTGCCCCCGCCGGCGGCACCCGACGTGGTACCGTCGAACGGCGCCTCGCAGAAGGCCATCTCGGACGCGAGCTTCTCCATCGGCCACTTCTTCGTGGCTGCGGCCAGCGACGCCACCACGTTGCTGTAACTGCTGCCGGTTGCGGAGGCGCTGTACCCGGCGGCCTTCGACGGAGCCGAGGTGCCGTCGAGTGGGCGCCTTGGGGAAGGTCATCATGGCAACTAGGCTAAGGCTCTCCATCTCTGCCGCTACGTAGTGGTTCGAGTTCGATCGATTGGTTTTGGTACGGAATCGGCAGGCGGTGTTAAGTTTATAAGGGCGCCCGTAGGCGAAGCTTGCCAACTTGGTTTCCCGCTCGGACGCGGCGACATGGTGCCGTGCCGGAGTGTAGTCGGAAACAGGCAGAGGATCTCGTTCCTCGCGTCCACACGCTCGCGGATATTGAACTCAAGTCGTCCAGCTGGGTCCAGAGCTTTGCGGATTGGGCCGAGTCATCCTTTTGGGCCGCTGCGGGACGGATGGCGAGGCCTGGCTTCCTTCCTCTTCTTGATCAGCGCCGTCCTGAGTCATAGCCGGGGTGATGCTGCTAACATCTCGCCTCTTCAATCCAAGACGGGGAGGCCGCTGGAGGGCGCAGCCGTGCGGGTCACCGGTCGCCGGCGCAGCGTCGCAGTCGCGGTCGCGGCGGATTGCCTCCCGTGCTCTCCCAGCGGCCATGGGGCTGCTGGTGGTGAGTGCTGCCATGGGAGCGGCTGAAGTTTTTGGCGATATATGGCCCCACGACGGCAAGCAAAAGCCACATGCAGGTGGCCTTCACCTGCAACGTGTGCGGCCAGCGCAATGCCATGGCCATCAATCCCCATGACTATATCTATACTGATGGAACAATGTCCGTTCAGGTATGAACTATGTGTAACCAATATCTTAATAAGAGTCAAGTTAAGCCGATCCTTGATTTGGCTACAGGAGGAGCAAGGCCACTGGCCGCCGCCAACTAGCAGCTATCTGGAGATCATTTGGTTAATTTTAGTTTCAGGACACCTTGAATGATTTCATTTGGCATTAGGTGACCAACGGTCATGGAGATCTCTGCTGGGGCTAATGAAGAAAAAAAAATGGTTTCTAGGTGAGGAACAGTGGAGGAGTGACAAAGAAGATTTGCAGTTTCAGGAAAAATAGGTACTCAAACATGATGCATCTGTACTTCTGTAGATCCTCTGCTAATCGCTACTATTGGTATTTTAGCTAAATGTCACTGCTATTTGATATTGTGATCTCTTCCACATGTGGACTGCCGAAGAGGCTATGCATTTACCTAAACATATGTAGGCACAATTTATTCAATTGAAGGTTGTGTATGATTTATTTCAATTTGCTGAGCATGGCTGGCAATAAACTGAACGTCCTGTAGCAACGCACGGGCATTTTTGCTAGTAATAGTATAATATAAGCTATTTTGGGCTGCTATATGAAGAGTTGATCCTTGTATTTTTGGACGCCGCCCCAGGCTGCATCCCCCGTTGCCCGGAGTGTGAATCCGCCCATGGCAATACGGTTTTTTGTTGTGAAAGGAATCCATATACCCTTCCCTTGAATCAGATTAATCTGGTGTAAGCTGCTGGCATAAGTCACTATATTCCATGTGTAGGCTTCATTACTACTTTATTTACTGCCCGTATTACAGTAATAGGGTTGCACAATTGATACATTGTTTCCTGAATCAGATTAATCTTGGGTCTATTTTGTGTAGTTAGCTTCTGATAGAAGTTTTAACAATGAATCCTTTGGGATATTGTGTTGCCAATAAAAAACGAGGTAGGAAAAATAGGGCTCGAAAAATATAGGATCATTAGTGTTTATTAGTTTTATTTGCAAGATGAAGGTCATGCGGTGGGTATCAGGTGGCATTCAGCTGGGACAAGATTGTTTTTCCTGTAATGAAGTAGATGCCAGAATGAGTGGGGTGGAAAAAAGTAAAGTAAACATAGCTTATTAGCTTCTATGACGATCTTCAAAAGTGAAGACTAGGGTCAGTTGGCCATAAGCCTGCAAACTTTCACTGTAATGTTAGTGAAGAACCTGCTTTATAACTAACATCTCTGTAATTCTTCTTTTCAGGATGCTTGAAGACTCTGTGTTCTGTATTTTTATTTCAGCAGGTACTAGAAGGAATTATTCCTGCATCTTTTTACTCGAATTACTATTTCCGACACTAAGAGAGTTAGTTCAGGGTCTTGGGATTCACTTGATGGTAGTCGGAGGTGGGCTGGTTGGTGTTGTCCCTTTGCTTGGCCTGTCTGTTCGTCTCGAGTGTGTGTTGTGTATTTGGGAGGGGCTTTCTTTTTTTTTTTTTTTTCCGTGTGCAGTTTGTATTTTGTTTTCCTTTTTTATGAAATGACATGCAGCTCTCGTATGTTGTTCGAAAAGCAAAAGTAAAAAAAAAAAGTTAGTTCAGGGAAGGACCATGTAGTACTATATTGTTTACTACACTGTCTTTTTCCCCGTGGAATTTGAAGATTGGCAAACTGCTAAGCCTGCACTGGAGCATCATGTACTGGCATTGTACTACACATTTTTATAATACACAAAGAGCTATAGTCATTTTTGTGGAGCCCAACTTGACAGCGGGGTGATTGACATTGACTGTTAACTGTAGGTGTCATAGCATGTTTCCCTTTTCATACGCTTTTGCTTGCACGGTTGAAACAACAAATTCATGTGTTCTCTGTGCTCTTACATTGATATAACTGGTTCAGGGTGGTTCTGAAACTTCGTTTCCTAAAGCTCTGTTTGAGTGTTTTTGCTTGTAGCTTAGTCCCTCCTTCCCAGAAAGAATGTAATTGTACCTATAGTTCTTAGTCAATCCATCTTCAGTTTGTCCAATTTTTTAGAAAAAGTACTAGTATTTATGATATCAAATTAGTATCATTAGATTCATCCTGCAATATATTTTCATAATATATCTATTTAGAATCATAATTGTTTAAAATATTCATCCTGTAATTGTTTAGAATCATAATTGTATACTTAATCAAACTTAAAATATTTTGATTTATACTAGGTCTAAAACTTGCATTCTTTTGGGATGGAGGGAGTAAAGTGTTAATCATAGCCTATTCTGTGAAGCATAATTGCCTGTTTATGTTTCATATTAAAAAAAATGGAATTCTATGGTTTGGGGTCCCCTGATTATTTCTGATATAGTGATATGTACTCTGCACCTTCAGTTATCTTGCAATGGTTCAGTACATAATGTGTTTTCTCTCAGTATTATACATGTCATGATACCGCTGATACCAAAAAAACAGCTATGATCTTGGATTTCAGGCTTCTATACTTAATATTCAGTACTATTCGCTTGAGCTTTAAGCCGCAGTCACAGTAGCCTTTCAAGTTATATCTACAGTACCAGTAAACACCCTATATGAGGTAACAGTTGCAGTGGCCACTGGAACTGCAGCTTAAAGCTGCAGCGACCCTATGGGAGAATGGGTATACATGGGAAACTCAAGATATGCGATGGGTTCAGTCTTCAGCTAGCACCTAGGAGTAGTAGCAATTTTTGTATGATGGATTGCAGCTTTTCATCATTTCATGGATCAATCAAACACCGGTCGAATTGGACAATATGATTACTCATGGACATGGACTGGTCTATTATGTATGGCACTGAAGCTTGGGTTCGTTTTTGAAAAATGAATAGGGAAAATGAAATGTCTATTAGTTGATAAACAAGCATTGGCTAGATGTATAATCGGCCAGTTGTAGTAAAAGAAAGAATTATATGCAGAACCTTGAAGTGTTTGGTAGGAGTTTCTTCAGTAGCACTGAGACGATATTAAACAAACACAAGCTGGATCAAGAGGCCGAAAGTGACCATAGACTGGTAACCTGTGCATACGTGAATAGGTTACCTGTCCACATGTTTACTCTGCACTACTTGTGTCATATATGATTGACTAAGTACATGTGTTGTCTGATTCTCATATGTGTCAAATGATGGTTTTATTCTTTTAATAGGCAGCATTGTTAATCTGAAAGATAGAACTGCACGAAAAAGAGACACAAAGGACTTCGCTTCAAGCATATGCTCGATAGACTAATACGGTTGCTCTGAGAAGCGAAAGAAGACATGAAGGCCTTTGTTCCAAGCATATGCTTGATATATGTTATCTTTAATTTGGTCTAAAAGATGGAAATGAGATGGAAAAAGAGACAAAGAGCATTGTTCAGCCTTACAGGTCATACTTTCTAACCTTTAAATTTTCTAGTGAATGCACAAAGGGTGTTTGGCCTAATCATGAGCATCCCTGTCTCTGAAATCCTTCCATTTTTTCAGGAGAGGCATCTCAAGTTCACCACCATCTTGACTTGTCGCCTTGTCTGTAGTATTGGGCTCCGGGCCAAGGGATCCGTGAGCAGCTCGGGCATTGATGCTACCCAACCCGTATTCGAGATCACTGTGATGCCACGGTGGTTGAGCAGCAAGAGAGGTCGGTACTCACTACTCAGTTCTCCCAAGTGGGCAAGTTCCAACTGCTTTACCTTCTACTTTCATATATACTATCTTTTATATTTTATCGGCTTGCTTGTTCTGAAAGTCTTGAGAGAGAGCATCAGAATGTTTATACAGCGGCCCACGTTCCCACCAACTGCTGGAAATGTGCTGTTCACGAGTGGATTCTGAATTTGTTTTTATTATCTGATTTCATGGACCACACTGCTATTAGTTCAGAAACGGACAGTATAGGTAGTGAAAAGAAACACAGGAAAGTGCTGCCTAACTGCTATTAGGTTGAATGATATAGCCTTAGCCAAAAAGAATGTGTTTGGTTTTCTCTATTTTTAGATACAATCGTCCAATCTTTATGTTTTGTTGGAGGCACAGTTTTATCCTCGTAGAGATGTTTTTAAGGAGCATCTCCAAGAGTCTTTCTAAAATTTACTCTTAAATCATTGTTTGAAGAGTCATTTGCGTTAAAATCGCTTTCTATATTTTTTTATCTTTCGACAACCTTTTTTTATATCTCGTGGATAATTTAGAGAGTCATCTTCACTCTCCATCTCTGGCTAGCGAGAGATCCGAAACACGTTATGTTTATATTAGGAGATCAATTTAAAGAGGTTGTCACATTTTTTTATTCGGACGGAGAGAGAGAGAGTATAGGGCTTGTTTTCATAAAAATATATTTCATAGATGTTTGTATTTTCTGTAAAACTATTCATGCTATGATAGTTTTATTACTTGGGTTGATTTAAGGGATTTATTTATTTATTTATTATAACAACGGAAGTACATATATATTAAATTATTCTGATACTGACATCCTCTGTCTTTGGGTCGGTGGATTAGTGAAGCCACACGTGCAATTTTTTTAATTAACTACTCTAGTTTTAACAATCCAACTCTTCATCAAATCATGTGCGTCCTTGGAGATTAAGCTGATCTGACAAACGCACAACCACAGGTATCCTAAGAATCGTAGGGCACTGATTTCGCCGTAGGCCTCTTCTGGCGCCTGTCCTATGGGCCCACCGGGCGTCCCCTCCGAGCTTCGATGTCCCCAGCAATTTTCGCTGGCTGGGCCCGGTGCACCGTGCATTTTTTCCAACAGTACCTGGCTGTGTTGACCACCCGTGGACCCCTACACCCACCTGGCACTGGTCGTTGTAGACACGGTGTATTGTGTATCTGCAGCCTTAGCACTGGAGCTGTTGGGCAACTTGGGCTGTCGTGTTTTGCATGTAGCCCCTCATAAGTGTTTGGATTTCCTTTGGTACGTTTTTTTTTTTTTTTTGAAACGTTTCCTTTGGTACATAGCGGTAGCGGTAGTCTTCAATGAATCCCTGGTGACATTACTAGGCTAGACTATCTGAAATTAATCAAGGGCGTTTGGGTGAGATTCTTAATTTTTTTTTGTTTGGAACCTGATTTTAAGCGATCCCAAACATGTCCTAGCTCATTCTAGATGTAATGGACAATAGCTCTAACTATTGGATAATTAACTGTTGCGCCCCTTTCTAGAAGCACATCATAATATCATGTCGTGGACATGTGATCGACCGGTTACGTGCATATCTTAGTGTTTTTTACCTCACCTATTACACCTTTTGCTATTTTCCAAATTTTCTTACCATTGGATAATTGACTGTTACCACTCTCCTAAAACCACATCATGCGTGGACATGTGATCGAAAAGTAAGTGCATATCTTACTTTTTTTACAACTCTCGTTATACCTTTTACTGTTGTCCATACTTGCATGTAGTACCTTAATCTTCATGTTAATTAGCGTCTCTTTTTTATTATTTTTTTTTTTTTTTTTTGGAAACTACTTAATTGTTAGTAAAAACCCTTTGTGTTATCAATGCATTTGATTAATCATCACCCACGACTTCAACACTAGTTACGTGGATCCTATACAGGAGGAAATGGGTGCCAAATGCACTCATACCAAAAGTTAGTCATTGGAAAATCTACACGTTTTCCCTATGAAACTGAATTTATTCCTCTATGCAAATCCATAAAATTCCTTGTCCCAAATATACCCTTAAATGTGGGATCATTTCTATCCCTATACTTTCTGACAAAAGTTTAGCTCTCCTAGTGATAGACTAGTGAGTGAATAGTGCATAGAAATGTTTATATCAATTAACATGCGTCGTTCTCCCCCACAAAAAACAAAGATCCATATTACTATTAAAAGTTAACCTTCTATAAATATAAAATAGTCGATAGGAACGTTTCCTTCCTAAAAAGGGTAGCTGTTTTTATGTATTTCTCCAAAAGACAAGGTGTTATGTGCAATAACACTGAGCCTCAGGCAGTCTTGTCCGGCCGCCGTTGCCAGCTTGTATCCCGTAATATCTTTCTCATTTTTTCCGTTCAAAAAAGAAAAGCTTTTGCATTTTACACCTCACCTCCCCGTCCCCCCCCCCACGCACGGCACGACGCCAGCAGCAGCGCTTGCTTTCCTCTCCCTTGCTCTGCTCGGCCTCGCCGCTTCCTCCTCTACCCTGCCTCAACGATTCCTCCGCTTTTGCTTTTTCAAAACAAAATCGCCCTTTTCTCGTGCGCGTGTCGACTCCTTCCTGGTTCCTGCTCGCCGGCGGGGGTCTGGGCTGAGGGGACGGACGGACGGACGGACGGTCGCTGCCTCGGTCGGATGAGGCCGCGCTGACCGGAGCCGGACCACCCGGCGCCCACCCATGGCGCGTCCGCAGCGAGTGTACGAGGCTTGGAAAGGGAACAATGTAAAGATCCTCTGCTCCTCTCGCTCCATCTTGTTACTTCTTGAGGCCGGGAATCTGGGTTGCACTGTTCGCTTCTTTCGTGGGGAATTCAGTTTCTTGCTCTATGTATGCCATCGTTTTGGTAGAGTTGATTCGCGTCTGTACTTATGCCAGTGTGTGCGGTTTACTACTCTACTGTGATTCCAGGCACGAACAGGAACAGTAGGTCGCGTGGGATGCGTGATTCATGTTATCTTGCTGTGCCCTGTGAGCCTGTGCGTGCTTATGTGTGTGGAACTGTCAATGTGCGGCTCTACTGCATTCTGACGTAGTTCGTTCGTTCTCTGCAGAAATTCTTCTTTGGTGGGAGGCTCATATTCGGACCTGACGCCAAGTCGCTGATCCTGTCTGTTTCGCTCATTGTGGTCCCGGTGTTGGTCTTCTGCGGATTTGTTGCTCGGCATCTTCGCCACCATTTCCCGGATTACAATGCAGGATATGCGATTCCTGTGGTAGCTGTAGTATTTATGATTTATGTGAGTTCCGGGTGCTGATTCCTGCTGTTAGAGCATTTGCGATATGCCTGCGCTTGGCTGAGCACGGATCCTCGTTTTCCTTCTGTGTAGGTGCTAGGCCTGCTCTTGATTACATCAGCGCAGGATCCTGGGATCGTTCCCCGCGCGGCCCACCCGCCGGAGGAAGAGTTTTCTTATGGGAACGCGCTGTCTGGGGGCACGCCTGGGAGGCTGCAATTCCCCCGTGTGAAGGAAGTCATGGTTAATGGGATGCCTGTCAAAGTAAAGTATTGTGACACCTGCATGGTTTATAGGCCTCCTCGATGCTCACACTGTTCGATATGCAACAATTGCGTAGAGCGCTTTGATCATCATTGCCCCTGGGTTGGACAATGCATTGGACAGGTAAATAAACAGTCTTGTTTCTCTACTGTAATCTAGCGTAATTTTTATGATCTATTGCTTTAACAAGCATAAAGAGACCTTGAACATGTTGATTTCATATGTAAAAAAAAGCCTGTACCTTTCATATAAATATGTCTTGATTCCTGGAATGTCTACGCCCCAAGAGAAAGTTACACAATGATTTTGTTGCTCCTCTGGTTATTGCTATGAATGCATTTGCTTGGTTTTGCACTTTTTCCTACATGGTGTGGTGCTAGTCAGCCTGCTTTTAGTTAATGTTGTGAATAAAATTTTTCAATATTGTGCAAGCCTTATATGAGTTTTCCTGTGTGGGCTTCATTTAGCGTTGAAGTTGAATTGTGTCACAGACCTATAATTTCAACCCTTCTTAACCAGTGTTTTCCTAAACTAAACGGTACACAGTTGGTAAGGTCTTATGAAGCGTTTTTAGACCACGTAAACAATTTTACACAAATTACATGTTTTTGTACTATATTTGTAAAATTGACTATAATGACATGTATATAATCATATATTGATATAAGCTGAAGACATCCATAAAATAGCATAGCACAAATTACTAATTATTAGCATAGCATTGGGCACAAGAACATTCATGTGAAGTAGAGAACAGAGCCATTGCCATAGAACAAGGGGGTCACTGCAAGTTTGCAAGCAGTCAACCACATAAAAACCATTTTTTAATTTGCTAAATAACAATCTAAAATTATGTCAAACCTCAGTACCAAATTAAATATGCAGTTGCAGCCACAGACTTTTACTATCCATCAATCTCACAGATTCTAAACAGGGACAAGAAAAAATAGGCATCACAAAGCAATTTAAAATATCTATCTTTTGTTCTCTAGAAGAGCACACATTCTTTATTTCTGGAGAACAAAGCACACATTGATTTCTAGAGGATAATGGAGCATTTACACTAGACTAGCCTACTATTATGCACATACTGGAGCATATATCAGTAATATCTGGAGAAGAGAATGTAGCATTACTGCATTAGTACTAGTCTGCACATGCTGGAGCATATATCATTTGATTTCTAGAGAGGAGAATGGAGCGCTAGTAGTAGTATGCAATACGCACATGCTGGAGCATAATCAGAGAGAGTACCTGGAGCACTGAACTTGTTTGTGCTGGAGATATAGATGAGCTCAACCTGGAGCAGACAGTAGAGGTGGAGATGGACGGGTGGCTACTTCATGGCAGAGAGTGTCCTGACCAAGAAACCACTGTGGCCAAAGACTGGAGAGTGAACGGGTGGTAGCGATTGATGGAGAATTGGGGTAGAGGAAGACATGGAATGCAGCGATGGCAGCTGTGTTCAGTATGATTTGAAAGTTGGGGCAGCGGAGAATTGCTTTGGGGATAGGAAAGCACAGGTTGGCTTTTCAATTACCATGGGCAGAGGAAGACTGCCATTCCCTGAAGTTTTCTGGCTACCATCGCCTAAACGTCCTGCTACCCGCTTACCACCAAACTGTGTTGACCATGAAGGCCGTGTAGGCTTGTACGGCCCTATTTGGCCGTTGACACAGGCTTACCGTGTAACTTACCGTTTATGGCCTATACTGAATGCTGGGCTGCCAACTAACGTTTACATTCTGAGTAATCGGTCTACACAGCTGTGTAGGCGAACACTGTTCTTAACTAAGGTTATATGCATACCAATATCTACTCTTGTTTTTTTTTAATCTTATTATGCTTATAGTGTGTTCCTTTGAAATTTATGGTCAGTTCTAAACACATGATCTAATGCTTACAGTGTATTCATGTCTTCTATGTTTGGATTTGGATAATAGTGATGAAATTGTGTGATGTGGTGCTCTCTGATGTTTCCTTCTGAACTCAGCTGTATCATAGAAATAAGATGGATTAAGAAAAAAAAAAGTCGTATCATGCAACGTTTTTAATGTACTTAGCACCATTTGACATGGTTAACATGTTATCGGTGTTACCTACTTAGTATACCAAACACGTAACTGTTGTATTTCCATGACACAAATGCGACGCACTTGATCTTTTTAAGCCAAAAGAACCTTTGGTAGGCAACTAGGCATGTAACATGCTTCTTTACTTATTGCTGTATGCTAGGTGGAGATGTAACATGTTTCTGTACTTATTATTGTACTCTCAACATAGGTGAATGATTATGTTTCTATTAGGTGGAGTGTGACCTTATTCCAGCCTGAATTGTTTCTCAAATATGCATAACTGGCAATAAATCTTAGGTATCACACATTGTATTAGTGCTCTGTGATAATTTGTATAAGTTATGCACTTGCAAAAGAACTGTTAAATTCTGTAATCCTACTAAAATCCCCTCCATGACACATGATCAGCTACTTGAAATGTTCAGTTCTAAGTGAGAGGTGATTAGAACTTTTATGTTGAAACTTGAAAGTATGATTTCTTACAATCTCTAGGAAATTTTACTTCAGTTTCTCTTTTTTGTTGCCTTCTTTTAACCTGATCTTTATTACCTCATTTTTACATTGTGCAGCGCAATTACGGTACTTTTTCATGTTTGTTTCTTCCTCGACTCTTCTCTGCATTTATGTATTTGCAATGTCAGCCTTGTACATCAAGTTTCTCATGGGCGAGGGTTATCCAACAGTATGGAAGGCTTTCAAACACTCTCCCGCTTCTTTGGGGCTTCTGATATATTGTTTCATTGCTCTCTGGTTTGTTGGTGGACTCACTGGATTTCATTTGTACCTCATTAGCACCAACCAGGTTAGTTTCTTCTATATAAGATTGATTAGTTAATTTGTTTTTTCTTGACCAAGAATTTTTTTCATTCATGGATTCTAGTTCTTTTAAAATATGTAATCAAAAAATAAAATGCTATCCAGAGCTGTCGGTACATGCTTGTGGCAATTGATGTCCACTAGCTTAACCGCATCTGTTATTTTTTAGTTGGTTCCCTGTAAAAGATATTTATAGTTTTTTGAATTTATGTGGCATAATTGTAGGGATACTTGGCGTTATTTTGGTTTGACCAGTTGATGTTTATCAACTTAAAGAGTCTAAAGTATGCTTTAAAAATCAAAAGGGCTTGTTCTTATATATTCTGTCATGTACTAGGTTTATAATGAATGAAGCAATTCTGCAGTTTCCGTTCTGATGGCTTGATTTTGCAGACCACATACGAGAATTTTTCGATACAGATCAGACAGCAGGCCTAATATCTATAGTCAAGGATGTCTGAATAACTTTCTAGAAGTCTTCTGTAGAAAGACAAAACCTTCTAAACACAAGTTTCGGGCCTATGCACAAGAGGAAGTGCGACCTCCAACAGTTAGCTTTGGTAGGGAGGTTGAAGAGGAGCCAGTTGGTGGTCCTCGGTCGAAAGTTGAAGATGATCTTGAAATTGGTAGCGATCTTTTGAAGATCTCTCAGCGGCGCAATTATGAGGATGTTGATGTAGAAGTGGGTGGCCCTCACAGGCACAGCAGTGAGATGGAAGGCATAACCAATGCCAAACTTGTGGCATGTTCAGAATCCCAGATTCCCGCAGTTGGGAGTGACGTAAGGGTACGGCACTCAAGCTGGGATCGGCGAAGTGGGAACTGGGACATGTCATCAGATGTACTTACAAGAAGTGCATCAGATGTAATTGAACGTAGCGTGTTTGCCACAGAGGCTGCACATCCATCTCTAGCAGAGACTCACTAGTGAATTGTTTGTGCATTCAGAACATTTGTGTGCAGTTTGGATTGCAAGGCCATTTAACTCATGGTGGCTCACCCAGACAGCAAGGAAGAAAACGCCTGTCATGCATTTTGACTTTGACTGCCTTGATTGGGTTTTCTTTCGACCCTTGTCATGTATGAACAGTTATTTAGTCAAAGGATTAGCCCCATTGTGCCATATATTCGTGTGTTTGTGCCATAGTCTCATCTGACGTTGTATTGTGTATGGTCCTCCTGTCTGTAAATTGCAAATGCAGGATTCTCATCCAACTGTAATTCTTTGTCGGCTATTTCTTTGAGAATGCCATTTCGTCTGGCCCTTTCTTGTCATCTGCACCTCTCAGGATTCTAAGGAGCACAGATGCCAGATTTATGTTCTTTTCGGTCTCCTACCGCGTGATCTGAAGCCACTGAGTTGAATTCCTGAACCATCATTCATTCAAGGAGTACAAAGTATCCAACAAGTTGCCCGTCATCATTCATGTCTTTGTTTGCAAGCATGAAGAACTCTTTGCTTGCTTCTAGAATTGACTCTTGGAACGTTGATGCCTGCTCTGTTTCTAGTGGGAACCCATCCTGATTCCCCGAGTGTATCTTCTGCTGGTCATCTGGATTCTGACCACTGCCAAGGGCTTACTAGAGGACTGGAGCATGAAGCCTGCTGTGCTGTGCTGTGCTGATGGTGACAAACCAGAAGAAGACCTCGCCAGTCCATGCGCATTGAGGCCAGTAATAAGAATCCTTGGCCCTTGCAATGTCTGTTTCATTGAATTCTTGTGCGGCTGGGAGCTTAGAATGGTGGAAAGCTCGTCCTTCTAATCATTTTTGCACGCAAGTTGCAGCATGGTCTGAGAGTGACTAGCACTTGCTGACTTCGCAATTGGCCTTGAACCACGTCGGCGAAGTCCACTGGGCATATATATCCAGCGGCAAGTTTGTTGCTTTGCTCTTTGTTTGTTTGTTTGTTGACTGCACAGCTGAGCTGATCAGGGCGCCGCAGTTCTGAATTTGGAGATTGTTTATCCTGCATTAGTAAGTCAATCAATTATTACAATCGAATTGTGGTGTCACATTCTTGTTTGGGCGTGAAGCATTCTCGTTTCATGCTACGGCATTTCCATTGAAAGAAAACAAAGCCGTACGGCATTACTTGTAACAAAGCCGTACGAAAAATGCAGTTTGCCTTCCATAGAAAAACAAAACGAAGGCTCTGAATCTACTTTGTTGTGGTTGTATGACTAGTTCCAACAAGTTACCGTAAGAATCTGGCGGCCGCCACACTCCTTTTCACCATTCCTGACGCGTTTTCGATTCCATGCTGCTGCTGCTGATCCATGACTGAAGACTCATCTTTTGGTAGTGATCATTCCATGACAGCTACCTTTGCTCAGTGACCAAGACCCCAATGTAACTACCACTATTTCCGTTCGATTGCAATGTAGCGCAGGCCCCAGAAAACACCAGCAGCAAAGGAGGAAGGCGGTTTTGACTGGACGGCTGTTTTGTTTGTTGCGTTTCGCACCGTGCATCGAACGTGTCGATGCCGTTATGATCCTGACATTGTAGTAGCTGATGTGATTTGAACGATGAGCTGGCTGGCGTTGAACCTTGAACGTGATGGACCTGTCGCTCTACAGTCCTGTACCAAAGGCGGCGCTGCAGTGTGGGTTGACGACGTCTCTATCGCTGCCTCACAACTTTGAGCCCATGGACCGACCGTGTTGCCATCACAAGCCACAGATCAAACTGGAATTCGACCATAAATCGCACCCAGCTTGGCATCATCTGCACGTGTCGGTATGTTAGCTTCTGTCTCCACTATTTTTTGAACAGCAGCTACTTCCTCTATTTTTTTTTAACAACCTGGAACGCAATAGAGTGTCTCCAGAGACTACCTAAACACATTAATTATCACTAATTTAGATAGTGGAGGCAAAAAACCGAGGTTCAAAGAAACTGCCTATTTGCCCTAACTAATTTGTGGGATACCCAAATCCTCTTTCCTCTACCTATTCCTGGTTGGATCTCCCAGACTATCCAAATATTCTCTCTCCCACCCACGCATCTATCTTTCCCCTTCCGCTCACCCGACACCACGAACCTACGCGCGGCACGTCATTGGTGGTACTCCCGGCGTCTTTGCTCCCCGCTTTCGCTCCTCCTCCCTGGAGCACTGCTTTTCGCTGGCGTAGAGAAGGAGTGAGAGGATGACATCACGATCCCACAGGTCATTCACTCAAAAAATGAATTTAATTAGTCTATTTTAGGTAGTGCTGTTGGAGTTGAAAGCACAAAATAAGTAGTACAGAAATTGGTCGGTACCCAAATAGCCATTTAGGAAGTGTGTTTTAGGTAATGCTCTTAGCAAATAAGCTTGTTATGCTTCATCACAAATGGCTCTCCTAGTTTCATTTATAGGGGGTGGGGTAGATAAATGGACCTTTGCTATAGTGCTAAACATTTTCTGGAAGCTAGAGCCGTTTTGTGAGGAGAAGTCCTCCTAAAAAGGTTTTACACAATATAGACATGGACGCCCACAACACACATGCATATTCACCTCTATACTTTGGCGGAGCCAGGGGAGGGCTGGCAGGGGCCATGGCCCCCAACATCACGTCAAATTTGTTTTATGTAATATATAATTTAATAATCTTCATTATAAATATATAATTAAAGCTTTTATCATATACTTTTTTTCCATGACTTTACTACAATCACATAAACTTGTAAATTTTCTTTGGGCAAACCTTCATTTATATACTTTTTTTTTTTTTTTTTTGCTCCGTCGTGGTCGGTCTACTCCGGAAAGAACAACGTGGATGGTTAAATGCTAAATATTGAATAAATTTGGAAAAATAAGTGTCTAGCCCTAGCTAGTGCAAAAATCCAAGCAAATAAGCTAAACACTTTTCTTATACGGTTAAAACTTTTCGAACGGCCTCCCTTATGCATAATTTCTAGCTCCACCACTGTCTCTATGAATACACGAACACAAATCTATATGACGAGTCACTATTGTTACATGTCTATAACATGCAAGGAACCTATAGACAATGTGGCAGTAGATTCCGAGACCGATAAAGTCACCACATGCGTCTTTTTATCCATGTGTATACGGCGGCAAATCAAAATCATTCTAGAAAAATATGAACAGCTGTGCGGTAGAAATTTGATTCAACAGTGGCAATGCGGGGTACAGGACTGCAGGGACTGTAAACGTGAAGTGATCAAGTGTCAACCGCGTCGTACATCGTCCGTTTCAAGTTCCCATCGATAGGTCCGCACATTGCAGGCCGTTTTGACTTCAGACTTTAGCCGTGTGTGCAGCAAAGTCTTCAACTCTTCATGACACGCAAATGAACTCCCTTGCTCAAGAATCGAAGCACAGTCAGAGATGAATGCACGCTCACTCAAGCATGGACCAGCCTTGTCAAAAAAGGGATGTAAACACAATTTTTTTTATTTGTCGGTGCTGAAAACCTGCCAATTTGGACGTTTGAAGTTTTGATGCCACAAAGCAATCGAAATAAACAATGGCAAGCCCTCTCTGCTTTGTCCCCATTTTTCTCATCATTCCCTAACTTTGCCACCATGTGTGTTTATATTTGCCGTCTACATGGAAGACAAGCACTGAATATCCCTTCATTTCTTATGGTAAATAAAGGTAAAATGTTGTGCTTTTTTTTGAAAGTGAAATGTTCTGCTTAGACATTGCACGCAAACATCAACGGCTTAACCTGAAATTAATTAAAAGGCTGACTTATGTATGCATGAAACCAACTCCTCTGTCTTTTAATAACTTTTAGCAACAACGGCTTCAACGACTCGAAGTTCTCATGTGTTTTTCGTTGTAACCATGCTCTGAGATCGATGAAATGTCAGTGGGCGTGGCCAAACCCTGCACCTGCATGGCCTTTCTGGAGACAAGATCCTTGGTTTTTCTCCCTGTCCTCAAGTTTTCAAGTAGCTCCGTACAAACTGGACGACGATCGGGCAAACCACCAAGTTCAAACCGTTTGACGAAATGTGAGCTACTTTGCAGTGCATGCAAGCCTCCTCGAGCTAACAAACTTGACCTCCTCAGACCTTTTTCCAATCCCCGTGCACTTTGCAAGCCTCTTCTAGACGATCGAGCTTCAGGTTACGTGGCGCTGTGATGTCGTGCCATCTAAACTGTTTAGACCCCTGTTTGGTTTGATGAAACTTACTCCCTCCGGGATGGTATTAGAGGTCGTTTTGGACAAGGTTTGGGTCAAACATCGGGAATATAAATCATCAATAACTTTTAAGTTGTTGAGTTTGTAAATATAAAAATTATATGAGTAGATTTATCTTAAAAAATACTTTGATAAAAGTATACATATATCACATCTCCATAAATATTTTTTATAATAATAAGAGATCAAAGTTGTGTTTTGGAGGCGTGTCCATGTCCCTAAACGACTTCTAATACCATCCGGAGGGAGTATTTTAAAAGCATCAGAAAAATCATGTCATTTTTTTTTTTGAGATAAAGGAAAAATTTTCATTAGCACAGTGACACAAAGGAAGGGCATCAAATACTTTGGAAATAAATTATTGGCTCAGTTGTGTTAAAACTGTGCCGTTTCTTAGTTTTACAAACTCCTGCACTGTTGACTTTTTTTTTCTTTCTAAATCACCATTTCGCCTCGGTTTGGTTTAGGCCCTGTTTGGCATGGCTTCACTTCACAAGTGAATCCATTTTTGGTGTTTCGGCTCCCTAAACAGCTCTATCGATGGAGTCGAGCCGTTTTGATAAATCGTTTGGCAAAAATAGCTTCTTCCTTAAAACATGCTCTCACATAATGCCACGTAGGATGAGGTGGAGCTGGGATAAGCTACTATTTTTGGCTCCTTCTCACACTAAAACTCGTATGTTTTTAGGGGCTTCATCGGTGGAGCTATTTTATTTTACCCCGTTTGGTAGAAAACGGCTCAAAACGGTTCCTGAATCCGCTGAAGAAGCCCTGCCAAACGGGGCCTTATACAGTTGTCTCGTAACTGCAGTTTTGTATCGTGTTGGAAATGAAGGTTTAAGCATTGTTTTGCAACTGTTGTTTCTCATAACGTGCGCTTGATGTGTATTTTCTTTTCTCTGATGTCGTGCACTGTGTACATCATCATGTCCGTGGTTGGGTTATCCTGAACGTGGATGCGTCAGTTTTTAATTTTATTATATGATAGCCACTACTTTTATGAACCGTGGTCTCATCTAATTTCCAAAGTGTTGTTGGAGTGTCTAGACTAGCACCTGTTGAGTGTGTTGACTACTGTGCAGTGGTATGGTCAACACCGCCTCGTTGCTCGGATAAACTGATATACTCCCTCTCCGTCACAAATTAAGTGTCATTTTGAGTGTCCCGCCACAAGTTTGACTCAATGTGTAAATAAATATATACAATATTTATATCTAAAAAACTGTTAAACAAAATAGAATCAAAGATCTTTCCAATAATATTAATTATGTAACTAAAAAATAAAATATTTAATATATATTTAGTTAAAGTTATTTCTGAAAAATAAAAATTGCAATTATTTTGATACGAAGGGAGTACAAGTAGAAACATATTTTTTAATTTAGAAAAAGAACACACAAATCACAAGAAGAAATTTAGAGTGTTTCATACACCTAAGATGCAGTACAATAAATGCTTGTATAATAAAATAACTACTCTTGTATAATAAATAGTCTGTGTGAGATTAAAAGGGTGGAAGCCAAACCACACACGCACATCATGCCTCATGACATAAAGCTGGAGACTTTGGTCAACCCTGGTCATCAGTCAAATTGTGTAAAAGTGATAAAGGAAATGGTGAGCGACATGAGCGAGCGAGCGAGCGTGGCGTGGCACATGCTAGCCGCCGATAAAGATTGTGTACGTACTTTCAAAGTTAAAGCGAGTGACAACGGACTAATATTCTAACAACGGACAATATGTAATCCTACCGTGTTCAACTAGTAGATAGGTGTGTGCTTTTTTTCTGTGTTTGCTTCGTGATGTCTCCTCGGCGTCGGGGCGTGTGTTGTGTTCGAATTTGGTTTTTACTCTTCTTAATGAAAAAGGGATGAATTGCTCAATCGCGAAATAAAAAATAATGGATGAAATTAAGATGGAAGATGAGTGAGAGAGAGGCATACGCATGGTGAGGGGAGAAAAAAAAAACAAGAGAGGCCTATAGTTTTGATTAAAATGCGAGAAATTCATTCGATTTATCATGCACGTATACGCATGCGCGCGCGCGTGCAACCGACGCGTCGTCTGGCATGGAGCCATGCGCATGCGCATCTGCGGATCGTGCGTCGCGTCGTCAGACGTCCAGACGCGCGCGACCTGCGACTCGATCGGAAGGAATAATCTCGGTCACACGTGCTCATCTCGCCTCGCATGCCGCCGTGCATGCATGTGCATCCCTAGACAAGCCAGAGAGGCGTGTTACGAGCGAGCCAACTAGGACCGGGCGCGTTCATTGCAGGCATGCGTCACCGCGCGCCCAGGTACGTGCAATTCCGGCCATTCGTGTCGTCGTGGTCGCCACCCGCCGGAGTTGTACTATTCCAAAAGGGCCATGCATGCATGCTTCGTTCGTTCGCCGATCGGAGGGAACGTATAGTGCAGTGCAGCTTCATTTCGGATAACGAAATTTGACCCGGGTTGACTCATGTCGTCGGCACTCGTCATCAGTTTTTCAGATCCATCCAATAGGAGGTGAACCAAGACTGCCGCCATCACGCTTTGACCACTCCCCGTAATAAACGCAAGCTAATTAATTAATCGTCTGGGTAAACAGCCATTGCACGATGTACGACTGGCTGGCAAGTGGCACCTCTCGATCAACATGCATGCGACTTCTAATAATATCGATCGCCTACTTTACCTACTAATTCATACGGAGTAGTAGTAAAATTAATGTTTAAGTCAATCGTTAATCAATGCACGCAGTTTCCTGGTACAGTCTAGAGGGGATTCATTCGTTCGGCTAGCTGTGACGAGCACAACAAGCTATGCCGAAATGCGTGCTCTCGTGCATGCATGCATGCTTTTCTCAGAGAAGAAAAGCAGCAGGAGGTACAGCTAGGCTGGTCAGCCGGCGACCCGGTCCAAATCTGAACCGCGCGCGCATTATTACCCCGGCGGCGCGAGAGACGACGACGAGACGAGACATCTCATTCTCGGCACTACAAACATATAGTTCGTGTCTCGACACACGCACATACAGAGTACTCTACTGTACATATATCCGTCGTTTGTCTATCTTCAATTCCTAGCTATATATATAGCCGGCACCACGGCACGCTAGTCCACCTCGTGTTGAGAAGGAACCGACGTGTGCTTTGAAAGAAACAACCATCTGTCCTTCTTCCTTTGCTGTGCCGATCGATCAAACAGTCGATCCCACCACCAGGACTGCCCACCACCACTTGCATCTTCTGCATTGCAGCACCAGCCGTCGACGACCAGCTGCCAATAGCCATCGTCAAACCGGCCGGCGGCGGCATTGCAGTACGTTGCAGCCCTGGGCCTGCCGGCGGCCGTGACGACGACGACCGTAGTAGCTAGTACGAGGTGGTGGGAGATCGATGGCGGACGGCCGACGCCGCGGGCAAGCAGCAGGCTGGCCGGAGGAGGAGCACGGCGATGACGATGCGGCGGCGACGACCGGAGTCTTGTCCGGCGAGTACCAGGCTCTGGAGACGTCCACGTTGGTGTCGGCGCTGACCCACGTCGTCGCCGGCGGCGAAGGGTACACGCCGTGGGCCGCCGCCGACGGCGCCCGGGGAATAATAATAATAATAATCCTGCGGCAATGGCGGTGCCGCCGACTGGCACCGCCCACGGCCACGGATACGCCTACGGCTACGGCTACGGCTACTCGGCGGCTGCCGCACCGACACCGGCTCACTTCTTGGAAGCTGCAGGTTAGCATGCAAGCATCCACCGCCCATATATGCAATACTATTCTATTCTATTTATTTAATTTTTTGGAGCTGAGATCGAGAGATCGCTAGCTTGAAACTGGGAACAAATTAAACAGCAAGGAATAATCCTGCTCGATCAGATCATATAAAAAATTAAACACAAGTTCGTTAAAACGCAAAGAACACCTCTCCGGCCGCGTGGTGTACGTGTCAGTGCGCCTTTAATCCGCTTTTTTTTAGTTGGGGGTTCTTTTCATAACGGTTCCCGTTCCTGTTCAATTACCATGTGATAGTCATGCGGCCGGCCGGGCAGAATCAAAAGTTGGTGTCTTAGTGCAGTGTATATATATTGTTTCGATGAATATGCTTTGCTTGCGCCAAGACGAATGCTACGTCAGAGCGAACTAGACTGTCCATGATCGAATGGCATATAAAAGTTTGGCTTTCTCAGGTTTTGAAAAGTAATCGGTATTTCTTTTTTCAACAATTTTTAAAAAAAAAGTCACTCTTTGATTATTCCAGGGGTAGTCGAGGCAGATCGGAATGGATTAAAGCTAAGCGTTACTTTCCACGTCACTGTTGTTGTTAATTACTTGTATACCACCTGTTCACCAAATAAAAATTTACTAGTATACCGTTTGAAGCACCAGTTGCGAACATTTCCTTCAGATTTTGGAAACTCCTATATATGGACCTGAGGGAGGATTCGCATGGATGCATTGTTTTTTTCCATCATAATTCAATACTACACAACGCCCGAAAATGTCTATGAATTTGACCGAGAATTGCAGAAAAGACTGCTAAAGTGTGCAAAACATGATGCTTGCAACGGCGCCTGCATGTGGAGCTTCGCTTGTCACCTCTTCCACTCCAACTTCCACCAAACAATCACGATCCGCTAGATAATGTACACGTCGTCCATCTAGATATACTCATATCTCATATATATACAATTCAGGAATATTTACTCGTGCATCACGACATAAATACTGCCAAAGATATATAAGATATATACTCCATATTGCTACACTGCTAAAGCTGTTACGGCCACGTATTACTCGTGTCACATCTCTATAGCCGTCCGTCTAGCTACGAGATATCGCTACGGTGATTATTAGGTACAAGACAGGAGAAGCCATGCACGAGCAGCCACATCAGAGGAAGCTACGTACACGTACGTGTGTGTACGTACGTGCCTGAAAGGCTAGCTGCAACTGCTGCCCACTGCCCGCATCGATACGGATAGGTGCGCATTTAATACCCACCACAACAAATACGACCCGTATTGTACATGCATGGCGCGCGCGAAGTCGAACGCCAACGCAAGGGTCAAACGCGCGACGCCGACGCAACGCAACGCGCTATATATCCGTCCGTCGCCCATCGCACGTAGTGCTGTGCTGTGTACTCATCTCTATCTATACCGTGTCCACTGTCCACGCACGCAGGAGGAGATCGGCAGCAGCAGGCGGCGGCCATGGAAGAGGGCGGCCACTACGACGACTCGCCCACGGCCGCCGCTGCCAGCGGCGGCGGCGGCGGCGGTGGCGAGCGGCGGTTCCGCGGCGTGCGTCAGCGGCCGTGGGGCAAGTGGGCGGCGGAGATCCGGGACCCGCACAAGGCGGCCCGCGTGTGGCTCGGCACGTTCGAGACCGCCGAGGCCGCGGCGCGCGCCTACGACGAGGCCGCGCTCCGCTTCCGCGGCAGCCGCGCCAAGCTCAACTTCCCCGAGGACGCGCGCCTCACCACGCCATCCACCACCACCGCTGTCCCACCGGCCGCTCCTCCGACGACGACGATGGCCGCCATGGCCTCGACGACGGAGGGTACTACCCGGCCACCAGCGGCGCCGCCGGCGTCTCGGCTGCTGACTACCTGCAGTACCAGATGCTTCTGCAAGGGGCCGCCCAGGCCACCAGCAGTCATGGCGGGTCGTATCCTCTGTACTACGACTATGGCGGCCGCGGCGGCGGTGGTGCCATGAGCAGTTCTTCGGGGTCCTACTCGTTCCCCGCCTCCACGGTTACCGTGGCTTCTGTGCCGTCCTCTGCCTCTTCTGCTCCGAGCTACGGCGAGACGGCGGCGCAGTGGACAGGCGGCTGGCCGGAGAGTGCGTGGAGCTATCCGGCGACCACGGGTTCTTGGTCTGGTTCAAGCCAGTATCCACCCTCAACTCGTCCTCCTCAATAGCTCCATGCTCCATGTTTTTTTTTCTCTCTTTAAAGTTCCATGCTTCATCATTTCATAAAACGTACACGGCCTTCCTTTTTTTTCTATCCACGAAGAAGAAAACTTGTGGGTTGAGACGACATAGATTAGATAGATGGTTTATTCAAGAAGATGCATGCCCCTCAACCATGCAAAATCCAAAACAAGGTTGCAATATTGCGTTTCTTCTTCTCTCGGTGGTGTTGAATCATGTATTAATCATGTGGTAATTGTTTTGTCTGCAAATTAATCGAAAACGCACGTGATAAACAATAGTATTTTTTTTCATTATAAAACACTTTATTTTTTTATGAAAGCATGGGCAGCGCTGAGGTCACATATCAAGCAATCGTGGATCGGATCGATTTGAAGCCTGAACAAAAAATAATAACAAAGTAACCTCGATCAAGTTTTGGTCATGCTAGGTTCTATCACGATTCCCATTTTTTTTCGATTTCTCCTCCTATCATACATCTCGTTTTGTCAGAAGTGGGTGAAAAACACTATAATCTAATCTGCATGAGTGTTTGCAAATTTGTTCTTACTCGATCTTTTATTTTTATACCGGCCTCTTGGTGTGCTTCAATATTTCGAGTTTGAGTAACCACACTGTGTTCTTCAACAATGGAGAATTACTTAATTAGAGCATCTCCAATTAGTTCTAACAAAGGAAATTGAGAAGTATTTGTGCAGCCCTTTTCAATAGCTTGCTCCTAAAGAATCAGGTATGATAGTACATAGCACGTCACATGATAAATAAACCATTAAATGAATCACAACATTGCATCACATCACATCTCATCCTCGCACACATAAATCTATCAAATAAAACAATACCACATTATTTTCCTTACAAGAACTCAAGATTTCTTAGTTGCATCTTCTGGCAGCTATAAGCGAAGGTTGTTGACACTTTAGGTCTAGAAGGGACAAAGCCATGTGTTAGCGTCATTCTCACCACTGAACTTACCATTGTGTTGCCGCTGAGTTGCCAATGCACTCCCTATCCACATAGAGCACGGAAGGCTTAACTTGAGCAACACCCACTCGAGCCAGAAGATGGCAACATCGAGGTTACTAACCATGCAAAGCATGATGTCACCATCCTCCTCGTAGACCTACAACTTTAGCCCGTCGAAAAGGAACTTTGAGGTGTGGGAGAAGAGGCGAGGACAGCCATGGTTCCCTTTAGTATAGAGACCATGGTGATGGTAGATTGCGGACGGTGTCGTATAGCATCGATTGGGGGTCGAGCACCGTTATGGTAGAAGGAAAAAAGTCACACCGATGCAGATCGACACTAGTACCCAAATAGTTTTTCCACGTGGCGGGCGTTTTAGATTTGTGGTGGCGGGCAAGCACGCCCGTGCGCTGATCGAGGTCACGGTAAAGAGGAACACCGTTTTTTCTCAGTCCCGCCACGGTTAGTACAAAAAAAAAAAAAAAAAAAAGCCCAGGCCCCGGTTATGCCTTTATTCAGGCTAATAATTTATACGCCGCCGTTAGTTAATCTTTAATGCGCCGCCCAGGACAATGACATTGCCGGCCGGAGAAATCGGCGCCCGGATCCACCGCACCGCATCTGGAGTGTGTTGTCGCCAAGGTAATGAATTGGAATAGAAATGGCTGGATTTAGCCGCCGGCCGGAGGATCTCCAACAGTTTCGGAAAATTTACTTACCGCTGGTGAAGAGGTTTTAGCAACTTGGGAAAAGATATGGCGAGTGATCCATCCGCCGCCGCAAGAGATCTTATTTTTGGCTTGCCAAACATGAAATAGTGGGCCCAGCAGTTAATTAGTTGTGTTGGCCGCCTCGTCGCGCGCCGGGAGGCCGTCGGATCAGAACAGGACCATGCACGTATAAAAGCGCCGAAGTTCGCCGTGGAGCAAGGGGCGGCAATAATATTATTTCGGATAAACTGCATACATATTTGTTCATCAAACAAAACGACAGGACTTGATAATGGAAAATGATCACACCATGACAATGAACAGAAAAGTCTCAATAGGAAGAAGGGAGAGGGCGGGCCAGCCACTGGCGTCAACGACAAGGGGGCGTCGGGGGTTTGATGAACAGGGAGAGTGAGGGAGGCGAAGACAAGAGAGGGCCGGCCACGATGGATGAGTGGACACAGCCGGGGCGAGAGGGTTTAGAGTGCCAAACCCTAACTCTAAGTATTTATATCTTTGAGTGCCAAATCGGGCCTTGTTTTGGGTTTGTTGGGCCCTCATTTCCGGCGGGCCTTTTAAGATGCCCGCCACGGAAAAGATTTTTGGCGTGGCGGGCACCTTAACACGCCCGCCGCATAAAGATTTTACCGGCGTGGCGTGCGTGTTAAGGTGCCCGCCACGAGAAAAATCTTTCCCGTGACGGCAAAAAAACGCCCGCCGTAAAAAAACTGGGCGTGGTGGGGTATTTTCCGTGACGGCAAAAAAAGTGCACGACGGGCGGAAAAGATTTTGCAAGTGCTCGCAAAATCATTTCGTTACTAGTGAGAAATTCCCCAACCTCGTCTCTTTCCACGTGTTGATTGATTTTTTGAAGTGCGGAAAGATTGTGTGCTAGGATCGATAAGGAGTCGTTAGAGAGAGTTTATTTTTTTTCTCAATCTTGCCGAAAGTACAAGAATGGAAGTGCTGTTTGGGAACTAATTGAGATGCCCGAGGTTATGAGTTTTATTCAGGCTAATAATTTATAGGAGTTAGTTAATCTTAATGGAAAGCCCAGGACAATGACATTGCTAATCTATGGAAATGGCTATCGGACCAACAAGGCGTCACAGTGTGTTGTCAACCAAGGTAATGAAGTTGGAATAGAAATGGGCCAATTTAGCATGGTGACCGAGGAAACAATGGATGAGGATGGAGACGATGAGCAGAGCCAAAAATGAGGTGATGTAGGTGTCCCTTGTTACTGAACATGCTAGAGCATCATGCTCGGACGAGTGAAAGGAAGATGGATGTGTTGACAACATGTTAGAGCGAGATATGGCAAGCTTGAGTGACAAGTATATTAACAATGACAACAGTTAGTGACGGATCTAGTCAGGGTGGAGTTGGCAACTTTCTCTTTCATCCTCAGCAAAGCAGTGCGACCATTGGGCAACGATAGCTAATTACATTGCTAGCTACCACAAAAGCAAACACGCACGAGTAGGGTTTTTTTTTTTTTCGAGCAAACACGCACGAGTAGTTTGGCAATAGCTAATTACAGGTGCTCGAAACCGCTTCATGGATGTGCCGCTACGTTCGGTCGCCAAGATGAAACACGCACCGTCGTCGTCGTCGTCTGCTGGTAGTAGCATAGCATGCCAAGGTCTACCACGGTCCACGGACGAGCCCAACACGACAGCGACGGTGCGCCGGCTTCGAAACCGAGCGAGCCTGACCCGCCGCCCCCGGTCCGCAACCACCGCCGCCCACCTGAACGCGCGCACGTCAACGCGCGGACCCACATGCCCCACTCCCCGCACCCAGTGACACGCGGGGCCAGGGCGCACGGGCCCCATGCGAAGGGCAGTCCGGTCACTTCCGGCGGCGTGTCCCTTTCGAACTCCGCCACGCCAACAACTCTGCTTCCGTTCCGCAAGTGCTGGCTGTTTGGTTTAGCTGCCCCTCTGCTGGCAGCCAGCGGAAGCCAACCACCTCCCTTCTCGTCCCCGTCGAGCCCCGAGGCCGCGAGGCGACTCCTCACCACACCGGCTTCGGCGAGCAGCATCCGTCGCAATGCCGGAGGACAAGGAGTACGCGCCGGTGCCGCTCGGCCAGGCAGCGGCCGAGGCGGCGGCTGACCCCGAGGACCCCGTCAAGTCGCCGCCGCGACCCAGCTCGCCCGGCACGTCCACTCGCAAGGTCCGGATCCGTCTCGCCCTACTAGACCCCGCCCCCAGTCCCACCCACCCTGCAGCTTCTGCCTGCCAGCCATACCCTAGTCGCTTCGCTTGGATCTGGTCGTCCGCCCCTGTGTGGCGGCCGCGCTGTTCAAGTTCAAACTGCCTTTTCGCCCTTTTGTTGGTCTTCCGCCTCCTTTCTCGGCAGGGAAGGGAAGCAGTGCAGGAGTTGGCCATGTGCGGGACACTTGACCTGACCACGCTTGACGCCGTCTGCAATCAAATTAACGCTTTGATTTTAATATTTCGTATCGCTTCTCTTAGTGCTGGGTATGTGCACTCCAATTCTTATCGTCAAAGGCAAGACCGACCACTGGTTGTGGCAAATGGCAACGTGGAGGGCATTAGAGTATATTTTCTGTTGGCAAATGACCTACCAGAACTGTTTTATTAGAGAATTTGCACCCAACAATAGAAATGTGATCAATCAACTGTGGTAGAGTGTTAGCCTCAACTAAGTATATCCTAGTGAACTAAGTTTAGCAGTCCACATATTTAGGCATTCTGCCATTTTTTCCATCTTAAGGTTTTAGTTATTAAACCAGCAATGTTCGCCTCATTTAGATACCATGGTAATGGATTTATGACTAGATGTGTACCCCGATTTTGTTGTTTTACTTTTTTTGTTTTTCTTGATGCATCCAAATGAATCTTTGTTTCTCTACATGAATGTGCGGCATTTATTCAAACAGTTTCTAGTACTTAATATCTTGTTCATTTCATGATAGGCATGCTTTGCTGTTCTTCAGAGCTGGGTGTCAAGAAAATTTATGACTGGATGGTATGCTTCACAAGGACTAATTCAGACACTTTGCACCGGTTACAAAATATCCATGCTAATATCCTCTTTTGTCTCCCTACTTTTTCTTTGCAGTGTAGTTCTCTTCCCAATTGCTATCACATTCTTCATCACTTGGTGGTTTATTCAATTTTTTGATGGGTTTTTCAGCCCACTCTATGCAAAACTGGGGTTTGACATATTCGGTAATTGTTTATGCTTGGTACTTTTTGGCATGATATATTACTAAAATTGTAGAATTATCGATGTCCTAATTTTCTCTTTTTTGCCCTTCTTTTTATATGCTGTATATTGATGTTATGATGTAAGTATTTACGAGTTATTTCCCCATGAGCTCTTCTTTGAATTTGATCCAGATTTAATCTTTAGAAGGAGCTAAGGAATTCAAACCCTAGCTCAGGGAAGTATAGGTGTTTTTGTTTGGCCATTTATTTAATACTGGATTCCTTTACTATGTGGTGTAATTGGTCCTGAACTGTCCCTATATTACCAATAATAACCAGATTCCTGAAGTGTCTTGAGTACATAGTGAATTGTTATGATTTGTACAGTGCAGATAACCTCTTTCTTGAATTTGTAGCCTTTTTTATGACAATTGCTTATGACAATGTTTCAGGCCTTGGGTTCTTGACCTCCCTGGTGTTTATACTACTTGTTGGAATCTTTGTGTCTTCTTGGGTGGGCTCAACTGTCTTCTGGGTTGGAGAATGGTTTATAAAGAAAATGCCATTTGTAAGGCACATATACTCTGCATCTAAGCAAGTTAGCACTGCTGTTTCACCAGGTAGGTAATGTAATTCATATACAGCTGACAGCTCCAAGTCTAAGTGCACCAGAATGTTGATCACTCATATTATTTCTTCAAAAATTATTTTAGCTTTCCTGTAGAGGAGTCCTATACATTTCTGTTGCCAACACGAAAACTGATAAATTTTACATCAGGTAAACTTTATGCTTCATAAACAGCATAAATGGGTTGAGGTTCACAATTTTGTTTGAAAGCCTCAAGAAGTTTTTTAGTGCAATCCATTTTTTGTTTGCTTATGAATTTTTGGGGCTTTTGTGTTCATGCCCCTACTTCTAAGGTCAATGGTGATTTTGCCCTAACGCTTTGAAACTGAAGATTGAGTTTGTCCCTATTCCGTTAAGGGGGCTTAATGGCGTTAATTCATCTTTGAAAAGACAACTTTGCCCATGCAAATTTACCCTTTTTTTTTTGCAAATTTTATGATTTTACCCTTGTTTTAACATTAATCATTTGGACAACATGTTACAGATGAATTTTGACAACATCATTTCACAGAGATTTTTTGTATATTTGAATCAGATAAAAATTTTGACATAGTTTGCATGTCTTCAAGTCTGACTAAACTTTAACAAATTTTGACAGACACTTGATACTTTGATAGAATTCGGATATATTTCAAGTGCAGTGGTACTCATCTAATCTAATCTAAGTAGTACTCCCTCTATTGCAAGTAGTAAGGCGTTTTGACTTTTCTACATACATAGCTTTTGCTATGCACTTCGATATACACCATCTAGATACATAGTAAAACCAATGTATCTAGAAAAAAAACAAAACGTCTTCGAATTGAAACTGAGGGAGTAGTACAAATGCTCCTAATTCCATGCATCAAGCAAGCAGATTCACATGTGAAAGGGAAACATCTGTGGCCCTCATAAAAACATGATGACACTCAATTCCTCGAGCACCTACTGCATGTCGCCGTGTGAAGATGTGGATTGCCTGCCGGTCAGGCTTGTCCATGCAACCATGAGACGTCCAGTCGTAGGCAAATATGATGGGACCCTCCGTGCGCGCCTCCTACAACTGTCCACCAGCGCTCACGCTTCCTGCTGCCAGCCACTGCCGCTAGAGCTCAATGTGAACAGTTACTTATGCTGTGTCCGCATTTGAGGGCTCCAGCAATTCACGTCAGAGCAGTCCGCGACGTTGAGAAGAAGGTGCGGCACTGCTATAGTGAGGACCAGCATTTTTGCTGCCACCGCGTCTAGAGCGATCCGTTGGGTGGGGAGATCAAAGAAGAGCAGTCCCAGTCCTAGCGAGGTGATCCTGGATTGCTTTGCAGAGATGCTGATGCTTGATGGCTGTTTCATCGTCGCCCACGTGCTGTCCATGACAAGCTCACCTTGACATGCACGTTTACCACTGTTGTCACCCGTGTGCCGTCTGTGCCCAGTTCTCTGTGCAGCAACTGGCCTGACCCACCAGTGCCTTCTACTGTGGCCGTCAGGCCTTGTAGCAGCCGTGGGTGCTGGCCTAGACTAGTAGCGCCTCATGCAGCCACTGTCCGGGTTCACCTGCTTGCACCTCATGCCCACGGCCACCAGCGCTCGCCGTTTGCACCTCTTGCTGCTAGAGCTTGATATGAATGGGGCAGGATGGGGCTGGCCGACCCGAATCTCTGGTTGGCTTGGATGAAACCATTGGGTGGGATGAGGATAAGTGGATAAGGGTAACTTTCACCCTTCCCCATGTGTTTCTATCATTTATCTTTTTTTAATATGTTTAATCCAGTCAGCAGCTCATTTGATTTCAAAATGTGAATGAAAAATCACAAAGTCGGAAAAGGATTAAAAACACCATTAGACTCTACAGTAAGGGCAATGACACCAAAGTCCTAAACTTTTTTACTACCATGAGTGCTTCATGGCTCAACAGCATATTTCTATGCACTGCATGTGTTTACATAGATATCAACAGTTTGTAATTTTTTTTCCAAATTTCTTGTAGTTCCTTTTGTCAGGCAGAAGTGTTCTTAGGATTTTTTTTCTTTGGACAGATCAAAATACAACAGCATTCAAAGAAGTAGCAATTATTAGTCATCCCGTGTTGGTGAATATGCATTTGGATTCATAACATCGACCATGGTTCTTCAGGTACTTTTTTTCATGCACACCGCAGCTGTGTATGTCTTTGACCAGCAGATGTGCTCTTCTGATGATGTATATTTTCCTAGTTAATATGCTATCCGTATATTTTGTATACATTATTTTTGGTGATTCAGCCGTATGCATCTGAAGATTCATCCCATCACATTGTGCTATCCTTTATCTTATGTTTAAAAAATAATTAATTTAAGTTTTGCATAGCCTAGTAGTAGTAAGGTAGACCTGTCCATAAGTCTAACACCCCCTTTTACTTGGCTAATCATATAAAGCCTGGAGCTAACACCCACTTGGGGTAAAGGGCCCTATCCACTAAACTGGTCATCTATTATTTCATTACTGATGTTTGACTTATAGAGACAATGAGCTATGTAGTTCCTGCGCGCGCAACGAGATGCATCCATGATTGATTTAGCACTTGATCTTTCACTGTGAACTCTGAGGTGACTATCTATTGTTGTATTGCAGACAGATAAAGGTGATGAAGAATTGTGTAGTGTTTATGTGCCAACCAATCATTTATATATTGGCGACATCTTTTTAGTAAACTCCGCTGAAATTGTAAGGCCCAATTTGTCCATCCGTCAAGGCATAGGTTGGTTCCTTGCTATCTTTTTCCTTTCCTCTACTCCTACTGTCCAGAAAAGAAAATATAACGCTTCTTATGTTAATCTGTGAAGGCATAGTTTGGTTTGAGATAACTAGTTCTTGTTAAGTTGTTCCTTCCTGCTAGACATATTCAAATGTTCTGTTATTGTCCAGGTGATAAGTTTTTTTTTTTTTGTGTGTGGTCAACCACACACATGCACTTATCCCTAAATGTCTCTGATTAGTTGGGCCAGAGATTTTGAGATTGCCAGTCACGTATAGATGCCTCACTAGTGGCAGTTACGTAGACGCCTCACGAGTTACATCCTCAGTGGATGTGAGTCCCATGGGTAGGATTGCCATCCTTAGATGGTCCACCACAACAAGTCTAGACAACTGAGCATTCTTTTGGCCCGAAGCCAATACTAATCCATTTCATCATCATTACACTAAATTTGCTGCCTATTCTAATATGATGACTTTCCTGTTGTGTGCTACAGTGTCTATTCTAATATGATGACTTTCCTGTTGTGTGCTACAGAAATAATTGTTTCAGGAGGAATGACTATGCCACAGGTCATCACGTCACAGGAACCAACACCTCGGAAGAGCCAGGACGTCCGTTTAGAGAGAGTGAGGACTGTATGAGTCATGCATGAAAACGATGGCTGTTTCAGGTATATTCTTCTGCTGGAAGCAGGGTTCGAAACATATTTTGTGAGGCCTTTTCATTTCTAGTACCGGCTATTTGCAGCTGAATTTCAGTCAAAAGCCGTTTATATTTTTTTTAGAAAGGAAGGGCCAATGGCTATTTTTCAATGGAATTCTGGTCCATAACTTCAAAGTCTAAGTTCCTCCTAATTGAGTAGACTGATTAAGGCTCATTGTGGCTATGCGCGACTGCAGGATGGATTGTTTGGGGATTTAAAGCTGGGGCATGGAGCATGAGGCAATATCGGTTTGTAGGATTGCATTCAGAACCCGTGTGCGCATTGGCAGATACATGACAACCTGCACTGGCTTGCGTTGGAATCGGTTGGTGACACAAAAATTGCAGCTCCATTTAGAAGCACGAGATGCACTTATAACTAATCTCCAGCAGTGTGCTGATTGTGTTTACCTGTAATGCTGAACGCGATTCAATTACCAGTGTTACTTGTGTATATAAATTTCTTATACTACAGTCTACTCTCTACCAAGATCACGTTTCTTACAGAAACGCAATCATGACTGAACGCGGGTAGCTCCTGATCCCCGTACCGTGGCTGAATCGAAGCCGCAGCTCCATATATGTGCAGAGGAATAGGTACTTCCTTCATTCCAAAAAGCTTGCGGAAGCGTGCCGGTCAATTCGTTCCAAAAAGCTTGCAGGAAGCGTGCCGGTCAATTTTTCAACTTAGAACATATGTGCAACATTTACATCTCCAAATAAATTATTAAAAACTAACTTAAAAATCTTTTTAATGATACTAATTACTTAGTATAAATATTTATATATTTTAATATATAATTACCAACGGTTGAAAAATATGACTTCTTGGAAAGCAAGAATTGCATGTTTAAATGAACGGAGGGAGTATATCTTTTTTCAGGGAAAAATTCAAACATGCCAACCAGAATAAATCAGTAAATCGCATCCAGGGAAAAGGATATTACGATTCACACTGGCAAAATATATTACGATTCACACAACAGGCCTTCCAACTGAGAATATCACGACATGAAGATGAAGGGGTAAATATCCTTTTATAACCTAACAAACAGGATGTGGAAAGAAAAACAGAAACCTTTTGGTGAAAGGCCAGTGCTGCGTGAAAAGGAAAACCAAAGGTCAGGGGAGGTACAGCTCAGAGAGCATCAGTCTAGGAGAATAGCACACAGGATTCACATCTTAGTCTGAAATGCTTCCTAAATAGAGCTCGAAGGGGGGAGGGCGACAGGAGCTTTCCTTTATATACTCTGCATCTGGGAGAAGGAGATCCGGATTGTGTTACCCTCGAGCGTGCTGGCATGCTTTGACACAAGGGCCTCGGTTGCCTCCTCTTCGGTCTCAAACAAAACAAGAGCCTGCCTCTTGCCATTCACCTCAAATAGCTTCGTGTTGAGAACATTGCCATGCTCAGACACATGGTTCAGGATTGCTTCCTCAGAGATATCTTGGGGAGGGCAGAAATGTGGATCATCTTCGTTGGAGAGCAGCAATGTCGGTAGTTCTTGACCACGTTACTGTTGAACCGGTTTAGGCTTGAGTTCAAGTAGTCGTGGGCGTCTGGGGCAGGTGTGATGTTAGGGTACTTTGAGTAGTTAACTTCCAGTTTCTTCCCAAATAGTATAGCCCCCCTGCGAAGTGATAAGTATGGTCAACTGCAAAGAGATAGGAATTCAACTGAGAACGCATACATCAGTGGGTATGATTGTATGAATGTACCTTCAAATAATGCACAGCTAGCTCAGCCTGCAACCCATCAGCCATCTCAACAAGAGCATGATCTGGTTTGTTCCGAAGTATCTTGATTCTTACTATGTTTCCATACAAGGAAAACAGATTGAAAAGCTTATCCTCATCAATTTTCTGCACAGAACATGGAATTATTCCAGGTAGTAAGTTTAAAGCTCATCCTCATCTGACTATTAATAAAATGGTAAAAAAAAAAAGCTTAGCAGCAAAGAGCTCTCCAAACAGCAAATACAATTTGAAATTTGAAAGTGTAACGAATTTTAACACAAACAAGTAGGAAACAATCTTTGAAAATGTTCAAAACAGCACAAGACTTACATCAGTATTCAGATTACTGACTATGAGTGTGCACCGTTCATTGGTACCAGTCACTCCATGAGGTAACGTTCCACTAAATGCAGCTGCAATCATTGCAGCCCTCCCCATCTGGCATTGCAAAAGCGTTGTATGAGTATTCACATGCTTTAGACAAGACAACAAATACGAACATATTCAGTTCAACGATTTTCTGCTAAAAATTACAGCATTGGATAATCCATTCAGACACCAACCTGAGCAAATGAAGCTGCAAAAAAAAAAAAAAGGGAAGGCAAATCAGATCTTGTGCAAACATCAGGGATGCATAGTAATGATCCAAAATTAATGGAAGTTTCAGTGTGCTTACCTCCAGCTTGTTGGAAGGCAAAGAGATTAGATGGATCAGGATAACCTTGCTGCTCCAGTAAGTTTGAAAAAAAAAAAAAGAAAGCAACACAGTTAGCTTTACAGAATCAAAATGGTCCAGCAATAAGTGTAAGCACAAGTATCAACCACCAACCTGAGAGGGCCTAGGGCGTTGTTCTGTAGGCAATGATGGATTTGTGAAATCTCTGAGGAAGGAAAAGGGAAATAAAATGCATCACAAAAGAAAGACATAACCGCCAAATTGTGGCATGTGAACTTTGCAAGATGGAACAAGGTAACTGGCCTTAATCTGGCAGGAATGAAAAAGCCAATATTACCTAGATCGGTCGTTGTTGTAGTGGACTTGCAGTTCATTAAGACTGAATATTCGATAAAAAGAAAACAAGAAATTAAGTTATAGAAAGTGAGACCAAATTTAAAATGTGATAGGTTACAGCTCATACTTTGAATATTGAATGTCTAGCTGGCAGCAACCATCATATATGTTCCTTCCCTGGGATATTTTTGTTTGTGTAAGAATAAAGTGATGCAGGATATACATGCACAGTAAGGACATTAGCTGAATAATATAAATATTATTATTACATGCAAAGAACCAAATGCTTCCACAGCTTCTTGGCGTGAATGAAACTGAATAAGAGCTTGAAAACCTGCATCAGTTAAGCAAATAATAAAGAACCTTAAAGATCACAAATTGGGGTAGATGGTTAAGTTTGTGAAGACTTTTGGCTCAAAAAATCATTCCAATTTGTAACCCAGACAGCAAGTTTTGGATGTACGAGCAGTACCAGTCATTTGCAAGCGCATCTAAAACTTATAATTAATAGCTATGTTATAGCACATAATGTTGGTAGCGGTTAAATCTGTTGTTCTTACTTTTTGAAACAGGGTGCCAGTGAACCAACATTAATACATATAAAGCTCATATCAATTGCTAAATCCACGTTACCATTCACATGCAATCTGCAAGGGAATCAGAAAATGTATACCAGGTGCACGTGTGACGTGTGCGTCGTGAAAAGAGAGAAAGAGAGAGCAGGAAAATCTAACCAGCTGACTTTTGAAATGTGACAATCTTCTCCACAAATCCATAAGCTTTGAATACTTGATGTAGAACCTCCACTGTTATAGGATAGATCATGTGGTGGATAGTAACTAAGAGGATTCGGTTGGGTTCAGACTCCTGAGGCCAAGCAGCAACAAGCACAGCACCGAGACAGAAAAAAGAGGAGATAGAAAGAAAAGAATAAATAGGGAGGAATGTGTATAACTAGTTGGAAAAAATAAGAGACAGCAGATATGCTACAAGTGGAGGCAGAAAGATATAAAATTTCAATCAATACACTTTTCTAACAATTAGTTGCACCTGCCAATAATTTTTATAGAGATCCAGTTTTACCGCTGCTACCTCATACGCCAACTTTTAAGAACCTTCTCCCATCCTTAGCCATCATCACAAAAAATAATAACCTAGCACAGTTTTTGTTTGAAATGGAATACTGATGATGGAGGGAACTACAGATGCTACTTCAATTGAAATGAAACCAAGCCAAAAAGCCCCCAAGCAAGCAAGCAACACCCCTCCCCCCAACCCACCCACCCAAAAAAAAAAAAATGTAGGCATGCCAGCAACTAAACCAGTACCATGGAGTCTCGGGAAGTGTAAATGAGTGTTTTGCAGGAACATATTATTAAAAAAAATCAACACTACATAAACCAAAAGCATGCTCTCACACAAATAGTGGACCCAGATAAGAAATTTGACCTTCCCCTGTTAAACCAATGCACTATTATTTTCATGCCTACATGTTAGATGTGGTTAATTGATTATCATACAACCTAATGCCAACAAAGGTCAATAAGAAAATAAAACAAAAACATGATGCACTAATATGCATCAGTTACAGGGCCCATAGCATAATATCTAACATGAATCAGTTACAACCAGGGCCTATAGGAAAAATAACATTGGTTAATAATATAAACTAATTATACAAGTACATAATTGTGGCATACCTGATCAGAATTCCTTCCATGAGAGCTCTGGTCTGTGGTAAGCTCTTGGTGAGATGAGAATTGCATGTATACATTCCTTCCCCTAAAATGTAAAACATGATGCACAAAAAAAGATAAATCACATATAAGATGGGACGTCAAACTCAATTGTAAAAAAAAAGGCTATACTTAAGTTCAACACTTGTCACAGCAGAAAGCCCAAAAAAATATCATCAGCATCCATAAATTTACACACATTATCTACGAGGCATATGGTCATGCTATTTGCCAGCTTACATTTAATACATGTATGGATATCTCTTTTGGAGCCCTTGGCGTCCATAAAGCATTGCAGTGAAAATCTCTTTTTGGAGCCCTTGGCATCCTTAAAGCATTGCAGCCAATACGCATAGACTACATTACCTTATGCTAGGTTGAACAGAAGTGTAATATTGCAGCGCACTCACGGAAGCATGTATGTCTTCCATCTGCAGAAGAGCCTGAGGCTCGAAACAACCACAAGTAAGCAATACATAGTCAATCTTCCACAACCACAAGTGCTGCAAAGAAGAAATAACCCACTTGGTTCTTGGCACGCAACATGACGATCTTGGAGACCGCGCCGAACGGTTGCAGCAGCTGAAGGAGATCAGACTGCGAACACAACAGGAGGGTGGGGAATATTAGTCAATAAAAAAATCAAATCTTTCGCATAAACCAAACAATCCATTCAAATTTGATCCCAAAAAAAAGAACAAAACCTATAAGATTCAAAGATTCCCCTTTAACTGATCCCTACATACCTCGGCAATCTCGTGCCCGACGTTGCGGATGTGGATTACCTTGGACGGCTCCGACATCCTCCCGCACTGCAGCCAGGGGCGGATCCAGTAAAGGGTTTAGGTTAGGGTTTCGGTGCTCAGCTTCGCACAGCATAAGGGAAGGGAAGAGAAGGGGTGGGAGTACCTGGTGGGGTGCTCGTCGCCGGCGAAGAGAAGAGACCAACGAAAGCCTCAGCACCTGGCCTCGGGCGGCGGCGGCGGCGGTCCAAGAGTTGCCTGAGTAGCAGCGAGAGGGGAGCGAGACAGAGGGAAGAGGGATGCAGAGCAGCGGACGGGAGGGGGAACGGATGTTATAAATGCATCGACGGTGGGGAAAAAACGCACGGGCTGTGTTTGCCTGTTTGGTTTGTTTCCGACGTCAGCCTGGAGGCGCTAAATCCCGGAAATCTTGTCGGATCAAAAGAGCTGCCCGACCACCCTCCCTCTGTTGGTTTATTTCAGCCCAATTTCTTCTTTTTTACAGAAAAATAAAACTTTATTAATTACCGGCGAGCCACTACAGTAGGAAGTATAAAGTTCAAAAGCTACATCTTGCGGTGCCTCCATGAGTTGGCACTTCTAGCACGATTAACATTAGAACATCTTATATTGAAGGGTCCTGGAGAAGCATCGTCATGTCGAAGGCTTGGTTTTCCAAAAGCCGCCTCGATGGAGAGTTTCACCTCCCACTTTTCCAAGATGTGAAACTTTGACATGAAATAGGCGTCTCCCTCAATACACAGTTTCATAGGCTCGAGGGTCCCACAACCTCTCTCTCATTCGTGGTTTAATTGCATAGTTGCATGGTGAAACTCTATTTATGTCTCAATGGGGGTTTCACACGGTTTCCCACGCATGTGAAACCGTGGTCCAAAGGTTTCATCATGGTGAAACTCTTTTTCTTTCTCTCTCTAAAGGGGTTTCATGCAAAAGTGAAATTTTTTCGATATGGTATTTGCATTTAATGCGCATGAAACACTCATGAAACTCCCATTGAGACTAGCCTAATGAATGTGCCATTGCATTTAGCCTTCTATCAATTTAATCACCTGGATAGTTCTGTTGTTGATGTTGTTTGTGAATCTACGAGTGAATGACTTGATTCTCCAATCTCGGGACAAGAAATTAGCTAGAACCTAATTGTATGCGTGAGGAACGATGTCTGGTGCACTTGATGTTAGCCGTCGTGGGCTGGTGCGGCAGCTTCCGTCATGAGCACTGAAGTGCAATCTTCGACTTGCACTTTGATGAAGGATTTTTTTTTTATGTTTTTCTGGGTCTAGGATAAAAATCCCAAGACCAACCTTCCTTGAGCTCGAGGGAAGAATCTAGTGCGTAGAAGGGTCGGAATGACATCTGGCTCCTTGTAACAACATTAGGTACCTACAAAAAAAGTTGTTCTCATGGCGCACATCTCCTGTTCTGGTTGGTCTCCGATGTTCTTAGTTCTTCCTTCAGTGTTGTTTCCTGCAATATTAAGATTAGATTGCTGCAATTGCGATGGTTATGGCGCATTATGAGAACGTGGACTGATCCTGGCAGCGCATTCTAGTCCAGTGCGGACTAATGCACAGCCAATATATGCCTCAACAACATGATGGACCTACAAAATAGACCATTTCCTCTTGTGGAACCGTGCATCATTTCTGGCCTCCAAATAAACCACAACATGGCTATAGTCCTACATAAAAGGTCATTAGGGTTTGAATCGGTTATAGCAATGGCATGTTGTATACCATCCCGATCATAGTGTAAAAGAGAGGAACAAAGAGTGAGTTTGGCAGAGAACTTTGTGTCTATGTTAGTACGACAACTTCTCGGCTCTTTCTTCGGTAGCCAAACGAACTTTTATGAGCCTCTATGCAAAGGTTATGATATTTGGAGAGATTAATTTATGCTTCCACACTCTTTGTAAAATAGACCTAAACTCTTATGAGATACTTTTTGCACCTGTTAGCCCAGTTTCTTTAGTGCATCCCACGAATAATTCAGCCGAGCAGAGTGTATCAGGTTTCAAGCCTCCATCCGGTCCCACACACACCGCCGCTACGTGGGAACCGCGCGCCACCGCCGCTTTGTAGCTCATGACAAATTGTCATGGGTCTGAGTGCCTATCGTATCTCGGCGTGTGTTGATGGTTATATGTTGCCGCCAATTCGTGGTCTATAGATTTGAGATAACGGAGACTTGGGGTCGTAGGGTAGAATTCTGGGTGGACCGCCCCAATTCAGGTGGGGTTGGTCGTACTCGGCCTCTGCTCCAAGATAGAGTTGGTTGAACCGAGAGATGGCGCATGGGTTTTGTTGCGGAGGTGGGGGAGGTAGTGGGTGAGGCTGGGGTTGTTAGAGAGGTCGCCCTATCACCGTTGCAGGCTCGGGTTGGCCTAGTGTGACGGCCGACTCTTCTGGCATGTTTTCTACCGTGGCTGCGGCTGTAAGGTGTTCCTCCACTTTGCAGAGCTCTTCCCTGGCCTCTTCCTCCCTCTGTCTGATGATCCTTAGCCATTGCCTTCCCTCGAGCATCTCTAGTTTCCTCTTCCTTTTCGCCACTTGTGGTTGTAGGTTGCTCAAGGCTTGAGACCTTGTGTACCTTCTTCCTCTTCATGTTTTGTGAGGGCCTCGAGGGTTGCATTGGTGGTGGCTGGGAGCTGCAACTGTTGTATTACCGGTTGCTGGACAACTGATCCATGACCTATTGCGATGTTCGTTGCCGGCTGAGGTCCTATGCTAGCACCCGCTCCAGCGGAGGTCCTAGCCGCAAGGGCATTGGTCCTAGGGTCCTCGACCATAGCGGAGGGCGAAGGCCCGGTCCCTTGTGGACCGTCTCCCCTCCTACTCTAGGTTGAAGCCGGCATGGCCTTTAGATTTTGTTCGATCCCACGGACGCGCCAACTGTGGGGTTCACACCTGCCCTTCTACCCCTCACTGGCGAAGGAGGAGGAGAAGGGGTGAGGGTTTACCACAGGATAGAATGCAATGAACGAGAAGTAGGTATACACCTCGCCTCTAACTACACCCTCATTGGAGTTGCCAAGGGTGGAAGTGAGCGAGGGTGGAAGTGAGTAATCACAGATCAACAAACTTGCAGAGGTGATATGTGAAATTGCGATTAAATGGCCATAAATTCAGCCACCAACTGAACCCCTCTTCCGTATTGCTCTCGGGTATTTATAGGAAGTCGTGGGGTCAGTTGGTGTTTTACATTAGGGTCTCATTGTACACTCTCTAACAAGCAGGGCCTTGCAGGGTACACGTTGTACATTCTATCGGGGCATGTTGGTAAACACACAAATTCTTCCCTGCGGGTGTCTTCGAGTCCCTGCCATCGCCGGCAGATCGAGGTTCGTGCAACTACATAGTGCTCGACGTGAGAGGATTTGCCAGAGGTCGCAGCGTCAGTATTCGGTCGCAGCGCAAGTGTCGACCTTTGTGCTTGCTCAATCATGCGAAGCAAAAGAGAGTAAAAGGCTTAGAGACGCCCAACACCCCGCAAAGGTGTTGGACGCCATGTGAGGGTACCCTCACAAGCTGCTACGATTCCATCTGAGCATTACCCTTAGGGCCTTGTCCAATCTCGTGGGTAGCGGCTTTCATCATAGGGTCCACGAGGCTACCGGGGGCTAGCGAGGGTCACCTGGCCAACACAGGGGAAGACTAATAGAAGACTGAGCTCTAATTACTAATTGCTTATGTTTTACTTAAACATGCTTGGTTAGCCTAGTTGTGATCTTGAGCCTTACATTTATGTACACCCACTCTTTTTGAGAATTACACAGTACAACGCAGACGCTCACAACACGCACGCGCACTCACCCCTATGAACACACGTACGTAAACCCTACCCCTATGAACGTCGCTTACCACTTAATGTATAACGCCGGTAAATCCTAGGAAAATCCCAGGAAAGGTACGAGCACCAGGATTTGAACTCTGGTGGGTAGCGTCCCACTGGACCGTCCTACCATTGGACTATAAGCCAATTCGCTATGTACAACCACTCTATCGTGTGTTTTCTTCTACACACATGAGTCCTCCGAGGACTAGGAGGGGTAGAGAATATACCTGGGCATTTTAGCCCGGCCCGCCAGCCCAGCCCGAGACCATCCCAAACCCGACCCATCCACAGACCTTACTAGATGGGTCTGGACACAAATCTTGCAGGCCGAAAAAAAATCTTGACCCAAGCCTGGGCCTGGCCCGAGCCCGGCCCAAAAATTGAGGCCCAACATGTCTAATGAGACGGTCATGGGCAGGATTTTTACGGTCCGAAATAACCGGGCTTTTCTTTGGCCCGCCCTAAACCCGACACGGCCCGCAAAATGCTCAGGTATAGTAGAGAATATCGTGTTGCGTTGCAGAGAGAAGCACATCCATGTGTTGTATGAATAACTTATTTATTTCCGTTAAAAGACTTCCGTTCGTACTATGTGACGCTAATGTAATGAACTAAGTGAATCATATGGTCTTAGAGGGTTAAATAGAGTTGTGAGGGACGATAGGCAATCACTTGTACTCTATTGGAGTTGTGCTGATAGAATTTGTGGTAATCATTGCTAAATTCCTAATATCTTGTCGTGGTTGTTTTGAAGTCGTAACCTAGGGTTATTCACACAATTATTTTTTTGAGATCAGGAATATAACCTGTTTTTCATTAAGCGTAAGAGAACGGTCAATAGACCTACACATAGTTGATACAACATGATTCATAAGTAATCTAAAGATAACCAACGAAGCCCCTAAAAACACGCATGTAAAGCAAGAGACACGAGGGACGAAAGACCCCCACCTAACAACCCCGCAAGCTGAGCCTAATACAAAAAGATAACTCAACACCTAGGTAGCCTGTAGTGAATGAAGCCATAGATAATAAATAAATGGTAAAAGCATCCGCTAGCACTCCGGACGCCAAAGCATCCGTCAAAGCCGTGAGGACCACAATGGCAAAGCAACCACCGGAACGACCCTCGGCAAAGCATCCACCGAAACACGACTTCAGACTCCAAATGCTCTTCCGAGTCACGAAGGGCCATAGACCCGGGACCACGGGCGAGGAGGACTTACTTGATGATACACGGTGGCAAAACGTCCGCCCAATCCAAACGACCAAGACTACGGCTACAACGAACACCAACTAAACATACCTAGGTGAGGAGAAAAGTGAAGCGTAATTAGGTGCAAGAAGACGACCCGAGCTACTCCCTCCGTCCCGGAATAAACGTAGTTCTCGCTTCCCAAGAAAAATCTGCGCGCAATTATATATTAAAATAGGATTAATATTTATATTCCATAATTAGTATCATTGGAAAGATCATTTAATCTAATTTTTTTAACAAATTTATTTGGAGATTTAAATCTTGTACGTATTTTCAAAAAATCGAGTCAAACTTGTGGCACTAACACCCAAAGCTACGTTTAATTTGGGACGGAGGGAGTACCACGCGCAGAGCGGACTGCAGGAGTGCCCGAGCGTTGCCTTCAAGAAGGGGGTCGACGTCCGCAAACGCCAACAACACTAGAGAGAGCACCAAAGGTCTTTCGACCCCAACCTACACGACGAACCGTAACTCCTCGAGACGCTTCCAAGAAGGCCAAAGACGCGGCTACGCCACCGCCGCCAATTAGCCGGGCTCCAAAGCACTGCCTCCAAGGAGGACACGACGCCAAGGCGCCGCCATTGCTAGTCCAGAACTAGACAAGGCTTTCACCCCGAACTAAGTGAGAGTTGCTTGCACACTTCTTCGCAACGCCCGCGCCAGTGAGGTGGCCCAGTCAAGACATTATTTACACAATTCGACTTCATCATTCTTATATGCCGGTGCAAGCTTATATCATGCTCACAATATCTTGATCTAAGGGCTGCTACGCAAAACTATGGGTATCAAAGTCTAAAGAATCAAACATCAAGACATTATTTTCACTTATGGTGGATTAAATTGTGCTACGTAAAATCTAATAATGCAAGTTAAGACTAATACAAACAACCAATCAATCTAAATTACTATCTATATCTTGCAGGCTAATAGGGTTCGACATTTGGAGCTTCCACGCATGCGAGCACATTAAGTGCCATCTATCTACTTCTATATGATCTATGCCTCGCTCTCTATGTAAGTCTTAATCTGCAAATCCATCCTAATTAACTTTTACAATCTTACATACGCGTATGAGCTGATTGTCCCGATCGTCTCGCCTTGCTGGCCTTTGCATGGACGGCAATCACCCCGTCAGCCGCGCTCTTTTTTTCTCTCCTTCTTCTCGCCCTCCGGTGGATCACGATCCGCGTGGCCCTCGCCGCCACCGGCCGTAAGCTGTCCCGGTTCCGTGTCTCTGTAAATATCCGCCAGTAACCGGAACCTCGGCCTCTTCCTCGCCTCCCCGCGGATGATGCCGCCGTCGCGACGATCCTTCTTCCCCACGGGAAACCGTTGAGCGGCGGTCCTCCGACGACAACTCTCCACCACCACAACCTTCTCCTCCTCCTTCTCCACCACGTCAGCCGCCGTGGCGCTGCACGCCGCGAAGCTGTCCATACCCATGATATCATCCGACTCGCGGCCGCCGTTGCCATCATCCTTCCCAGCGGCAGGAATCCTCCCGGCGCTCCTCTTGCGGCGGCTGTCCACCGCCGCCTCCTTCTCCTTCTCCTTCTCCTTGCTGCGGCACTTGACGCTGTCCGCGCTCTTGCTCTCAGATCCCGCGTCACCGTCGTTGGCGGCAGCACCGTCACCTCCGCTCAGCTGGATGAGCTGCTCCGCGGCTTCCAGGTCGAGCTGGTCCGTGCCCGCCGGCTCCACCGAACAAGGCCCGGCCATAGGCTGGACCACCGCCTCCGGGAACATAGCCGCCCGCCTGACAGCCGATCGGAGGACGATGATCGACGACGATGAGGACGGAGGTCGATCGAGGCGCAGCTAGCGGTCGTAAAATAGCGTGAGGCCGGTGCGGCTTTGGACGGTGTGCGTGCTAATATTGAGACGACGGCGTGTTGGGAGACTCCGAGAGGGAGAGGGAGGTGCCGAGGAAAGACTCGGAAGGTAGCACGAAGCAGACGCGGCGCGGCCTTCCCGGCTATTGAGGCTTTGCTTGCATTGGAGGCTTGAGCCTCCTTGGACTCGTGCTTTTGGCCCGCCTAAATTTAGAAGCCTTCGCTGCTAGCTGCGACACCTTCGAGTGTTTGATTTGATGTCGACTTGGACCCCTTCCAACACTGATTGAGTATATATATATATAATATGTTGTTATCGGACCTGTTGGGAGTATAATATCACACGGTCGTCTGGGAGTTTGTGAAAATGGTTATTTCTATACTCTTATATATATACCAATGTTGAAGAGGCAGTCATAAGAGTCAACTTTTTCATAGGCTACGTCGAAACAGAGTGTTTTGACTCAAAAATGTCCCCAGTGAATTATAGACTTCTCCAATCAGTTACATACTCCCTCCGTCCCTTTATACATGTCGTTTTGGAGTCTGGCACGGAGACCAAGCACAAGGCCAAAAGACCTGCATATCCCTACGCGTCGCCGACAACGGAGCTGCTCTGGTGGGTGGCGTAGGGCAGGTGAATGACGGGAAGGGCAACCTGCAGGCCGTCACCGCCCATGAGCACCACGGGAGGCACAAGGTTCCTCCCATCATCTTTTTTTTTATTATTATTTCTTTTACTCATAGTGGACGACAGGGACATGACTGATGAACCCAGTGTTGTACCTCTTCGTAGGCTTGAGACCATGGCAGGACCTAAAAGGACTTGTATTGCGGGACATTTTTTGAATCGCAGAACGACATGTATATAGGGACGGAGGGAGTACATTATATACACGTTGGTGGCCAAGTGGCGTGAGAAAACACCACAGAACACACGTGGAGACTTGTCGGTTTAGCCGACTTTTGCATTCAGCTTAGATGACTCTGGCAGTTCGACTCACCTGCTCCAGTTGGCTAGGACACTTGTCTAAGCCTGTGAAAATCGGCTAAGCCGACTCTTGTTTGGAAACTAACTAGGTTACACCCTGAAGTCTATTTTGACATCTTTTGACGCGGGAAGCTTGGATATTTAGGGTTGGACTTGTTCCCTACTTGGATCACGGCTGGTTGAGTTCCATCTATCCAATTCTTAGAAAGAACACATCTACTAGACCCTTTACCCCCTTTTCCAACCCCTTTGTCCGTCTGTCGCGTTTTCCAGCGAGATTTGACGGCGTTCTAGACGGCTTTGATGGTCCTCGAACACTCTCTGCATGTACTCCTCTCCGACGGATATTTCCAGGAGAAGTTTGAGAGTCTATTGAGCCAGGAACGGGCTCAAAATCGGCCTAACCGGTCTCTAAATCGGTTTTGTCGATCACTGCTTTCCTAGTGTTGTCTAGATTGTTTGCAACCTCTTCAGTGTGCTTAGCTCGTGCTGGCATGTCACAGTATGTGATTTGGATGCCCTCTGACGTTAAGAGAAGCCTAATATTAAGCGTAGTAATAATTATATTTTCAATAGTAACAATACGTTTTCCACGGCGACCCAGGAGAACGCAGGACTCTAACACGCGGAACGAGTAGTTTGACCACCGATGGTGACGCATACGCTGCTCTCCTCGCACTGGCTCGCCTTGACGGGGCCGTGTCGTAGTGGCTGTGGCGGCATGCATTGACCTGGACCCAGCAGGAGCGAGTGCCTGCACCGGCGGCGAATGATCCTAGGACGTCATTGTGAAGGCTAAACGCGTAGATGGGGGATGATCAATCGCGTCAAAACTTCAGACAAACAAGAGTGGTCTCTGATAGTCTGATCTGTGCCGGTCTTCAGCCGTGCGTACAGTCAGAGAGTCAGGGCGTACAGTCAGAGAGTCAGGGCTCGGATCGGATCGGAGGTCTGGACTGCAAGGAGACTGCAGGTCCGTTCTGTTCATGTATGATAGCAACCTGTATGGATGAGCAGCCACGGCAATTCCAATTGCGTTTCGTGTCGATTTGCGTGGTAGTTTCTGTCATCAGTTGCGTCACCTCTTGCAAGTGACGATGCTCAGAAATATGACTACTGTACTATTTTACAGTGTATGAAGATAGGTCTTCGGCGAAGACCTAGAAAGTTGTTAACAAAAATCGGCTAGTAAGATTAATTTAGAGCATATATATAAATAGGTTTATGGTGCAGACCAAGAAAGTTGCTGACTAGCAAAAATTGATGAAACATATAATGAATCCTCCACACGCTTAAATGGAGGGATTGGATTTCCTACATGTTGTCCACTGCGAGTACCAAGGTCCTCCTCAACGGTCGTTCGGGCCGACGGATTCTTCACGCCAGAGGTCTTCGCCAAGGAGATCCCCTCTCCCCGCTGCTTTTCGTCATTGTGATGGAGGTGCTCAATGCCTTGATCAAGGAGGCCGACCGCCTAGGCCAGTTGTCGCCTCTGCCGCATCCTGTCGCGCGGTTCCGTGCGTCGGTCTACGCTGACGACCTGGTGATCTTCCTTGCTGCGGACTCCACCGCCGACTTCCTGTGCATCAAGGGCCTCCTTGACGCGTTCGCGGTGCTTCGGTCTTGCCACCAACATCGACAAAAGCTCAATCACTCCGATCCGATGCACCCTGCACCTGGTGGACGCCGCCTTGGAAGTGTTCCCGTGCAGTTTGGGTTCCTTCCCGACGACCTACCTAGGCGCTCCGCTGTCCATCTGTCGGCTCTCTCACGCGGAGGAGCAGCCGATCATCGACAAGGTGGCCAACCAACTTCCAACATGGAAGGCCGGCCTCATCAACACGACGGGTCGAACATCCCTCGCTCAATCCACGCTGTCTACCATACCGGTTCATGTGGCAATCTGTTGCGCACTGTCGTCCCGGGCGGTGCACGAGATTGACAAGCGTCGGAGAGGCTTCATCTGGGCGGGTGCAGAGTTGGCGGCCGGGGAGTGCAAGGTGGCCTGGCCCATTGTGTGTTCACCGAAGATTTGTGGGGGCTAGGCCTTCCTGATCTCAGGCTCCTCGGGTTTGCCCTCCAACTGCGTTGGGATTGGAGCAGCCGCACTTGTCTCGACTCGGCGAGCGCTACTACCTACCTCTTCCCCCCGAGACGTGGTCCGCCAAGCGATGTTCCGGCCTCGGTCTTGGTGGTGGTCGGGGGACGGCAGCGCCACCCGCTTCGACGGACTCTTGGTTGCCGGACGGACCGATCTCTTCTACGGCCCCAAACCCGTTCCGGCGGTTGATCACGAAGGCGCGCAAGTCGGTGCGCAGCCCTCGACGGCGATACCGGGCTATCCGATATTATCGGGCAAACACCGCAGCCGCCCTCTTGAGTGTGCGGAGCTAGTGGACAAACAGCAGGGTGTAGCCGCAGCCGGCACGCCCGACGCTTCATCTCGAGGTGGACGGCTAGCGGCGGGTACCCAGTTCGCCGGCTTACCGCGCCTTCTTTCTCGGCACCACCGAGATGCGGGTGCAAAAGAGCTCGCGGGTAAAGGCTCCATCAAGGTCAAGCAGCTTCTTCCCGCTAGCGATGCACGGAAGATTGTGGATGGGCGGAGAGGATGATGAAGCATGGATCGCAACCGCGCGGATCGTGCACTTTGCTCCCAGGAGGTGGAGTCCCACGACCACCTTCTCGATCTCCCGCGGTGTTCACCCGGGAGCTTTGGTTCCGCATTCGCGGCTCGCGGGGGCTCCAGACATCTCCCCAGAGCGAAGAGTGCCTCATCGACCGGGTGGTTAAACTTGTCGGCAAGGGTACCACAACCCTTTCGCTGGTTTCCACTCGCTGGTCCTTCTCACTTCCCCGGGAAGTCCGGAAGGAGCGTAACCGTCGTACCTTCGACAACGCCTCGGTCACGCCCTTGCAGCTGCTATCGAGGATCAAGGAGCAAGCGGAGGAGTGGTGCGCCGGCCGACTACCGTGTGCTACAGCCGCTGCTGATGGCCGCCGCTTAGGAGTCTCTGACCCTGGCTGTGTTTCGTCGCACATTAGTTTCCCGGGCTTAGTACAACTCAGAAGGCGCCCGTGTCAGCCGGGCGATTTGTGTTTGTGTGCCCGCCGTGACACCCGATGGCATCTCGCCAAACATCGATTACGGATGTAACTTAACCCAACTCTATTCTC
>JADLZK010002087.1:0-232869 GCA_015847255.1 Hyparrhenia diplandra
TTCCACGTCCGCCTGTCCATCTCCTTCCTTCATCCCGTCACTCCACGGGAGATATAACTTTTAGCATTATAGCGGATGGCCACTCTCGAGATAAAGACTTTAGTGGTTGTCACTAATTTTTAACACCCTCCAACTACAAACCCATACTTTTTAGCACTTTTTTGCTGATTTGGCACGCCACCTCACCACTCCACGCCGGATCTGGCCGCAAAATGACGCGGGATGCCCCTATCCGTTGCCCGTTCCGTAAAAAAAAAAGACGACGAGGCCGACACGCGACCGCGACTCCATCCGCCCCGCTCCTCTTTCGCGCCACGGCCGCGGCAGCGTGCGGAAAGCCGCCCGCCGCCCCAAAAGGTCCCCCCGCGCCGCCGCCCCAAGCCATCCGCCACCGCTGCCCTAAGCCTCCACGCCGCCCCAAGCCCCGGCCTCCCCAGAGCCGGCCATCTTCTTCTCTTCTTTCCCGTCATCGTCGCCGTCGTGCCTCCGCCGCGCGCCGCGTAGCACCGCCGCCACCGCGCGCTAATCGATCCAATTGACCGCGCCAACTTCTCCACCGCATCCTTGCGCTCCTTTTGAGCCGCCTCGCAGCCCCTTGCACCGCCCGTGCCGCAGTGAGACGCGATGGGACACCCACGTTGCCGCCGGTTCGCCGCCACCACCGGCGTCTCGCCCGCTCCGTCCCCGCCTCAACCAGAGCGAGCATCGTGTTCGTGGTGAGCTGATGCCCACGTCTATGCCCTTTGTATCCCCATTTTTTGCGCTAAGCGTCGCCCGAAAACGCGAGCCGCGCCGGCGAGCTCGCTCGCCGTCGTCCCGTGCGCGTAGCCACGTGCTTGAGGGAGCAGTTTAGGTTTGAATAGGTGTGGTTTCGGGTCGTGAGGTTGGTACGCTTCGTCGTCGCCGGAGATGCCTCCGGTGGGCGGTTTCGTCGCAGCGCCGCGCCGCGGTGTCCGCTTTGGCCGCCGGCGATGGTGCCGCCGTGCCCTAGGTGTTGGGGTTGGGGTGCCACGGGATGCGCGCGGGTCGAAAGTGGAGTGCTCTAGTCCAAGCCCGGTCACCGGAGTCCGCACCGCCGGCGAGAAATCGCCGGTCAAAGCCGGCATCGGCCGCGGTCGGCCGCGGAGCGCCAGTGGCCGGCTGGCGAGGGCATAGTTTTTTTTTTTACGGAACGGAACGGTGGAACGGTAGAATGGGATGGCAGGGGCATAGAGCGTCTTTTTGCAAGGAGGAGCCAACGTGGAGAGGAGAGGTGGCTTGCCACATAGACCAAAGTGCTAAAAATATATTGGTTTACAGCAACACGGTGCTAAAAAATTAGCGGCAACCGGTAAGGTGCTGAGAGTGAACATTCGGCATAATGCTAAAAAGTTATGCCTCCCTCACTCCACTCGGTCTGCTGCTCCCTGCCCCTGCTCCAGTCCTCGGCCGCCGCTTCTCTTGCTGCCCATCCCGCACCTCTTTCTCCAACTCCACGCTCCTGGGATCGGCTTCTCTCCTCCGTGGCAACTGACCGCTCGAACTAGCGAGCCGTGCGTCGCTGGTCCCCCTCGCCGGGAATCGGGAGATCACCGCTGCAGCCGCCGCATGTAAGGTGAAGGCGGCCACCCGTCAAGGCTTCTATTCTAAGTTCGTATTGTGTTACTGGTGTGCCCGCAACCTCTTACATTTGAGATTTCCCGTCATTCTTGCCTGGCAGTGTCGACGCCCGCGGCGTGTTCGACGGAATGCCTCTGGGGGGAGACGGGAAAGTTGGACGAGGGAGCTTCTGCAGAGGTCGGGGATGACCGCATTAGCACGCTGCCCGACGCCCTCTTGAACCACATCCTCTCATTCCTGCCAGCGGAGGAGGCTGTGAGCACGTGTCTGCTGGCCCGGCGCTGGCGCCAACTCTGGAAGTTCACCGCAGGCCTGCGCTTCGGGTGCCTTTTTGAGCATGATCATAAGTCTGTTCGCGAGGTCCAGAAGTTTGTGGACCATTTCCTCCTCCTTCGTGGATGTTCGCCTCTCGAAACATGTGAGCTCACGATTGGTGGCTTCAGGGAGGATGATGATGTGTCCCGTGTGAACCTCTGGTTCCGGCATGCTGTCATGTGCAAAGTTTGGGTGCTCATGCTCCACGTCTATGGGAACACTTATGATGACCCCTGGCTTGAGCTTGATGACCTGCCTCTTGTCTCAAAGACCCTGACGAGGCTAGAACTTTGTGGTGTCAAGTGTCATGCTAGTCTCCTCAATTTCTCAAGCTGTCCAGCGTTGGAAAATCTACATTTTGATTACTGTGATCTCTCATCAGCCAAGAAGATCTCATCTGAGTCCATAAAAAGTCTCAACATCATAGGTTCCACTTTAGGTGTTGATTCCCGTGTTCGAATTTCTGCCCCAAATCTGGTTTCACTGCAACTAGTCGACCTTTGGGACAATACTCCCATCCTTGAGATCATGCCAGCATTAACAAGGGCATTTGTTCGAATAGGCAACGGCTGTGAAGACCGCTGCAGTAAAATATTGCATCCATATGAAGATTGTAATTGTGAGTCTTGTGAAAGTTCTGACAGCATTGGTGATCAAAGTAACAATTGTGTGCTTCTGGAAGGTTTATCAGAAGCTAGGAGTCTGGTGTTGATTTCTAGACCTGATGTGGTATGCTTGCACCTTATCTTAGTTACATCGTAGCTTTATTAGTTATCCTAATTTCTGCACCGTTATTATTTATCTTAAATCCATAGTATTGTTTACATAGCTGCTGGACATTAATAGCTGATGATTAGAATGACCTTTGCTTTGTCCTTTTTATTTTTTGCTTGCATTGCCATTGACTTATCTTTTATGTGTGTACCTTGTCCAGTTTATTTTTAAAAGAAATTTCTAGACATGACGTGGCATACTTCCACCTTATCTCAGTTACTTCATAGCTTTATTAATCGTCCTCCTTATTTATGCAGCATTTTTTTCCTTAAATCCACCGGATTATTTACTTACTTGCTGGACATTGGTAGCTGTTGGTTAGAATGGCCTTTGCTTTTTGCTTTTTCCTTGCATTGTCACCAACTTACTATATCTTTTATGTTTGTGTCTTGTCCAGTTTATTTTCAAAAGGGATTTGAGATGGTGCCCTATGCTTTACAAGTTAAGGGCTTTGTTGCTCAATGATTACTGGTGTGCACCTGATGACACCCATGCATTAGCTTGTATTCTTGAACACACACCAAATTTAGAGAAGCTCACTCTTCAACTCTTTTCTAAGGTACATACTACATTAATTGGCTACTCCTGTATTTTAGATTTGTTACACTTATTGATCTTACAATATTTTATCTTGTTCACTGCAGGGGCCTAAACATAAAGTTGAAATGGAAGGAAGCTTCAGTTCAGTGGTGCAATCAGCAGCAATTTCAAAATACCTTAAAATAATTGAAATCAAGTGTGAAGTGGTTGATGAGAGAGTTGTCAAAGTTCTGAAATTCCTGTGCACATTTAACATACGTAAGTCAACTTGAACTTGCTTCAATATTTCTGACATTTTCAGCAACCTTCATTTTCATGAAAGAATGTTGGCAGTGTAAACGTGATAAAAATAAAAGAAATTATAAAATCTTACGACCTAGGATACAAATCATAGAGAAATGAAATCCCTGCACTACCCTAATACAAAGATATGCAGCTCTCCATGCTGCATGTTCGAGAGAAGAATCCGTGCACTAGCCTGGACATTTTGATGTGAGGTGACATCCAAAAGCAGTACACATAATTATTTTCACTGAATTCGATTGCACTGACAATAGAACGGTTTGTTCAGTTCTTAAATAGTTTTGAATGCTTGACTTGTTGATTAGTTTGTAATGGACACAAATGACTGAATTTTGTTGTTTTGACTATATGTCACCTTGTCTGTTAGTTCCGAATTGCATCTCCAATGTTTGCATTGAATTATTCTAAGTAACGTAAATGCTGACATTTTGTCTTGCACCCTCACGTTTTCTGGAAGGTTTGCCCCCCTTCAGGCATCATCTTATTACAAATATTAGCATGATACCTTTACACTGAAGCTTTTTTCTTTGGCCCTCTTTATTTTTGATTGAAAATACCCTTAGATTTTATCTTCTTTGGATAGATCAAACTCTGATGCATTCTGAAAACTTGTGTGTCGAGCACTCTTTTTATCGTTATAAGTGAAAAGCTTGTAGCATATCATGGTTGGGAAACGGTATCAAAGAAATCAATGTTTTGGTTCATCGTCAGATTATTTGAACATGCTCTTCAGATTGTGATGGATGTCCCTCTTCTCGTGGCTTCTGTCTTTCTATACTTCTTTCATGTAGCCTTTCTTTTCACTATTTCTAGCTTTTCCTGCTGTCTGTTCCTTGGGATTTTGTTGCTCTTTGTACAGATGTGTTACCTTTTTCACATGAAATAAATTTTACAGCAACAGGTGTGTCCCGTGCTTTATTTTCTTCAAAACCCAATTTAAGGGTTTCCAGCACATCAAATTATCTGTCAAATAACTGAATTCTTCTACAGATTACATCCTACTCTGAACTTGTTGTGCCTATCTTTTCCTTACAGGTTTTAGTTTCTGATTTCACATGTGAGGAAATATTTTGGGGCTGTCGTTTGATCTACTGTTTGCTCAATATTATGAAATACTAGGCAAATGTTCGGTACAACATTTGTGGGTAATCTTGTGTCTTGTTAGTGCTAGGGTTCCGATTTTGTGAACATGTAGAGCTGTAGCATAAATTGATCAGAACTTGTGTTATTTAAGTTGGATCTGACATGTTATGTCACGTTGAGCTGATAGCATAGTTTATTCAATTCTCTCTGTTATGTCACGTTATTTCCTTTGTGCTCAGTTTATGAGGATTTGTAGCTAGAGTACATGGAATCCAATCACCACGGATCTAGCGGCCACGAATCTAAAGGAATATACAATTTTCATGGAGTTCAAGAACTAAACTGTCATTGTTCAGGAACACCTAGCTGTAAGAACTAAACTGTCATTGTTCAGGAATATAAAATTTTCATGGCGGCAGATTGTAACTAGAGTTCAGGAACACCTAGCTGTAAGAACTAAACTATCACTGTTAATATATCACTTGTTGCGCCAAATTAAAAGAGTTACTTGTGGTAATTAGCTGCTCCGTTTATGTAGCTGGACATGTAAGTTTGATCAGACGAAGCACAGTGTCACACGCCCAACGTGGACCGTATAACCCGGCGGAGAAAACAGACCAACTCGGGCCCATGGAGGAGGAGCCACCACCACAAGGGAGCCCACATGCCCTAGGGCATGCGCCGGGAGGAGAGGAGGGCGCCACGGCCGTCGCCGCCGCCATTCTTTCTGCCGCTGTCTCATTGTCTAGTTACTATAATCGAGTCCAAGTCAGTTAGGAAAGAGTATGTAAGATAGGAAAAGAGAATCCAATCTTATAAGAAATCTCCTATAGGTTGCTTAGGAGTCAAGTCAAGGTTACTTGGGAGTCAAGTTAGCTGGGACTATAAATACTAGCACCATATAACAGTTGCAACTCAAGTAAAAGTAAATCAGGGTTTAACCCTTCAGCTCCGGTCAACAAGCTCTCTCTCGCCCTCGCACTCCAACCCTAGCCGCCACTGCACCTCCCCACGTGCGCTGCCGCCCCTCGCGTGCCCCGCGGCCGCGCGGTACCCTAGCCGCCGCCCCTCGTCTCCAGCGCCGCCGCCTCCGCTACGCTGCCGACGAGCCCCCGCAATAGCACCCTCACACACAACTATCGCCAAGAAAGTAGCTGCCTTTGTCTCAAGGATTGTTAATTTTTTTTCTGTTTGTACGTGTAGTGGCAGCTTAAGAGTTTCATTAGTTTCTCTGATAATCTATAGCTGGATCTGGTTTAATTACCTTGCTATGTGGTTTCTTGCAACCTTGCCTCATGGTGCATGAACGCCTTGTCGTGCAGATCGGGAGAGTAGCACGCGGCGCGCTGGTGAATGGTGGTGATCGTATCAATGATCGTACGTTGTCGTCGCCTTGTTAGAGAGGAGAAACGGGCTGTAAGCTTACGACCGGCTTGGTCACAGGAACCAAGAAACTCTGTGAGAGTGATAAGTAAGCCTGTATTAATGACGAAAAACTAACTATTAAGCTCGCGCGAGGCTGCAGCCAACCGGTCGGCAGGGGCGCGTGGCGATTTCTGCCAGGGCGACGTCGCGATCGCGGACAGAACGACGCTGACCCAACGTTTGCCCGTACAAGTGTTTGACCCGGTACTATACTCCATCGCTGCCTTGTTTGCCAGGGCGTGGTCACGTAGTACGGTAGTAGTACTTCAGCCGTTGCTGGTTGCTGCCTTGTTTGCCAAACTGTACTGTACTCCATTGCAGCAGCAGCAGCGTTCCTCTCCTATTATTGCTACAAAGGATATTGATGCATAGTACTACTACGTGATTGAGCGAGGAAATTCTAATCGATGCGAGGATATCCGTAGACCATATTTTAATAACCCACTAATTGTTGCCTTTTTTGCCAGGGCCGTGCTCGACGGTTGTCGAGCCGGTACTAGTAGAAAATATAAAATGCCACGAGAAGAAAGGCTGTGTTTAGTTGTCCAAAGTTTGGACGCATGCATGGAGCATGAAATGTAGGTAAACAAAACAACTAATTGTATGGTTTGGATGTACTTTGCGAGACGAATCTTTTGAGCCTAGTTACCCCAAAGTAGGATAACAATTACCACAAACAAACGAAAAATACTACAGTGTATTTTTCAGCCACTTGTCAAACTTTAGCCGGAACTAAACACAGCCAAAATATAAAATGGCATGATGAGGCATGAAAAAGCCGCATGGCCCCAGGTCCCACTCGCGACCTGTAGCTGTAGGTACGGACGATTCTTCTCCTCCTTGAATGAAAAAAAAAAAAAAAAAACTCTGCCATCCCAAAAAGCACACCGAATGGTCATCTCAAGTCAATCGAGCTCATCCTGCGACTGGGACACCCACCTCCGTAATGCCAAGCCCCAAGTCTCCTTTGTTTTCTTTTCATTCCTTCTTGTCCAGAGTCCAGTACCACACTCCCTTTCAGCCTCTCTTTCTTTTCTCTTCTTCCCTCACCAGTCACCTCCGGCGGCTATCTTTAAGCTCGGCAGCAGATCCTCCTCCATGGGGAACACCCTCATCAAGTGCTTCAGGGGAGAAGAAGACGGCCACTTCCACGGGCGCAGAGACCGCTACCCCTACTACCAGCCACAGTACTACAGCTACAGTGGTGGTGGTGGTGGTGGTGGTGATCCACATCCACCGGCATCTGCTCCTCGGCCTCATCACCAGGGTCTAGCAGCAGGCCCCCATGGCTTCGTCACCATCATCCCCCTCACGCAGACGCAGGTTCGAACACACAATTCCACATCCAGTAACATACATACAAACATACAGTGCTGTTCCTTTATTTCCTTCACCTTTTTTTTTTTTCATGTTTCCTTACTGTGTAGTATGTTCTTGTTTCACACTGCCGGCTGCAGGTCAGTGTGACGGTGTCGCCGTTTTATTACTAGTAGAATGTCAAATCCTTGAGAATATGTTTACAGCTCCACGATCAATAAAAGTGTAACAGATTGGGATCCTCTTGTACCAAACAAAATCCGTTTTCTCTTAAATTGTACGTAAGAGATTGATTACGTTGACGTGTTACCGTTCCCACAGTGGAAACAAACAGCACCTCAGTTGTGACTGAGCCCAAAGCAGTTGGTAGTTGGTTTGGTACAATCTTTTCACTTGGATGTTGGCGTGATATTGGGTAATTTTCGGCAGGCTGCTGCTCCCAACACCGGACACCAGCAATGGAGCAATGGGGTTCACGACAACAGCAGAGTAGCTGTGTCTTCTCAGTATCAATCCAAGTGGGACGCCGCTCTCTGCTCTGCGCTGTTCTGTTTTTACTTGATTCCTCTGTTGTTTTCTTGCAAGAGACAACTAGCTCATTTCGCTATGTATCCTTGCCCACAGCACCGAGGACATCGACGAGTCATCAGCCGAGGGTCTGTGCCGCGCCAAGAGCTACGCCAAGGCGAACCCGCTGCTGATCCAGGTGCCCGTGCTTGGAACCACCAAGAGGTTCTGGAGGCTATCCGACAAGGCCACGCGAATCACCCGAAAGCTCGCGCTGATCCTGAGGAGCCACCACGCCGTCGGCAAGCACCTGGCCGCCCCTCTCCAAGTGTCCAACGTCTGGATCGGGAGCAGCACCGGCGGCGGCGGCGGCGGCGGCAGCGTCGTTGTCAAGCTAAGAGGCGTTAGCTTCACCGACAATGGCTTCGGCGTCAACTGCGTCAGGGACGACTACAGGCACCTCTCCAGGGTCCTGCAGGCGATCCTCAGAATCTCCTCCGGTGGTGGTGACGCCGCCATCGGCAGGCTCCTGCCGCCGGACTACCGGGAGTTCCTCGCGCTCCTGAGGAGCGACAACCTCACCATGGACGACGAGTTCCTCATCGTCAACAACGCCGCGCTGCTGCCCATGAAAAACCGGTGAAGTTTTTGATTCCGACGACTGTCATTCCGAACAAAAGAAAACAACTTTTTTTTTCGAAAAAAAAAACGGGCTCTCATTTGTGTGATCGTGTCTGCAGCACGGAGGCGTTCCTGATGCTGCACGACAGGATCATGAAGCACCTCGGCCGGACGGACAGGGCGAAGAAGAGGAGGATCCTCTCGGGGCTCCCCTACGAGACCGACTGGCTGGAGACGGCCAGGGCGAACGCGCGGATCAACCAGTGGGTGGTGAACGTGCAGCACGAGTACAGGACGACCCAGTCCGACCTGCTGCGGCTCAACAGGAACGTGAGGAGCCACCTGCATGACCACAACGACGACGACGGCATCGAGGAGGTCCTGTACTGCGAGTGGCCCGAGCTGCTCATGGCCATGGTGAAGCTGCTGCACCTGGAAGGCGAGCTTGAGGCCACTGACATTGAGAACAAGTTCGGCTAGCTAGTCAATATTCCTGCTGCAGAGGCACAGAACAGATGTGTGCTAGGTATATAGCTCTGCGTTTGATGTGGTGGTTGGCAAGCTATTGTTGGTTCGTCTTCGGTGCGAGTGTTTATGGCGATGAGGTGGGATGCTACCTGGTTTTTGTAATGTAATTGGCTAGTTATTTCTTAGATTAGGTTCTCTCAACTTGGGCCTTGTTTAGATGTTAGAATTTTTAGCAAAAAAACACTGTTGGAACTCCTGTAGCACACTGTAGCATGTTTCGTTTGTTTGTGGGAAATATTATCCTACCATGGTGTAACTAGACTCAAAAGAATCGTCTCGTAATGTGCATCTAAACTGTGTAATTAGTTACTTTTTTACCTACATTTCATACTCCAAACATATGTCTTTTGGTGTATTTAATGTGATGTGATGGAGAGAAAGTGAAAGTTGAGTTAGAATTTCTAGCCATCTAAACAAGGCCTTGGAGTTGGAGTGGAGGCAAAAGGCTTGGGTCAGCTTTATAAAATATGCTCTAAAATATACCTTTTTTTTTTTTTTTTTGAAAAAGCAGCAGGGGAGGCCCCTACCTATCTTTTTGGTATTTTAATTATATATATGGGTACAAAGAGAATGTACAGACATTACAAGGCATTCAATGCCCAAAAGAAAAGGCCAAAATACATTAGGGGAAATTCTCACACCACATATTAAGAGCTTCAGCCGTTTTTTTCTTGGCCTTGATACAAACCAGACCAATTTCTTTTTTGAAGTTTCTTTTCCATTCTTGTAGGCTGAACGGCTTGGCATAAAAATGGCAGAATTTCTAGTGGTCCAAATGATCCAGCATGCAGTGATGACGATCTCTCTGAAGATGAAACTGTTGAAGCTGTTTCTTGCCTGGCAGATCATGTCTAGAGGTTCAAGGTTCGTATTCCAATGAATGTTGATTGAGTTCCAACAGGCTGTGTTCAAAGGGTATGTGAAGAACAAATGGAAACAAGTTTCTTCTAAATTGTTGTTGCAAAGGACGCAACTGTAGTCATCAAGATGCCTGTTCTTTCTTCTTAGAATATTTCTAGTGTTCAGACGGTCCATCAAAAGGAGCCAAAAGAAGAACTTGTGCTTCCCTAGATTGCCTGCTTTCCATAACCATTTGAAGAGAGGGGAAGTTTCTTGGTGGCCCATCAGATAATTGTAGGCTTTAGAGGAAGAGAATACAGCTGATCCCCATTTGTAAATCCACTGGTCCTCACTATCATTGTCCCAAATAATGTTCTGTAACATAGAGTTCAGATTGTCTAGTTGATGAGCAGCTTGGGGTGATAGGGGGTGAAAGAAGACGCTAGCAGGATCCTTGTCGAAGAAAAACCTGATGGAGTACTTGGGTTTTCTTGCAAAGCTGAAAAGTTTAGGGAACTTATCTTTGAGCAGAACATCTGACCATAGGTCTTGCCATAGCATAACTGAATTGCCTTTTGAAGGATTGCAAGTAGCAATATTCCTGAAATCATCAGTGAGCTCGAGAAGGTCTCTCCACCAAAAGGATCCACTGGGGCTTTTAGCATGAGGTGGGATTGATGGATTCTTGTAGAAATTATTCCAAGTAAGAGACACCCAAGGAATATTAGCATGTTTGTAGAATTTATCTAAATATTTCAGAAGCAAAGCTGAGTTTTGTTTTCTCAGATCAATGATACCCAGACCCCCCTCCTCCTTGGGTCTGCAAGCTGATTCCCATGCAGCCAGACAAGTACCTTTTCTATGAATATCCCCTCCGCTCCAAAGGCAATGTTTTCGATATTTGTCAATGGCGTCAATGACCGGTGGAGGTAGCTGTAGACTGCACATATAAAAAGTAGGGAGGGCACTGAACACAGAATTCACTAAGATAAGTCTGCCATTGTAGGAAAGCATCTTGCTAATATCTCCAAGTCTTCTTTCAATTTTGCTGGTTAGAGGGCTGAAATCTTGGACAGTGGGTCTAGTTGTGCCCAAAGGGAGTCCTAGGTAGGTAAAAGGCATGGTTCCAACTCTACAACTGAAGGTGTTTGCTAGATGTTGAGCCTCATGAACATTGATATTTATTGGAATAAGAGCAGATTTATGAAAGTTTACTTTGAGACTTGTGCTATCAGAGAAGGGTCTCAGAAGACCTTTGAATTTGAAGAGGGTTAGAGCATCTGCTGGGAGAATAATGAGGGTGTCATCTGCATACTGTACTATAGGGTAGTCACCGCCAAAATTATCATGCAAAGGATGTTTGAGAACTCCCAGAGACCAAGCTTTATTTACAATGGATTGTAAGAAATCAGCTGCCAGCACAAAAAGAAGAGGAGAGAGAGGGTCACCTTGCTTGACCCCTCTTTTGCAGGTGAAGCTTCTACTAGGAATGCCACTAAGCAGAACAGCAGAGGACGCAGAGTGCAAGATAGCTTTAATCCACTTGATCCATGTATCAGAAAAGCCTTTTACCTTTAGGATCTCCAGAATGAAAGGATGTTCAATTTTGTCGAAGGCTTTCTCAAAGTCCAGCTTTAGGATAATAACTTTTTTCTTCGAATGGTGGCAGATGTGAAGAAATTGGAAAGCCCAAGCCAAGCAATCTTGAATTGTTCTGCCTCTTATGAAACCATATTGATTCTCATGTATGAGGGAGGAAAGGACATTGTGGAGTCCGATGGAAAGCAATTTAGTAATGCTTTTAAGACTACAGTTGAGTAAAGAAATGGGTCTGTAATCGTCCACAGTAGCTGGATTATCCTTCTTAGGAATAAGAGTTATATATGAATTGTTAATACCGCTTTGAGATCCACATTGCTATTCTTTGAAATCAAAGAACAGCCTTAGAAAATCTGTTTGATGAGAGGCCAACATTTCTTTATGAACAGGCCATTAAAGCCATCCGGACCAGAGCATGATCATTGGGGATGCACTTGACAACATGTTCAATTTCATCGGTTGTGAAAGGTTCATCCAAGACTTCGTGGCACCTTGAGGGGTGATAAGGTTGTTTAAGGCAAAAACAATGCTAGAGAAATCACTAACTCCAAGTATGTTCCCGAAAGACTCAAAAATGTGATTAGCTTTTTGATCGTTATCGATAATTAAAATGTTACCAGGAGTATAGAGGCTGACAATAAAATTCTTTCTATGGTTACAAGTAGCCATAGCATGAAAGAAGCTGGTATTTTCATCACCAAAATTCACCCATCTCACAGTGTTTCTTTGTTTCCAATATATTCTTTTTCTTTCTAGAAGGGCAGCGAGGTGTTTCTTGGTTAGATTTCTTAGGATCACTTCCAGACCTGATAGGCATCTTTGTTCTTCTAAGCCATCTAGAAGAAGGAGAACCCAATTGCAATTGTGGATGAGTTTACTTAAATTTGCAAAGGATTTGCTCCAGACTCTCAAACCATGTCTCACTTGCTTTAATCTGATGGACAGGTTCTTAGCTGCATTGGAGAAAAAGGGGGCGTTATTCCAATGCAGGTCCACAATTTTTGAGAAATCTCCATGTTCAATCCAATGATTTTCAAATCTAAAGATGGAAGCCTTTGGAATATTAGTTCCAATGTTATTGACAAAAGGAATGTGGTCAGATATAGGTCTTGCTAAAAGCTGCACAAAAGTTGCAGGAAAATAGAGATTCCAAGAAGAGAAAGAGAAGACCCAGTCCAATTTAACCAGAAGAGGATCCAATTGCATATTGCTCTAGGTATATTTTTGACCACTGAATGGAAAATCACACAAATCTAGGTCCAGAATGAGGTCATTGAACATTTGCATATCACCATGGTTGCCTCTAGGTTTATTTCTGTTGTCACTTGATCTATAGAGATTAGTAGCCATTCATTGAAATCTGTTTTGTCCAGATTTAAAAGCCAAGTGATGAAAGCAATTTTTTTAATCAGAAGTAGCGGGACCATATATATTTGTAAGGTGAAAGGATGAATTGTTCATCGAACAATCAAACTTGACAGTGATAGCGTAGTTGTTGGCTTGTATAAGGGAGGCAGAGAACATGCTGCTATTCCAAATAGTTATAAGGCCCCCAGATGCCCCAGAGGAAGGAGAAAAGAAGAATTTGTCCAAATGTCTAGGACAAAATTTCTTTAGGTAGAAGCTGTCAAAAAATTCTCTTTTAGTTTCTTGAAGACAAACTATATATAGTCACTTTTTCGATATTTTCGCTCGATGGCGTCCCATTTTCCCTGGGAATTCATCCCTCTAACATTCCAAACAAGAATCTTTACATTTCTGTTGCTATCCATAAATAAATGAGTTGAAGGAAACATGATCTAAACTGATATGCCAGATACCAAGAATGAGTCAAAAGACGTAAATATAAGAGGATGAAATTAACCAGGAATGGCACATGCAAGGCAAGATATAAACCAACTCAGCCAGATAAATAAAACGATAAAGGTTTGATTCCAACTTTAGGTTCACAAGCATCTTAAACCAAGCATAGACATTTAGCCACCAGGTACATCCTATACATTTATTAAGCTTGCATGCGAGGCAAGAGAGATTGAGAAACCGGTGGGTAAAAGCTAGGAGCAAAAGTGGAATGGGGGCATCCCAAGATCACCCATTCACAAAGACTTATATCAAATACTATCATTGTTGGAGTCGAGCTTGATCGGGGCATCGAGACACCTCCTTAGGATGGATCTGTAAAAAGCCAATGGCTATGCCTTCAACAACTTCTTTGTTGAGATGAGGAGCAGGAACTCTGGCTAGGGAAGCTAGGATGATAGCCAGAGCTTTGGGGTTCAGCACTTCCACTGCAGACTTTCCCTTAAAGCCACCTGCTTTCATGGCTTGCCTTTTGCTACACCTCAGAAGTTCTTCAGGGAGAGGTTCCTTCAGCTTCTTAGCCCTCTTCTTGCCGGGGGGGGTGAACTTTTCAGGATGAAGAACCTCAATGACATCCTCATCCTCCTCCAAGATCTCCATCATAGCATTTTGGGCTTCGGGGTCATAGATCTGTGGAGGGATAAGGTAGATTAGGTGAGCCAACTCTTTGGGATCAGCAAAGAAAGATGGGACATTAAGCTCAGGATCAATATCACAAATAGAGAGATGGGCATAGGTGTAAAAGGTAGGTGCCTTAGTAAGAAAAACAAGTACCTGTTCAAAGAGTTTGCGCTTGACAGGAGGTGGCATTACCAGAAAGGCAGAAGAGCTGCTGACATTGGCTATGACAAATTTCAGCTGAGGCTTGATCACAGGACTTGGCACATCAGAAACAGTCAGACTGTCATCAAAATTAGAGCCATTCGGGATTAGATTTCCATCTTGCAGAAGAGGATGCTTCAATTTTGGGTCTGCCTGTGCTGGATTCATAGAATTGTCCACAATCTGAAGCCCAAGGTCTGTGGCAATAGCATTGGGTTGGGCTTCAACTGGTGCAGGTAAAGTTGTAAAGGGCTGGAGAGTCGAATCTGTAGTGGTCTTGAGCAATAGATCTGCACCAACTCTAGCTACAACACCATTCGCTGGAGCTAGATCCTCAACTTGCATATCAGCATTACCACCAACATTGGAAGCTCCAGGGGTGGCATTGGAGTGAGTAGGGGGGGTGGGTCCATTCCACCTAGGGGCCTAGGGAGGAATAGGGTGGAGAGGTCCAACCGTCACGAAAGCTTCTTCATCAGGCAGTTCTGCAACGTTACTTTTCTTCAAAACATAGATAGGGACAGTCCAAGATTTTCCCCTGACAGGTAAGCCTGCATTCACTTTCACAGAAGCTGGAATTTTCCTATCATCATTCAAATACACCTTGACAATGACCCTAGCCAGACTTAGACATTCATGCCAGTGAACCATGATTCCAAAACCAGACACAGACTTGGCAATAATCGAATCGCAGCGCAAATCTTCAGGAAACCCTAGCATCATAACCCATGCTTCCCTATCCAACTCAAAACTTCTAGCATTTCCCCTTCATCATGATTAGAGAGAGACATCTTATACTGACCAAAATCAAAGATAGGCCCCAAAAACTTTTCTCTATCTAGAGCAGAGCAAAAACGCACATATGCATCTCCTATCGGGCAAGGCTCAATCTCCAAGACATGAGTCTGATGGACATCAGAGAGAAACTTACGAAGCTCAACGACGAGAGGTATGAAGTCGTCCTTGTTGACTGACGGCTGAAGCTTCACAATCACCAGCTCCTCATTGTGAAGCGAGTAGCATCCGGTGACGAAGACCTCATGGCGGAGGAGCGGATTTGCTGGGGGATACTCTAGCTCCCAACCAGGCGGGACATGTGGGCGAGGATCAACATCAAAGTTGGCCATGGCTGGGGAAGACAGAGGTAAAGGTGGAGTGACCTCGGGCGAAGTGAAGAGTGGGCACATTCTTGACTTCTTCGTCCATTTATAGGGGGGTCGATTTGCCCCTTCACCTTCCAAATCAACGGGTCGGGAGTCACGGAGCGAGGTGTCCAGCCGAGAGTTACGGCATTAAGGCCCGGATTGCTCTTTCCTTCCTTTTTTTTTTGATCAATACCAGATTGTATTGAAATTAAACCATACAAGACACAGCACCAACTGGTACACATACGCAATAGGTACAAAGAACAGCTGTCCCAACCAAACTTACAGAGGAGCCCCTAGAAGGAAAAGAAATTACAAATAAGCCCTTGGGGAATCTCCTATTCGCCTACCTCGCCGGCGACCGCTGCTGCCGGAAACCGATGCCCTGGAGGATGACGCCGGATCCAACCAGAAGAAGAAGCCAGCACCCAGAGACGGAAGGAAGCACAATCGCTTGAAAGCTTTGAAAGAGCCGCAGTAGAATCCCGCCATTGAAGACGAGAATGACATCGCCGTTGAGGTCCATCGGCCGGGGACGCACCCCGTGCTTCCATGGTCTCGGACCTGAGCTTGCCACTGCAAGAACTCCCTAGATCCATCATCCGCACTACCTCAACACCCACAGCCGCCCCACCAGTTGCGCAAAAGCAAGCTGCTGACACCGCCAAACGAAGCACTCGACTCGACCTGTACAAGATTCACCCAGAACCGAAACCTCCACAAAGGCACCAGATCCGGGAGAACCTACCTTCACAGGCCTCTCGCCGGCACCGGAGCTAGTGCCGCCAAGACGGGGACGAGTCCGGAAGGACTTATTCCACGACGGCGACGTCGCCACCCTCACCGCTGCCGTCCGGACACCACCTAGAAAACCTAGGACCTAAACTACCAAGCCGACCGGAGATCCACGGTCTTCCCCACCTCCAGACGCCATAACGGCCGTCGGAGGCGAGGAAGACCGACCGAATCCGCCGGCGGCACTCGATGGACCTGACCGCCCTCTTTTTCGCCTCTCACTCCTGTAGCCGCGAGAGGGTTCGAGAGCCCGAGCCCTACTGGTATCTACTATGTAAGCACTTGTTGGCAGGGAGGCAGGAAGACAGCTGTGGTATTGCTCTTTCCTTCCTAAAGAGTGACCAGCTTTCCAATTGGGGGATCTGAGCAGGGGCGTAGCCATCTAAGGATAAGCAGGCCAAGCATCTGATAATATTTGTATGGGCCTTTTTGTATTTTCCATCTCCACCACAGGAATGACACTTGACGGGCGGCCCAAGAGAGTCTAGAGGATTCGAATTTGAAGGATCACAGGCTGATTGCCGGCCGTGAAAGGCGTTTTCCACGGTGAAACTGAAATGGCATTCAAGAGACCGATTGAAGACTTGGGGACCCAGCGAAAAGTGGGTGTCTTCTTCTCTGGCACCGGCCGTCGAAAAAGTATTCCGGCTAGCCGGAATGGCCTCAAGAAAAAAAAAATTAGAGATATAATCCGATGGATAAGAGATACGCTTAAAAACTGAAAGCTGTTTAGCAGGAATAGGCTTAGATTTAACAATATCAGCATAAGATTTTTTTCCTGAGGGGATAGCTTTTTCCGTTTGGACCAACCATGGTCCATTCCGCTTCTTTTTCCAAACACCAAGCTTGATAATCTTTGATCCAATTAGGATCACCATTACCCCAAAGGAAGAAAAAAACAGAGAAGGCCTTGCAAGAGTAGTTTTTAAGATTGTAAATAAGGAGACCAACTTTCTTGCAAGAAACCGAGAATCTAAACATCCAGCCTGGGAGATGTATAACATTGAAATCTTTGGCTGTTCCACCAATACACGATTGGAGGAGGAGACTCACAGAATCTCCATTGAGACGAATAGAAGAACGACCGAAGGAAGCAACCAGAAAGAAGGGCGGCGAGAGGGGGGATGAGCTGACTGAGCACTTGAAGCGATCCGAAGATAACTTTTCAATCTCCAATCCTGGACTGAAATCCAGGTCGGAGAGCCCCGCCATGAAGCAGCACTTGGGAAATTAGGGGGAGGGCGACGAGCGGGCCTTTGCCTCCTCCGTTAGTTACTTTTTGCTCTCTTACAGCAAAGAAAGTACAGCGTATACCTGGTAAAATGTTGCCTTCAAACTCAAAACTATACTCATTCCGATCCTTTTTGGGTGCTTTTGTTTGAATGGATGGGTGGGCATGTCGAACAATACTAGAAAATGTAAGCACACGTGTCACGAGGTGTACCCGCCTCAACACACAAAAATATATTCGTATCAGGTCTAGCTACACTTTTTATGTGAATCATCTCTACTAGTAAATTCATTTTCAGAGGCGGTCGTTAATCGGGTATCGGAGACGGACACCGTGCCCGCCTCCGTTAATCCTACCTAACTTGCACTTCTTCCTCTCGATCTACCACTGCACCACACACTCATTTGTGTTTATATATAATATCCTATTAAATTAAATCAACATTCGTAATCTTATATTAGATATTTTAGCTACTAAATGAACTCAACTAAAAAAGCTTTTTAACTACAAAGTTTTAAATCTTGTCAAGTACTCCTCCATCCCAAAATAATTGTCACAATGGTATTCATGCACTAGGTTTATTGAAAAAAATTGTATATCCAAATAATTAAGTTTATTAAAAAATAGATTCAATGATCTATATACTGGTACTAATTTGTACTATAAATAAATATTTTTTTGTGTATATTTGGTAAAAGTTAAAAGCGTTTGACTCCTTGGAAAATGAGAACACACTTATTTTTGTGACGGAGGGAGCACTACAACTTTGGTGTAGGATGTGTCTCTATCCGAGATTGTTTAAAAAAAATAAAAAAAAAGAATCACAAAATATGTAAATTAAAACAAACAGGTAGGTCAGGTCCACCACTATATCTTTCGTATTAGCTATGTGAAGAACATTTGAGATTGTTTAGGAATTCTACATTTTGAATTTCAAAATCTATAAACTTAGGACACATATTTGGGACACTAAACGATTTCAAAAAAAAAAAAATCAACTATTAAGGTTGATTGTACTGAGAACATCCAAAATTGTTTGATATTTTAAATTTTAAAATTAAAATCTGTGAACTAACAATAATATTTTGGGACCCTATCAATTCAAAAACATTTCAAATACAAAGTAATAGATCATCGAGAGATAAAATTTTGATATAAACTTTGACCTCATTCAAGTTTATAAGAACAAGTTATGCATTTTTTTTTTTATACACTGTGTATAGAGATGGACATTTTAAGATATTCGCCTTATAAATCGATTTTAGGATGAACGTTTAAAACGATTGCCTTCGAAAAAATCATCATTATTGAAGGTGGTCATCTTAAGATGCCCGCATCTGAAAATCAATTTACCGAGACGAACGCCCTAAGGCGTCCGCCTCGGCCTCCATTAATTGATGATTTTTAGAGGCGATCATCCTAAAACGCCCACCTCTGTAAATGAATTTGAGTCATAAATTTTCCTGGAGCCTAACTAAACATTTACAGAGGCGGTCACTAGGTGTATCTGCCTCGTAAATGATTTGACAATGTCTCCTAAAATCATTTTTCTAGTAGCGTTACTAGAACCTTGCAATCACCACATTAATTGAGAAAACATAGACTACATTATTAGAATGTATGATTTAATGGATTGGATTAAAGAAAAAATTGCCTCAATCATTAATTACAAAATTTGAATAAGAATTTAAGAAACATAACAATTTAATTTCATACCGTTGAAAGAAAGATACACAAACAGTTCATATATAGAAAAAAAACTAGTAAAATAATTGAGCAAAAAATTATGAAAAATTATTTAGAAAAACATAAGTAAAGAAATATCCATATAAATTATAAATAGGAATATCTAAATGACAATTTAAAGTCACAATTAAAACTTTGAAAAAAAAGGCAATTACAACCAAACAAATAAAAAGCTATTTATTTTATTACTATAAGTCCTATACACTTGTGATGTATAGCGGCCTTTGTGCCGCACTGTTCAGAACTTCAGATGTCGTGCACCGTGAATTCGGCAATGGAAAAAGTCCTGTTTTCTTTCCCTAAATATTGACAAAGTCTAATTTTGCTCCCGAAACCGTAAAACCGGATGAAAACACTCCCTCAACTTTCCATACGGTTTATTTTCCTCCCTCGGTGGTTTTGTGGGTGGTTTGGCGCACGTGGCAACGTGGGCCCCACAGAGGAGAGTAGAGAGAGAGCGCAAGACCGTAACTAGAACAAGCCGAGGCGGGTGGGCCGCCGTCCGGCTGGCGGGCGAGCCGCGCCATGAAACGCCCAGGACCTCTCCTCGCAGTGTAACACCCCTGGTGTTAATCAACTAAAATTTTGCCATGTCATCATGATCATCGCAAAGCATGCATGATTAGAAAATTTGAAATGCATCAAATTAAAATAAGTTTATATTTTAGAGAAATGTTTGTGCTTAAGAATTTTAGAGTGATTTAATTTGGAATTTTATGTTTTTGATCCTAAGTGTGTTGTTGTATGATGGTTTGATAGTATAGGTTGGGAATCTGAAATTTGAATCAAATTCAAGTTTGAATTGAGCTTTCAAAAACCCTAATTCCTATCCCCTTTTACCCCCTTTTCCATAATTCAAAATTTAAGCAAAATTTGCCAAAACTTCCAAAAGCCAAGTTGTAGATCTTGTTTTGATGTACAAAAGAGGTGTACAAAGTTTTTGAAGTTTTTAAATAAATTTTAAAGTAATTTTGAATTCAAATTTGTCCCTTTTTGACCCCATTTCAAAAAAGTCATATTTAGAGGCCGAATTTGAAAATCTTCCAATTGTGAAAATTGTAGATCTTGAAAAAATTAGGCCAAGTTACTTTTTGGAGTTTTTTTGAGTTCAGTTCAAATTTGGGGAGAATTTGATCAAAATTCAGAAAGTTAGGGTTTGGGTGCAGCTCTGATGCGGCATGGCCGCCCATGCCGATTCACATCGCCGTCGCCGGCCGCCGCGTGGCCGTCTCGACGATTCGCCATCCTCGCGCGTCAAGAGCCACTGGGGAGCTTCGCGGCGTCGCCCGCCCACCCGTCTAGCCCTCCTATGCCCTATAAAACGCAAGGTCGACGCCGCCGTCGTCTTTCTTTTCTTTCTCCTCCACCGCCGCCGTAGGAAACCGCCTCCGCCCCTTTTTCCATTGCCATCGCCGCCGAGCTCAAATCCACCAACTTAACCTTGTCATCTTGTTCGCCACTCCTTTTGCGTGCCGTTTGAGCCAGCTCGCGTCGTTTCCCATCGACCGAGTCGCCCGCGACGCCGTCGTCTTCCAAGGTCGGCAGCCAAGGCCGCGCACCACTCGCCGTCGCCACCAAGTTTTCGGTGAGCAACAAGGAAAAACCAGCTAGCGCATTAGAGTCGCCTCGAGGTCGTGGTCATGATGCGCTCGACGGTTTCGTGTTTTTCCCGCAGAGTCGCCGGAACGCCGTTGCCACCGCCGAGAGCGCGCCGCCGCCGCTTCACCACCGTCGCCCGCCCACCACTCGCTTCGCCCTTGACCCATCCATCTTGCCATTCGAGCCCGCGGTGAGCCTCGTCACAGCCATGCCTTTGGTTGGTCCGTTTCCGCGCCATAGCCGCCGGAACGCGCTTGCCGCCGACGAGCCGACGCAGCCCGCCCACCGCGCGAGCGCGACCCTAGTTAGGAGCCGTTTTGGTTCGATTAGTTGGGGTGTTAGAGTCGCCCGGTGTGTGTTTGCTTTTGCCCGTTCGCCGTGGTCGGGGAACGCTCCGTGAGAGTCGCGGCGCCGCTGCGTCGCGCCGCCGAAGTCCGCCATCGCCGCCGGCAATGGTGTCACGGTGCTTTAGGGTTTAGGTTTGGGGTGCCATGAAATGCGCTGGGTCATGGGGAGCACGCCTGGGGTAGCTCACGCCGCCGAGAGGTCGCCGCCGGCGAGGGACGGCCGGCCAACCGCCGGGCCGGGCGTGGTCGGGCCGCCGGGGCGTTGTAGATGGCGTCCCGGGCGGGCCTGTTAACGCGAGCGGGAGTTGGGCCGGCCTGCTGATGTTTTGGGCCAAGCCGGGCAGTTTCGCCCAATGGCCGTTTTTTTTTTAAAAATTGTTTTGTCAATTTCTTCATGTTTGAATAGTGCCAAAATTTGCAAAATTCATAGAAATTTGAAAATAGCTTCAAAAATTCTAAAAATTTTTGTAGAACCTTCTTATGAGTATATCTATCCATGAAAAATTTGAAACTTAGGTTTTGAATATTTCTTGCATGTTTTAAAAATACAATCTTTAATTGAAAAATGCATCTTCTATGATTTTTAGAAAATAAAATATTTATTCAAAAATCATGAAAATTTATTTGGTACTGTTTTATGATGTGTCCTTCTTGTATAAAAAGTTTGGAGTCATTTTGAAATGTTTAAATTATTTTCTATTTTATGCTCTATTATTTCATGTGGTTTATAAATTGTTTAGTGTCAAATAATTTAGGTTTTTGTGTGACTTTTGGGTTGTTTTGTGAATCTTGGATCATATCACAATCAAATGGTCCTTGAGAACTCCTTAGGCAATGGTGATGATATCTTGTAAAGTAATTCAACAAGTTGGTTTTGTTGGGTTGCAACTTTATCGTGAAGTAAAGTTATGTTCCTGTGTTTATCATTTCATGCACTTGCAAGCATCATATTTAAATATATGGCATCATGTTGAGGCATACATTATTTCGTGTAGTGAACGAGATCGAGAGTGTCAAGTCTGAGCAAGTCCCTGAAGAGGTTTATCATCCAGTGGAAGCGGGTTCGGATTTCTCTGGGTTTTCTGAAGAAATAGTTTATTCCGTCAACGAAGGCAAGCCCCGGTTACATTAAACCCTTCCTTGATGTTTTAAAAGTTTTATATCACTTATGTCTTTGCTATGTTGCATTAAGTAATTAGGAGTTGAGTGATAACCTAATTCTGCATGCATTCCATCCTTGTTTATTTCAATACCATCCTTGATAACCCGTTTATTTCAAAAATGTTTAGTGATGCTTAGCCCCGCTTAATTAGTTAAGTTTTTCATCAAAATGTTTTATTTGAGGAGATGGTACCGTTTTTTGGAAAAGAAAGAGTTGTAGTGATGAATTTGAGATCGGACGGGGACGTAGGTTGAAAGCCGGCGGGATTCCTAGCCGTGCTTGTCCCGTGTTGGTCGTTTAAGGACCGTCCGTTGTTTGGCCCGAGTGAAATCGGGACTTTTTGAACGCATTTTGCGCCCGAGACCTTTTGGTCAATGGCACGCCCGACCGGCGATCACCCCAGGTCGGTCGACCCTAACTAGCCACATACTCCGGAGCTTCGGATCTCGGTGGAGCCAAATCGGGAATGGCAACCACGCGACCGGGAGTGGAGAGATGGCGGGAGTAGCGTGTACCCACCCTATTGGTCAAACCGTCATTAGGGACGGGGTAGGGAGGTGGAGTACTATGCTCGGGTGGCGCAGCCTCGTCCCGTTTTGGACAAATCTGAAAGAAGGTTGATATATGCAAGCTTAAGTGCTACATATGTCGGTGGTTAGGGATCCCCACTGGGTATAATTGGTTCATGAATCGCCGTTGCTTCTCGGAGAAGGAGACCCGATTCCACGACCTTCATCGTAGTAAATGATGGAATATGTTTTTGAGGAAAGAGAGTTGGAGTAAGAAAAATATGTTTGCTCTAGAATAGGATAACCTAGAGTATATGAGCTACTAATCTGAATTAAAAATATTGAAAGTAAGGATTCACTTATAGTAAGCTTTTCTGCAAAAGAGTTCTTGATTCTTGCTAAAGCCTTACCTTGACTCCTAAGACCAGCATTCCTGAGTCTTCTTTTTTTTTTCTTGGTCGGGTAAGTCTTGTTGAGTACTCCCGCACTCGGGGGTTCTTTGACCCTTGTTGCAGGCTTGAGGTCATGAGCTTGAGGCTTGTTTTGGTCCCCGCCGCATGACAAAGTGTACCGGGAGAAAGATGACGAGTAGAGTTGAACCCTCGGGCAGGGTTGTCAGTGTATTATATGTATAAAGTTACTCCAATAATTCCAGGCTTGTAATAATGTTACTTAAAGTTTGTTTATTTGAACAAATGTTTTGTAAAATTATGGTTATGTAATCCTTCCGCTATTTACTCTGATGTATTTTGAATAAAATGTTGTAATACTGCAATGACTTGTTAATGAGATCCCTGTTCGGAAGATTAATAGCACTTTCTAGATTATTGGGAAACTCGTGCATAATGATCGAGAGGTCTTAATGACAATGATAAGTGCATGTGGGCCCTGTAATTTTAGAGGTTTACATTACGGTTGGTACGAGCAATCATCATTGCCGATTCATTGTAGTATTATTTTACAAAACTTCAAAATGATTTGAGTCAAATTAATTTAAACTCTTAATTTGGTCCAAATTGCTTATAGCTCATCTTGAATCAATTTGTAAATCTTTTCTTATAATTCAAATGTTTTGTAGTGGAGTAACAAGTTAAATTGCCCTATATAATAAGTTTCGTTTATGCATAGTTTCGTAAGTTCGATTCATGCATCATGCTTAATTAATTTGTTAATCACTTTCCCCTTAATTGTGGTTTGGGTTAGGTATATCAATCCTATGCTTGCTAACCTGCTAATCTCTTGATCCATCCTTTAATTCAATCTTTCCTATCTATAGGATGGCCCGTACCAAACAGCCCCAAAGGAAGAAGACAGGACCCAAAGGAGTTCCTCGACACCAACTTGCTCCAAGACATGATGGTGCTAGTAGCAAACAATAGTAGGCCTGATTTACAAGCTGAAATACAAAGGCTTACTAGAGAGTTGGCAGAAGCAAATAGAGCTAGAGAAGAAGGTACTTCACAGATTGTTGATCTCCAAGCTGAAGTAGGAAGGCTCACTGAAGAATTGACAGAAGCTACCAGAGCCAATGAGGATGCTACCTTACAGATTGGTGATCTGCAAGGTGAAGTGGAACGACGTGATTTAGACTATGAAGAATGTCGTCAAGTTTTATTTAATGTACTCCACGAGAGGGAGTTTGAAAGGCAAGACATGATATTAGCCATACATCGTATTCATGCCCTAGAAGTTCAAGGTGTGGGGGTTTGGAAGCTTACAATGCAAATTTACATGAAGCCATCCATCGAACCACCCGGTATGGAGATGTTGAGGATGATGGAGGTGTTGTTGAAAATGAGAATGAGGAAGAAGCGGGAAATGAGGAGATAGCACCACTTAGCGATGGTGAAGAAGAAGAAGAACCAGAGGAGATAGAGCACTACCAGGACAGTGAGAATGATGTTTGAGCGTTTGTGAGGATGTTGTAAGATATGTTAGATAGTAAGAGTATGTAAAACTTAGTGGGTTGGATGGTCCTGCTTAGTGCAGGATTGTATAATAAATAAGTGAACCGGTTTGGTGTGTTGCTATAACCTTTAAGGAAGTTATATGTAAGCTAATGAATAAAGTCGGTTTGTTTGTAACAGATGCCTCAATCCAATGCTAGTAGTTCGTGGGCCGCCGCTCGGTCCACCACAGTTCCTCGTTAACCGACCGATGCCATAATCGCTTTGGTCCAAGCCACTACTGAAAATAGTCGCTTAATGCGAGAAGTGGCACAGAATAGTCAGAATGGCAATCAGGATAATCATGGTCGTCGGAACAATAAAAAGGAAAATTCATACCCTGATTTCACTGACACTAAGCCCCCAATCTTTTGAGAGTAAATGAACCATTGGAGGCAGATGATTGGCTCCGTACTATGGAGCAAAAGTTTGAGCTCATGGAGTTTACCACCTATCAGAAGCCCCATTTTGCAGCTCAACAGTTTAGGGGTGCTGCAGGAGCTTGGTGGGCAACTTTTCTTGCCATGCAGCCAGCTGGTCACCGAGTGACTTGGCCAGAGTTTCGAGAAGCCTTCCGTGCACACTACATTCCTGAAGGAGTGATGGCCAAGAAGCTAACATAATTCATTGATCTGAAACAAGGAGATCAGTCAGTTATGGAATATGTTGGTCAGTTTAATCATCTTTCTCAGTATGCTCCAGAGCATGTTAATACAGATCCGAAGAGAAAGGAGTGGTTCTTACGTGGTCTAAATATGAAGCTTCAGACAATGATGCCCATGCCCATCCATGAGGTGGTGGACCCCCCCCTAGAGACACTTATCATGAGGTGGTAAATATGGCACTCCATGCTGAAGAAAAGTATCGTCTACACAAGGAGATTAAGAATAAGAAGAAAAATGTGTCGTCTGGATTTTCTGGAGGAAATAAGAAGCGTCAGAGGGTGATCTATCATCCGATCAATCATTATCGCCCTCCTTATCGTCCACCGCAGTTCCAGCCTAGGCAGCAGACATTTGTCAGGCCTGCTGCAGCTCTTAATTATCCACGTCAGCCGAATGCTCCTGTCATTCGTAACCCTGCTCCACAAGGCCAAGGTGGTCCTATCTGTTTTAACTGTGGCAAGCCTGGACACTATTCCCGAGAATGCCCCAATCCTCGGAGGTATAATCCCAATTTTCAAGCAGCATCGGGAAGTCAGCAGCCACAGAACAAGAACAGTAGTGGACAGAATGTTCAGAAAGGTAAAGTTGAGAAGAAAACTGGACGGGTGTTCTATACTAATGTTGATGAAATACCTGCAGGGGAACCCGTCATGATGGGTATGTTTCCTGTTGCCAATCACCCTGCAGTTACATTGTTTGATTCCGGAGCATCTCATACATTCATCAATAGAACTTTTGTCATCAAGCATGAAATACCAATTGGGGAAACAAAAGATAATTTCTTTATACAGTCGCCTGGGGGACGTATGAGTACTAAAGAAATGGTACAGCAAGTACCTATAAGATTAGGTGGGCATGATTTTTCCACTAATATGATAATTCTAAAGGATCAAGATATAGATGTGATCCTGGGTATGAATTGGATGTATCAGCATGGGGCTGTCATCGATGTTTTGAATAGAACAATAAGGGTAAATATACCCGATAGCAGTTCTCAACTTCTTATTCAACTTCCCATTCCTAAGAGGGCTGTTGAGAGAATCTGTGCTACATCCGTTAAGGAAATAAAGGATATTCTAGTAGTTTGTGAATTCGGATGTGTTTCCGTAAGATTTACCTCGGTTTACCGCCGACAGAGATGTGGAGTTCAGAATAGATCTCAAGCGGGAACCACCCCAATATCCAGGAGAGCATATAGAATGCCACCTAAAGAATTAGCGAGCTAAAAACCCGATTCTGCGAGGAATTGTTGGATAAAGGTTTTATTCGACCCAGTTCATCACCTTGGGGGTGCCCTGCAATATTTGTGAAAAAGAAAGATCACACTTTGAGGATGTGTGTCGATTATCGTCCACTGAATGAAGTGACGATTAAAAATAAGTATCCTTTACCCCGCATTGATCCGCTTTTTGATCAACTTCTTTGGAGCAAAAGTCTTTTCTAAGATTGACCGAGGTTAGGATATCATCGATTAAGATTAGACCGATAGATATTCCAAAGACTGCCTTCACTACCGGATATGGTCTATATGAGTATTTGGTGATGTCTTTTGGATTAACCAATGCCCTGACTCATTTTATGTATCCGATGAATACGGTATTCATGTCGAGCTTGACAAGTTTGTAGTGGTATTCATTGATGATATATTGATATATTCCAAGAACAAAGAAGAGCATCTTTGAGCACCTTCGAATTGTTCGAAACGTCTAAGAGATCATCATTTATATGCCAAGTTCAGTAAGTGTGAATTTTGGTTAGAGAAAGTACAATTCTTGGGTCATGTGTTGTCGGTGATGGAGTTTTAGTTGATCCAAGTAAAGTCAAGGATATTCTCAACCTGGAAGCCCCCAACCACTGTGCATCAAGTCCGGTTTTTTTCGGAATGGCGGGTTATTACCGTCGGTTTATTCGGACTTTTCTAAAGTAGCAAAGCCCATCACCGAAGTTGTTGAAGAATCAAACTAAGTTTGTCTAGTCATCTGAGTGTGAGAAAGCTTTCAAGATTTTGAAGAAGGCATTAACTACTGCACCAGTATTAGCTCAGCCAGATATTGAGAAGCCGTTCGATGTTTATTGTGATGCTTCGGTATTGGCCTTGGTTGTGTCTTCGATGCAAGAAGAAGAGTTATTGCTTATGCCTCCGGACAACTTAAAATGTCATGAAGAACATTATCCAACTCATGATTTAGAATTAGCGCCAGTTGTCCATGCATTAAAGATTTGGCGTCATTATTTTCTTTGGGCAACACTTGTCATATCTATACCGATCACAAGAGCTTAAAATATATCTTCACCCAGGCTGACCTGAATATGAGGCAAAGAAGATGGTTGGAGTTGATCAAGGATTATGATCTGGAAGTGCATTACCATCCTGGTAAAGCAAATGTGGTTGCCGATGCACTCAGTCGGAAGTCCCAATGCATTTGTCTTGAAGTAAGTTTAATGGATAAAACCTTGTGTCAAGATATGGAAAAGTTGAATTTGGGAATTATTGAACAGGGGACTCTATCCAGTATCACTGTGGAATTAAATATCCGAGATCAGATTATTGCTGCTCAGAGAGAAAATAAAGGTGTAGCACATATCAAAGAGAAAGTTAGAAGTGGAAAGCCATCTTGTTTTAGAATTGATGAAGCGAATGTGTTATGGTTCAAGAATCGCCCGGTAGTACCAAAGGTTCCCGAAGTTACGCGGCCAGATTCGGATGAAGCACACTTGACTAGGTATTCCATTCACCCAGGAAGAACCAAGATGTATCAGGACTTGAAACAGAGATTCTGGTGGACCAAGATGAAGATAGAAGTTGCTCGTTATGTGGCTAAATGTGATACATGTCGGCAAGTAAAGGCAAAGTACACATGAAAGGTGCGGGGGAGTTAAATCCCTTTACCTGTTCCGTCTTGGAAGTGGGAGGAAATTACCATGGACTTTATTGTTGGTTTACCCAGGACATCAAGGGGTTTTAATTCCATTTGGGTTATTGTGGATCATCTTACTAAGATAGCATATTTTCTGCCAGTAAAGGAAGATTATTCTGCAAAAACCTATGCTGAATTATATATTGCTCGGATATTCAGTCTGCATGGTGCACCAAAGAATATTGTTTCAGATAGAAGTTCAATATTTATGAATAAATTTTGGAAACAATTACAAAAGTCATTGGGAACCAAGCTCAATCATAGTTCAGCTTATCACCCACAGACTGATGGACAGACTGAGAGGGTTAATCAAATTCTAGAGGATATGTTACGAGCTTGTGTTCTCACTTATCAAGAAAAATGGGATGAATGTTTACCTCTGGCAGAATTCTCTTACAACAACAGTTATCAAGAGAGTATCAAGATGGCACCTTTTGAAGCTTTATATGGTCGTAGATGTAGAACTCCTCTGAATTGGTCTAAACCTGGAGAAAGATGGTTCTTTGGTGTGGATTTGGTAAAGAATGCAGAAGAGAAAGTTCGTGTCATACAAGAAAATATGAAAATAGCTCAGTCTCGACAGAAAAGTTATGCGGATAAAAGGCGTCAATCTTTGACATTTGAAGTGGGAGATTATGTTTATTTAAAAGTATCACCTATAAAAGGAGTAAAAAGATTTGGGATCAAAGGCAAATTAGCACCTCGCTACATTGGACCATTCCAGATTCTGGAAAGATGTGGAAAAGTAGCATATCGTTTGGAGTTACCAGAACACCTTTCTGCTGTGCATAATGTGTTCCATGTATCCCAGTTGAAGAAATGTCTTCGAGTGCCTGATCAAGTGGTTGATATTGAAGGAGTTGCACTTGAACCTGATCTGGTTTATTCAGAATATCCTATTCAAATTCTCGACCGGAAAAGATCGTGTCACTCGTAGAAGAACAACTAAATGGTATAAGATCCAATGGAACCAACATTCTCAAGAAGAAGCTACATGGGAGTCGAGGAATATCTCGCAAGAGCACTTCGAATTTCTTGCTTCTATCTAGGTTACAATCCCTCCTTGAGTTATCGTTAGTCTCTTTAAATTCTTATAGCATATATTAGATAAAACCCTACTTGTTTTATGAACTAGTTTGAGATGTGTTTGCTTGACACATTTCCTTTTTGCCGTTACTTAACCTCGGGGTTTTTAAATCGGGGGATGAGATTTCTTTTTAGGGGAAAGGCTGTAACACCCCCTAGTGTTAATCAACTAAAATTTTGCCATGTCATCATGATCATCGCAAAGCATGCATGATTAGAAAATTTGAAATGCATCAAATTAAAATAAGTTTATATTTTAGAGAAATGTTTGTGCTTAAGAATTTTAGAGTGATTTAATTTGGAATTTTATGTTTTTGATCCTAAGTGTGTTGTTGTATGATGGTTTGATAGTATAGGTTGGGAATCTGAAATTTGAATCAAATTCAAGTTTGAATTGAGCTTCGAAAACCCTAATTCCTATCCCTCTTTTACCCCCTTTTCCATAATTCAAAATTTAAGCAAAATTTGCCAAAACTTCCAAAAGCCAAGTTGTAGATCTTGTTTTGATGTACAAAAGAGGTGTACAAAGTTTTTGAAGTTTTTAAATAAATTTTAAAGTAATTTTGAATTCAAATTTGTCCCTTTTGACCCCATTTCAAAAGTCATATTTAGAGGCCGAATTTGAAAATCTTCCAATTGTGAAAATTGTAGATCTTGAAAAATTAGGCCAAGTTACTTTTTGGAGTTTTTCGAGTTCAGTTCAAATTTGGGGAGAATTTGATCAAAATTCAGAAAGTTAGGGTTTGGGTGCTACAGTGCCGGCATGGCCGCCCATGCCGTTCACTGTCGTCGCCGGCCGCCGTGGCCGTCTCGACGATTCGGCCATCCTCGCGCGTCAAGAGCCAGCTGGGGAGCTTCGCGACGTCGCCGTCCACCTGTCTAGCCCTCCTATGCCCTATAAAACGCAAGGTCGACGCCGTCGTCGTCTTTTCTTTCTCCTCCACCGCCGCCGGAAACCGCCTCCGCCCCCTTTCCATTGCCGTCGTCGTCGAGCTCAAATCCACCAACTTAACCTTGTCATCTTGTTCGCCACTCCTTTGCGTGCCGTTTGAGCCAGCTCGCGTCGTTTCCCATCGACCGAGTCGCCCGTACGCCGTCGTCTTCTCCAAGGTCGGCAGCCGCGCCGCCGCGCACCACCTCGTCGTCGTCAGCCGTTTCTGGTGAGCAACAAGGAAAACCAGCTAGCGCATTAGAGTCGCCTCGAGGCTGTGGTCATGATGCGCTCGACGGTTTCGTGTTTTCCCCGCAGGAGTCGCCGGAACGCCGTTGCCACCGCCGGAGAGCGCCGCCGCCGCCGCTGTCACCGTCGTCCGCCCACCTCCGTTCTGTCCTTGACCCATCCATCTTGCCATTCGAGCCCGCGGTGAGCCTCTAGTCACACAGCCATGCCTTTGGTTGGTCCGTTTCCGCGCCATAGCCGCCGGAACGCGCTTGCCGCCGACGATCCGACATTGCCGCTCCGCCGCGCGCGCGACCAAGTTGGGGAGCCGTTTTGGTTCAATTAGTTGGGGTGTTAGAGTCGCCCGGGTGTCTTTGTTTGTCTTTGCCGTTTCGCCGTGGTCGGGAACGCCCTCCGTGAGCTGGCGCCGCTTCGTCGCGCCCGCCGAAGTCCGCCATCGTCGCCGGCAATGGTGTCACGGTGCTTTAGGGTTTAGGTTTGGGGTGCCATGAAATGCGCGGGGTCGTGGGGAGCACGCTGGGGTAGCTCAGCGTCGCCGGAGAGGTCGCCGCCGGCGAGGGACGGCCGGCCGGCGGCCGGCGCCCGGCGTGGTCGCCGGGCTGGGGCGGCAGAGATGGCGTCTCGGGCCGCCTGTTAACCTTGGCGGGAGTTGGGCCGGCCTGCTGATGTTTTGGGCCAAGCCGGGCCAGTTTCGGCCCAATGGCCGTTTTTCGTTTAAAAATTGTTTTGTTAATTTCTTCATGTTTGAATAGTGCCAAAATTTGCAAAATTCATAGAAATTTGAAAATAGCTTCAAAAATTCTAAAAATTTTTGTAGAACCTTCTTATGAGTATATCTATCCATGAAAAATTTGAAACTTAGGTTTTGAATATTTCTTGCATGTTTTAAAAATACAATCTTTAATTGAAAAATGCATCTTCTATGATTTTTAGAAAATAAAATATTTATTCAAAAATCATGAAAATTTATTTGGTACTGTTTTATGATGTGTCCTTGTATAAAAAGTTTGGAGTCATTTTGAAATGTTTAAATTATTTTCTATTTTATGCTCTATTATTTCATGTGGTTTATAAATTGTTTAGTGTCAAATAATTTAGGTTTTTGTGTGACTTTTGGGTTGTTTTGTGAATCTTGGATCATATCACAATCAAATGGTCCTTGAGAACTCCTTAGGCAATGGTGATGATATCTTGTAAAGTAATTCAACAAGTTGGTTTTGTTGGGTTGCAACTTTATCGTGAAGTAAAGTTATGTTCCTGTGTTTATCATTTCATGCACTTGCAAGCATCATATTTAAATATATGGCATCATGTTGAGGCATACATTATTTCGTGTAGTGAATGAGATCGAGAGTGTCAAGTCCGAGCAAGTCCTCGAAGAGGTTTATCATCCAATTGGAAGCGGGTTCGGATTTCTCCGGGTTTTTCGGAAGAAGAAATAGTTTATTCCGTCAACGAAGGCAAGCCCCGGTTACATTAAACCCTTCCTTGATGTTTTAAAAGTTTTATATCACTTATGTCTTTGCTATGTTGCATTAAGTAATTAGGAGTTGAGTGATAACCTAATTGCTGCATTCCCATCCTTGTTTATTTCAATACCATCCTTGATAACCTGTTTATTTTGAAAATGTTTAGTGATGCTTAGCCCTGCTTAATTAGTTAAGTTTTTCATCAAAATGTTTTATTTGAGGAGATGGTACCGTTTTCGGAAAAGAAAGAGTTGTAGTGATGAATTTGAGATCGGACGGGACGTAGGTTGAAAGCCGGCGGGATTCCTAGCTGTGCTTGTCCCGTGTTGGTCGTTTAAGGACCGTCCGTTGTTTGGCCTGAGTGAAATCGGGACTTTTTGAACGCATTTTGCGCCTGAGACCTTTTGGTCAATGGCACGCCTCGACCGGGCGATCACCCCAGGTCGATCGACCCTAACTAGCCACATACTCCGGTAAGCCGGATCTCGGTGGAGCCAAATCGGGAATGGCAACCCGCGACCGGGAGTGGAGAGATGGGGAGTAGCGTGTACCCACCCCTCTTGGTCAAACCGTCATTAGGGACGGGGTAGGGAGGTGGAGTACTATGCTCTCGGGTGGCGCAGCCTCGCTCCCCGTTTTGGACAAATCTGAAAGAAGGTTGATATATGCAAGCTTAAGTGCTACATATGTCGTGTGGTTAGGGATCCCTATTTGGGTATAATTGGTTCATGAATCGCCGTTGCTTCTCGGAGAAGGAGATCCGATTCCCTGACCTTCATCGTAGTAAATGATGGAATATGTTTTTGAGGAAAGAGAGTTGGAGTAAGAAAAATATGTTTGCTCTAAAATAGGATAACCTAGAGTATATGAGCTACTAATCTGAATTAAAAATATTGAAAGTAAGGATTCACTTATAGTAAGCTTTTACGTAAAAAGAGTTCTTGATTCTTGCTAAAGCCTTACCTTGACTCCTAAGACCGGCATTCCGAGTCTTCTTTTTTTTTTTTTCTTGGTCGGGTAAGTCTTGTTGAGTACTCCGCACTCGGGGTTCTTTGACCCTTATTGCGGGGAGCAGGTCATGAGAGGGCTTGTTTTAAACTGCATGACAATTGTACCGGGAGGAAGATGACAAGTAGAGTTGAACCCTCGGGCGGGGTTGTCGGTGTATTATATGTATAAAGTTACTCCAATAATTCGGGCTTGTAATAATGTTACTTAAAGTTTGTTTATTTGAACAAATGTTTTGTAAAATTATGGTTATGTAATCCTTCCGCTATTTACTCGATGTATTTTGAATAAAATGTTGTAATCTTGCAATGACTTGTTAATGAGATCCCTGTTCGGAAGATTAATAGCACTTTCTAGATTATTGGGAACTCGTGCATAATGATCGAGAGGTCTTAATGACAATGATAAGTGCATGTGGGCCCCTGTAATTTAGGAGGTTCTATTACACGCAGCTAGTGGAGGCGATCTTTGCTCCTCATGTGCGGCGATCTCGGCGATGTACCGAACGAGGCCAAAAGACAAGTCGAGGAAGTCAACGCGACGCCAAAGCCGACGGACGGAAATTTCGACTCCTCGCCGCTGAACGTTTTTTGACACGCGACCGGAGTTCGCCATGCGCCGCCACGGTTGTCCCCAACAATGCCGTCAGCGGGAGAAGTGCCGCGCACGCGCTTGGTGGTGGCCGATGCCCCGGTGGACCCGGATCGCGATGGCACGTGTGCGGCGATGATGGTCGGCAAAGACCGCCATCGCGGAGACGGACGCTTGAGACCGGCGGCGGGCGGGAGGCGCGCGTCGGCGGTGATCGGGCGGCGGTGGAGGAGAGGTGGGGAGGCGGATGGAGGGCCGGTGGGCGGCAAAATGCGGGGGGAGGACGCCGCCGCCGCCGCGCCTCCACCGTGGCACCGGCACTCCGCGACGTTGGGCCGGGTCCCCAACCATTTTGTCCGTGTGGAGGTCCCCATGGCGGCGGCGCATGGCGGGGAGACCTCGCGCAGCGGCGGCGGCGCTCGCGCGGCCGGGGGGGCACCTCCCGCCGCCGCGCGCCGAGCCGGGTGCATCATTATGTTGCCATCCGGCGCCACGTGCCTCGAGCGTGGACATCATTTCAGCGTCGCGCGGAGACGAGCGTGGTGGCCCGGTGCCTTCTTCTTCCTCCGCTTCTCATCATCTCTTGCCTGAGCACCATCCATGGCCGTCCATTAAATAGTGGGGCGAGCGTCCGACGGAGCATGTGGCCCAGCAGCACCAGCAGTACATTCGGCGCGGCGGCGGCCGGTGGAGCACGCGGCCGGCTCGAGCTCACGCCCCAGGTGTTCGCGGAGCTCGCGGTCGGCAGCAAAGACGCCGGCGAGCGGGTAAGCGAGCTGGCGCCCGTGTGACGCGCGGAGGTCGCGTCCGAGCAGCGTCGTCGTGGAGGAGTGCCGCGTGGTGGTGGTGGTTACGGCGACAACCGCGTCCTGTTTAGGCTTGGGGGGGCGGCGACCGGTCGTGCCTGCGGCCCAGCTTCGCAACGGCAGCGGCAACGGCAGCGAGCCCCACGCCAACCGGTGTTCTCTCACGTGTGCTCCTCTGTGAGGCCCACGTTGCCATGTCGGCCCAAACCACTCACAAAACCACCGAGGGAGGAAAAGTGAACCGTTTGAAAAATTAAGGGAGTGCCAAAGGGCTTCTATCGTGATGGTAGCGCCGGCGGCACTCCTCATGAGGTCCTGGGTTCGATCCCCGAAGGGGACAATTTCAGCTCCTCGACGTAAAAAATCCCCTCGCCGGTCCCATGTTCCAAAGTTGAGTGGGCTCTCCCGCTCACGGGGATGTGAGCCGCCAGATACGGGTGGGGCGGGGTTGAGGGGATTTTCTAGATCTACGTGAGAGGTCTTCCCTCTTAATGATATACCGGTGGGGGCCGTCTCCCCCGCGGATCTAGTTTTTTAAAAAATTAAGGGAGTGTTTTCACCCGGATTTTGCAGTTTGGGGAGCAAAATCGGACTTTTGGGCGATAGTTGGGGAGGGAAGCTGGACTTTTTCCTTCGGCAATGGATCATTCAAGATGTTTCCCCGCAGCTGATCGGATCATCCTCATCCAACCCCCTGGACCATCAAGCCAGCCCATCAACCGCAGGCCGCAGCCCAGCAGAGCCCACGGACTCAAGTATGGCAGCCGAGTGGTGCTAGACTGACGCCGCTCTGCGAATGCAAAGAAGCTCCTCCGCCTCCGCCTCCGCCTCCGCCGCCGCAGATGGCTCCGCCCTAGCTACAGTAGCCACAAACCAACGCTCCCCACAGGCCACAGCACCGCCGCCCCTATACGTCCGCTCCACCACCTGCAAAAGCCCCGCACACAAATCTTGGAGCTCGCCCCCGTCGCCTCCTGCCCTGGCGAGCTAGGCATCCTGCCGCAGCCGCCCGGAATGCCTGCCGGTAAAGCGTTTGCGGCAAGCATCTCCGGCGAGCAGCGGCGACCGCATCGGTGCCCTCCCGGACGAGATCCTTCAGAAAGCAGGCAGTTGCAGACATGATGCGCTGGCGACAGCTCTGGGAAGTCCGCAACTGGCCTGCGCTTCGTCGGCGCCGACGGGAAGTCGCCGGTGCCCTTGAAGAAGAAGGCCCGGGAGTTTGTGAATAGCCTCTTGCTCCTCCGTGGAAGGTCGCCTCTGGAGACATTCGAGCTCAGGCTCGCCGGGGCCCCTGTTTCCGTTCGCCAAGTGAGGCTCTGGGTTAATTACGCCGTGCAGTGCAAAATCCAGGTCCTGCGGCTTAGCTTCCTTAGGGCACCCCTCACCTCCTTGGTCGTGACCAAGTTTCGGCCGGAGGACCCACCCCTTGCATCCACTCATCTGACTAAGCTAGAGATTCATGGCCTAACGTTCAATAATGATTTTCTTGACTTCTCGAGATGTCCTAAGTTGCAAGATCTAAAGGTTACGGACTGCAGCTTTAAGCATGCCAAAAGGATCTCATCCAAGTCCTTAAGGAATCTAAGTATCAAAAAAGCCACATTCAACCGGAGTTCCCGAGCTCGTATTCTTGCCCCGAATCTTGCTTCATTGCTGCTACAAGCCACTGCTGGCAGGACTCCTGTACTTGAGAAAATGCCCTTGTTGGCTAACTCTTATGTTGGAATCTTTTGGTATTGTAAAGACTGCTGCAACCATTCTAACTACGGGGACTGTGGTGATGAGAGCTGCGGAGGTTGCATACGAGATGACAGTGCCTCTGTAATTTTGCATGGTATGTCTCAAGCCAAGTTTTTGAGTTTGCTAGCTTTCAATGACAAGGTATGCTTAGACCTCAAATCATCATGTTCATGTTCATCCTTTTTCAAACATCATGTTTATATTAAACATTTATTGATTTATCTGGTTGCTATCTGTTCAGTTCATTTTCAGAAGGGATTTCAAACTTTGTCCTACTTTTAATTGGTTGAAGTCTTTGACTCTCAATGAAAACTGGTGTGTGCCTGATGAGCATCCACTAGCATGTATTCTTGAACATTCACCAGTTTTAGAGGAGCTTAATCTTTCTCTATATTTCAAGGTACACAATTTCTAAATTGGCAACTGTTACATCGTGGAACTTAATGCAGACAGTTGGTTGATCTTGGTGAAATCTTTAATTCTTTATGATAATGCAAATGCAGCTACCTGAAGTTTATGTGGAAATGAAAGGAAGGTTCAATCCAAATGAGCTACCACCAACCATATCATCACACCTTAAGCAAGTTGAAATCATTTGTGGACAGTTTGATGGAACCATTCTTAAAGTTTTGAAGTTCCTGAGCGAACTTAACATCAGTAAGTTAGCTAGCAACACTCTCACGCTTTCTACATTTCTTTTGTTTGGCTTAACATGTGGGTAAATTAAATACATTTCTTTTGTTTGGCTTAACATGTGGGTAAATTAAAGGGGCAAGCTATGAAGAAACTCTATATTAGTTAATAAAGCAGTGATTTGGGTGTTATCAAGTTATTGTTGAAAAGAAACTCTATATATTAGTTAATAAAGCAGTCCTCAAGATGGCGTGCCCTTGAGTGCAGGAAGTAGATTCTACTGTGGCCAGATTTTAGTTGTCCATAACTCCAGCTTTGGAATATTCCAGTTTGCTACAGTTTAGTCAAGTGAAATTTTCATATGCTAGTCTTTTTCCTGTATCGCATCTTTACTTGCCTTTTTCACCTCTCAATAATTTATCAGATATTACACCTTGGCACTTACTGCGCTTTTCAATTTGTACAGGTTTTAGTTTCACAGAATACAAAGCTTAAAGCTGAAGACGGATCTTCTGCCACTTAATTACATTGGGAAACCTGATATCACTAAGAATGCTGCCTTTTGCGTCTAGGATTGTTTCCCAGTTCTACCTATGTAATGCCAACTTAAAAGAGTCGGTGATTAGTTGTTCCTATTATCTAGCTGGACCTTGTTTACGGTGCTATGCTGTTTCTTGCAACCTTTACTGAGCAACTTCATCAAGGTGCCTAGCTGCTCTTTTTCCTGGTAGTATGCAAGATCAACCCTGTTGTATGTATCTTCATGTTATGTGCATGCCTATTGTCTTGTATGTCCTAAATGAGACAGATACATGGCCTGGTACTTAATGCCCATGGATTGTAGCTTTGTTGTGTAAAATGGCGTCCAATGATGTTCTTAAGTTCTGACTTAAAAGTATGGAGTTTCGCCGGTGTGTATGTAGGTTCCTGTTTTCCAAATAATCTCCTGACTTCTCTGGTTGCCCTGTTCGATTAATGAATGAGCATGATTTGGATGCACATATTGCAACCCCATCTTCTATTATTGCACAAATTGCTTCAGCCTTCTTCACTTCTACTGTACTGATTTTGAGAAATGATCAAGCAATTTCCTCTCCCAAATTAAGAAAAAAAATGAAATAAAGCTGTACAGCCGTTCGAGCCGATGCTGCCTTGTATGGGAGGTAGCCGGCTAGGTAGGTGCCGATGGGGACCGTGCTCAAAATTGGGCTATCTACATTAGAACCAGAGTTATAGTTGGACCCGTGTTGACAGGTTAGTTCGATTACACTCCTGTAGGCCTGTTCATTTGGCTTAATATGGGTTGTTTTGGGGCAAGACGACTCTTGTTCATTTGGCTTAATATGGGTTGTTTTTTGAATCACAGTATAAACACACAGTCATAATGTATGTACACTCATCCCTTGTAAACACATGCATACATCATATTTCTATGAGCACCACCGAAATACTAAGACTATGTCCACTAATCTTCAGATTGACAAGATCACCACATATGTCTTGTTGTCAATGGGCATTTCGTCCATTAAAAGAACAATGCTGTTAAATTAACCTTGGGAAAATGTGAGAATCCGGGTGAATAGGTTCCACCATAAACAACCCAACCAGTTGAGCTACGCTAAGATTAAAACACAAAATATAAAATCTCAACCCAAAAAACAAAATTATAATGGTATCCAATCTATCTGCACTATTGATATGAATCACCTTACTCTTAGGTACAACAATATCAATACAATAGTGCTAATGAAGTCTCCCCGTTCACTACCATTTCCACCGGGAAAACCTTGAAACCACCACATTAACTGAGAAATTCGAGAAGAAAATAGCCTACACAATATCAATACACTCCTGTAAGCTTCTCTTTGTTCATTGGGAATCTGTATGTAACTGATGTATAAGTGTCTTCCATAGGATATTCTTATTTGTTCCCCTCATTTCATTTTTTTTTTAATTGCTGGGTTAATCATCATGAAACTTTGGAGCACCTGAATATGTTTTCACCAACTTAGAAAGTTTTATGACCCATGTAGTGCTGGTTGATCAGTTATGAAAGCAGCCAAGTTCTATGCAAGGATGCAAATAGGCAGTAATGTGATATCCAAATCAGTTTTTGTTTGGATACTTTAACTTATTTATTGGCTTTGATATCCACTTTATTAGCTACTTCCTCCATCCCAAATTGTAAGTCGTTTGACTTTTTTTTAACCCCAAGTTTGACCACTCGTCTTATTCAAAAACTTGTCCAAAATGTCAATTTTTTCCCCATGGATTGCTTTGTTAATATATATTGTTCACAAATAACTTAAATTTCACAATGTTTGCACAAATTTTTTGAATAAGACGAGTAGTCAAAGTTGATGTCAAAAAAGTCAAACGACTTACAATTTGGGATGGAGGTAGTAGAATTCTACATTAAGGACTATCTCTGCTTCTCATGAATATCTTGATTTTCTTGCTAGTAGTGTTTGTAGTGGAAATGCTGGGAGATGTTCCTTCAAAACTAATGGAATACTGTCTCTGCCTAGGAATATAGAAATACTTTTAGATTGGTCGGCAGTATTACAGTTCTGCACCAACATATTTTATTTAAAAGGTGACACTCAATGTTGCATGCCAAAAACACAATAATGTAGCATTTAGGTGAAATCTCCATAGTTGCATATGTGCTGAAGATGCCATGTTCTTGAACACAAGAAGTAATAATTGACTAAAACTTCTATGATGCTGCATTTTAGTTGTCCAACAATCCAGTTTTCGAATATTCCAGTATGCTACAGTTTGATCAGTGTAAATTTGTGTTGACACAAAAAGCGCACTGTGCCTCACACACAGCAAGCCGGAAAGCATGGCTTCAAACAGGTGCCCGGGTGTCAGGAATCTGGAAGCGTGCCAGTCAGTTTGACCTGAAACTAACAAGGGATAAAACCATGAGAGCAGGAACATGCCTAGTGAGACCAAGACAGTTCCAAATATACGGCCCTGAAGCCACTTACGACGACATACAGCTATAGAAGCTGTCTGCCAACAGGTTTAATGATGTATTCGGCTAATATGAAAGTAGAAGCATGTAAATGCATAGTTGCCGAATGAACATAAAGAGACATGTTTGAACAAATGAAACCGATCGTCAAGTTATATATAATTAAAAGCACATATCATAGATCAATGCCACCGTCATCATGATAAATATAAGTAGGTAACCCATAAATATAAATCTATCTAGGTAAAGCAACGCAAAGCATGCATACACTCGAAAACAGATCTATAAGCACTCGCTACTCGTGAAAGCATAACCATATTCGGCAAGTTTGCCGAATTGAGGTCCATGAAGAAGGAACATGCAAATAAACGTGAACGAAACCCATTAAACCAGCTCTACATCTAACATGCAAGTAAACGTGAACGAAACCAACAAGGCCAGCTCTACATCTAACAAACGAGTGAACGTGAACGAAACCTATCGGATTAGCTCTACATCTAACAAGTAGACGTGAACGAGACCCATCAAAGCCAGCTCTACATTCAACAAGTAAGTAAACGTGAATGAAACCAATGAGGCCAGCTCTACATCTGACAAGCAAGCAAACGTGAACGAAATCTATCAAGGCCAGCTCTACATCTATGCATGAACCCGCAACATGTGACAACCTAGATTGATCTAAACTCGGCTATTATAACCGCGTGATCCGTTCATCCTTTGATGTTTTTATGTTTACTTTACCATAGTGAGTAGATATCGTAGGAATTACGGATCTATTCATCACGGTAAGATTAACATAAAAGCATTAAAGAGCAAACGGATCTATAAAAATATGAAAGCCGAGCCATATCAATCTAGATTGGGCAAAGAGGTGATTGCAAACATAATGAATAAATATAAAGCATGCAACACATGATAACTTAATGAATCTACTAGATCTTGCCTAATCTAATAGAGCCGATAACTATCTTTACCCCGCTAAGCTATCAAGCAAACGCCTGCCGCACGGCCATCCAGTCGAGATAACAAAGCATAAATAAAGACTTCTCGCTACCAAGCAGACGCTTGCCGCACGGCCATCCAGTCGAGATAAAACGAGACTACTTGCTACTAAGCAAACGCCTGCCGCACGGCTATTCAGTCGAAGTAAGCAAGGTTGTCGGAACTTACGGAGGTTGATGGATCAATGGCTCCTCTCGAAGAACTCGACGACACGACAAAAGGACTCAAAGTTGGCACGGGGCCGGTTTGGTTGTATTGATTGTGAACAGAAATTACAATGGTCGAGGGTCGCTTTTTATACCCTGGACATGACAGGAGTTCCAAAAGATTACGATTACAAGGAGAAAACCCTAACGAAACAAGATAACTTAGGCTCCAAGCCTTCTCGGAGTCGACGTGGCGTAGTCATCGTGGATTCCTTCTTACTCGGCTACCTTGCCTGCCCTTTTCCGATTGCCGAATCGCCGTAAATACCCGACCGCACGGGTGGCTTGCCGAATGCCGCATACCGCACGGGCGGTTTGCCGAATGCTGTACATACCCATCTTTGCCGAACGCCTCTTATTAGCATCTTGCACTGGCCCACTTGTCATCCTCTGAGGCTTACCAAAATTCAGTGTTAACACATGCCCCATCAATTTTGGGATAAAAGTAGTTTTATTCCAAAATTGACCACAATCTTTTTCATTTACTTAGGTCAACACTGTTCAAAGTTCATCCTCTCGCTCAACGCCGCAACCGCCGCCGGGAGTCGAAACCCTAGAACACCGGATTCAAGCTCGATTCTTATGGCGACTCACGACTTAGTTCCAGAGGTAATCATTGTTTATGTTTGCGCATTTCGGCAATTTCCAGTTCGAATCCGTTCCCCTTCCAATCCACATTTTCTTCTCTCCTTTGAAGGAGTATGAGGACCAATCTTGATTCCAACCCGAGCAAATCTGGATGTCTATTTCCTTGGACCAATGGGAAATCCTTACCCAACTGAATTCATCGGGAAGGAGAGCCAGAGAATCCCCTTCAAATTTGGAGTGTCTCCGCCGAATCAGTGGCCACACACCTTCAAGAATTGGCCGTTCCGCCCAATTGCTGGATGGCGAGATTGGTACCGGAGAGTATCTGAGAAGAGGAGCGAAGAGTGGGAGGTCCAAGATATCCATCACTGCCTGGAGTTGTCTCTGTCAGAAACCCCAAAAAGTGATAGTCTATTAATAGCAGCAGCCCACTTTTGGTCCAATGCCACCAACTCCTTCATCTTTGGCCATGGCCCAATGACCATCACCCTGGCCGACGTATTCATGATGACTAGTCTGAATGTTACAGAGCCAGTGTGGCCTTCCAAATACAGGCAAGGCAGTAACCAGACGGCCGTAAAATCAGGTCTTGCATGGACCAAGTATATCAAAGCTTATATATCAACTGGTATTGTGGCCGAGAAAGAATACCGAGCCTTCATGAACATGTGGTTGTGCAAGTTCATCTTTTGTGGGAAAGCCAACGAGCCCACCTTGAATCATATTGTCATGGCTGAGGATCTGGCTGGTGATGAGAAAATCCCTTTAGGCAAATACCTCTTAGGAGCTGTCTACCACATGTTGCATCAAACCACTGTCCAAATGTTTGAAGGTAAAGACATTTCTTGTGTGAATGGCCCCTGGTGGCTAGTTCAAATGTGGTTGCAGCTGTATATGCACCGGATAGTTTCTGTTGACCTGCGCAATCTAAGTTTTCCTTCAGTCAACTATGGAAAATGAAACAACAGAGACCAAAGCCTGTCAGACATATGGGGAAGCTGCATCCTCCATTGTCATTAGAATGGATATTGGTCATCTTTTCAAACTCTTCTTTAAAGGTTTTGATGATGTGCTTTGGCTTCCTTATAGAGAGAATGAAGATCTGACTCTCCCCTGCAAATTCAGCTATGAGAATGGTTGTGAAGATAAATTTTCTACAGCCATCTTCAATTCATTCATCAGGCCATGCGTTTTTCCAGCAGACTTCAACCATGGAAGGAAAGTGCACCCCACTTATGAATTCTATAATCCAAATATGGTAGCAAGACAGCTAGGATGTGGTCAACTGCCCCCAAAGCTATACTTCTCCAAACTCATAAGGCCAAGGGAGGAAATCAATAATGAGATAGAGGCCAAGAAATTATTTGAACTGGAACTGAATTTGCCAATACATGAGCCTAATCCATTTGTGCTGATAGCAGATGCTCATCCCTTCTTTATCTCTTGGTGGCAAGAACTGCATGCCCATATCTTCAATGCACCAGTCCATCCTCTATGCCAAGACTTGTTACCTGATTTCAACACTGACAGCGAAGTAATCCCTTCTATATTTATAGGCTTCCTTTGAATTCCAGTGCCTTGCTCTTTCCTGACTCAACATTGCCGATTGCAGGATATTGAACCAACCTCTCCTTCAAAGAAGGTTCCATACAATCGTGCTGGTCCAAAACCGGCTTTAGGACATGAAGGTTTAACTTTGAAAGCTTTCATGAACACCCCTGTAGCTTTCATTGAGGCATCTTCTAGAAAGAAAAGAAAAGCATCCGCTGGCCCAAGCAGTAGTGCCAAGGTGCCCAAGAAGCTGAGGTCTAGAAGGGCCAAACCCATCCAAGGTATTAAACTTCCTCCTGATTATTATCTGACAATAAGTCTGGCCTCTTTCACTATATTTAACCTCCCTCTGTAGCCACAAGCTAACACTCAACTGGTGAACATTCAAGTAGTCGATGGGAGCCCTTCTCAGATCTTTGCTGATGATAGAGAAGTCCAGAAAGTGAGTGAGAGAATTGGTGAGGATCCAAAAATCGTGGCTCTCCTTATTTTTCTTGGCCAAAACATCCATAGTGCTCATATTTTTGGCCTTCTCTGTCCTTTTAGGAACAGATCAATTCCTAAACCGGATGGAAGCAGGATCTTCCTTGACCATGGCTCAAGCTCAAGTTCTAGTGCTCAGAACATTCCACCCAGACAGGGAGAAAGGACTGAGGACATTTTAAATTCACCTGATGCCAGCCATTGTGACTCAGGAGCCCATCCTGATAATTCTGATGCAAGTAAGAACACACAGGTTAATGAACAGGCTACACTTGTGCAGAATTCCCCTATCACTGTACAATCATCTGATAGTAGTCAGCACAAAAAAGGGGATTCTCCTCCTGGTTCAGATGCTGCCAACTCTCCTTCAAAAGAGAAAGCACGGTCCCCAGACAAACACTCTGCTGGAAAGGTAATACTTTGTCCTGGTCCATTGCTGTTAATAGCACCTTTTTAAGTGGGCTAACAAACTTATCCTCAGGATCAAGCTAAGCCGACTGCCAGTTTCTCCTTCAACCTCAAAGATTATATTGATGAAGGTGAAGAAATCATTCAAAGCAAAGTTTATCTGAAGAAAATCAAGCCCGACTCAAGGAGATTGTCTCTCTGCAGGATAGGGACATAAGCATCTCAATCCAGGATGCTGACAAAATAAAGAGTTTAGCCGAGCTCATTGACCAAGAAATCCCTGCTCCTTTGCAATCTGCAATATACTATGCACTCCATTTTGATGATCAAGTTGCTGCAGTTACAAGGGCTAGCAGGAATATATCTTCCAAATCAGAACTGCTGACTCATAGGGATCTGAAAAAGCAGGAAACCAAAGAGCTACACTCCCAAATTGAAGCTGAAAAAGGGCTCTTGGATAAGTTGCAACCTGAGCTGAACGAAATGGAGGAAAAGAAGGCCCTGCTTGAAGCTCAATTGAAGTTGCTGAACAGCAAAATTGAGGAGCATAAGAAATAGCTTGCTGGCCTCCCCGAATCCATAAATTCAGCCAAGAAGAAGATGGCGGAAAACATCAGGGAGAATGAGAAGCTCAAAGCCAAGCTTGCCAACATGTCTGTTTTCGAAGAAAATGACAAGAAAGTCTTGGTGGAGATGGACATGATCAAAGCTAATGCCGTAAATGCCATCAAATCCCACTTGAACATGTAAACCTGTCTGTAAAAATGTCTTAATGTTGTCTGCTGTCTTGCTATTTTAATCACAATCTGCTGTATTTTGTATACTCCTTCCTATCAATCTTACTGATCGGTAATACGTAGCCGAATGCTTCAAATGTTGCCGGTTGGGTTCACAGCCGAATGGAGCAGGTTTGCCGATTAGAGTCATAGCTGAATCCTTTAAATTATGTAGGCTCCAATTTAGACGAAATTCAGCCCATCCAACAATCAGCCCAACAAGGAAAGCACTTCCCGTGTCGTTTGGCATTCCAGAGTCTGTTCCAGGATACGCGCCGCGGCCTCTTGATTGGCCTATAAATGAAACCGCTCCCTGGCTTTCATCGTCATCCCAAATCAAAACCGCCTCTACTTCTTTGCCTTCTCGCTTTCTTGCATGAGGACCGATCCTGTTGTTAGGCTATCGGCCGCCACGTACAACTTGAAAGGCTTGTCAAGCTGTGGAGGAACCAGCATAGGTGGTGCCTTCATATATTCCTTGATTTCACCCAAAGCCTTTTGTTGTACGTCACCCCAAACAAACTTTTGATCCTTCTTAAGCTTCAACAATGGAGAAAATGGCAAGACCCTTTCTGATAAATTGGATATGAATCTCCTTAGGAAATTAATCTTACCGAGCAATGACTGTAACTCTGTGAGATCGGTTGGAGGAGCCACCTTGTCTATAGCTTCCATGCTTTTCTTTCCAACTTCGATCCCGCTCTTGTGGACCAAGAATCCCAAGAACTCACCAGCCGAGACCCCGAAAGCGCACTTGTTTGGATTCATCTTTAAGCCAGGCTTCCTAGTGCACTCCAAGGTCTTCCTCAGATCGGCTAAATGCTTCTCATAATCTCTAGACTTGACCACCACATCATCGATATAGATCTCCACAATCTTGCCGATCAACTCATGAAAAATATAATTCATGGCCCTCTGGTAAGTTGCACCGGCATTCTTCAATCCAAATGTTATGACAATCCACTCGAACAAACCAATATGGCCAGGGCATCTGAAAGCTGTCTTTGAAATATCTTCAATGGCCATAAAGATCTGGTTATATCCAGCGTTCCCATCCATGAAGCTGATAACCTCGTGCCCAGCTGCGTCATCCACTAGCAAATCGGCAACTGGCATCGGATATCCATCCATCAGTGTGGCTTTGTTAAGATCTCTGAAATCTATACAAACCCTTATCTTTCCATTTTTCTTGTAGATGGGAACTATACTTGAGATCCACTCTGCATATCTACATGGCCGAATGAAGTTTGCTTCTAATAATCTTTCAATCTCTTTCTTCACGTCGGCCAGTACCTCCTCTTTATATATTTTCCTGGGAGGTTGTTTATAAGGACGATATCCAGACTTAATAGGTAATCGATGCTCAACAATAGAATGATCCAATCCAGGCATCTCTGAGTAATCCCAAGCAAAACAGTCTTTAAACTCCTTGAGAAGATTTATCAATTTTAACCTAAATTCTTGATCTAGCTGGGCACTGTTGTATGTCGGCCTTGGTTTGTCACCATCACCAATATCTATCTCTTCTAACTTGTCGACCGACATAAAACCGTGCCCTAGCTTCCCCTTGTTGCCATCGATCGGGTTACCCATTAAAAATTGCTGTGAGAGCCGACTGCTTGGATCGGCTGTTGATCCCGGTTGTATACGTTAACAAGGCCTCCTTCTTCCTAGTCTCTGCCAGAGAAACACTCGACGCCATCGTATTCCCAATAAGTAGGCTCGGCAGCAGCAACACTTACGGAGTCATCAGCTTGGACAATTTCAACCTCATCTCCAACCCACTGAATAAGAACCTGATGCATGGTTGAAGGAACACAACAATTGCCGTGGATCCAGTCTCTCCCAAGAAGCAAGCTGTATGCCCCCTTGCCATCAATAACAAAGAAGGTAGTGATTAAAGTCTTTGAGCCGATCATCAGTTCAGCATGCACGGCTCCTCAAGTATCAGAAGGGTTTCCATCAAAATCCCTGAGAACCATGTCGGTCTTCAACAGATCTTCTTCTGTCATCCCAAGCTTTCTGAAAGTGGTGTAGGGCATGATATTAATAGCAGCTCCCCCATCAATGAACATCTTGGTTAGAGGCTTTCCATTGACATAACCCTTCAAGTAGAGCGGCTTCAAGTGACGGTTCTTCTTGGGTTTGTCAAAGACTGCCTACCTTGTCAGGACTAGCTGAGCTATGAGGTCTTGAAACTCTTTATCATCAAAATCAGAATACACCTCTTCTTGGATGTCCTGATCTACAGGAGCCATAAACTCTGGCGGGAGATAGAAAACCATGCACGCATCAGTCGAAGGATCAGACTCATCAAGTTTCTTCTTAGGGCACCACACTTTCTTCCCTTCCGCTGCTGCTTCTTTGAGTTCCTTGTTCCTCAAGCGTTGGACTCTCCTCTTTTGGCTCTTCCTCAATCCTGGAGGGCACCACTGTCCCTTCTGCCACACATACTCCTGAGAATCCTCTACTTCATCGTATTCTTCATAATCAGCCCACGCTTGATCCGCATATCTCTTGCCATGATAATCTTCAAAGTTATTCATTTTTAAGCGCCGATCGTCCTTGGGAAAACGGATCCCAAGCCTTTCTTGGACGGGACGGCGATTGGCTTGAGTCTTCCTGTACTCAAAGCCTTCATTCCAACAGTGCCTTCATTCTAACAGTGCCTAAAGAAAGCGCACCCCCAATGAGACCGCTCCTGTTCCTTCATGTACTCTTCCTGTACCCTAAAGTACATCTCATCTTTATACCTCTGCTTCTCCTCTGCAAGTTGTTGATCCCTACGGTACTGCTTCTCCTGCTGTCTCTGCCACTTGTTCAGCAGAATGCGTGAAGTGACTCTGGGCCTGGAAGTCTCACCTCTTTCAGTCTGGCTATTCGGGAACCGAACCCTCTGTTGTAGCTCCTCACAGGTGACTTGCTGATTAGGATGAACCGAACCACTCTCTCTTGCTCTGTCAGAGGTCAGTACTTTCATCTTGCCCTTGTTCTTGGGGTCATTGACAGAGACCATGTTCATGGAGATGGAGACGCAATTCTAAGGGAAAGGTTGGTTATCCACCTTCATCTTGCTATCGAATTTCAGGTGCCCTTCTTGGATAGCTCTCTGGATGCGCACCCTGAACATTCGGCAATAATTAATAGAGTGAGAGTTAGTGTTGTGGAAGCCGCAGTATTTCTTGTCTTTCACTCCTTCAGGACGAAGCATGGGATGGCCTTCTAGTAGCTTGACGCGTCCTTCCTTAATCAGTAACTCAAACAATTTATCAGACTTGGAGACATCAAAGTCATAGGTCCCCTTGTGCTGCCTCAACCAGCGTTGATTGATCTGAGTAGCTTCTTTTCCCCACACTAGCTCGGCTGCAGCTACCTCGTCCTCATCATCATAGTCATCTGCATCTTCCAGGAAGTTCTGATACATCTCGTACGCCACATTGCTCTTCTGGAAGCGATTGTCCCTCTTGAAGCTCTGAGCCTGGTTGCTCATGGTTGCCAAGCGTTGTGACAGCTGACCGAGGTCTTCAAACTCCATGCCGAATAGCTTCTCCCTGATATTTGGGTGCATGCCTGCTATCGCCAAGGTTGGCAATTGGTCATCTGGCAAGTTCAGGGAGTAGCAGAAATTCTTAGTTTCTCTGAACCTGCGGATGAACTCCTGAGGCGTCTCATTGGATCTCTGATGCATCCCCATGAGGTCAACCAGTTGCTTCTCATTGGTGCTGCTGAAGAAGTATGCATGAAACTTTTGTTCTAGCTCAGCCCAGGTGTCAATAGAATTGGCCGGCAACGATGTGAACCATGTGAAAGCCGGCCCTGTGAGAGACAACGGGAAGTAACGGATCCTCCATGCTTCATCTGAAGAAGCCTCACCAAGCTGCATCAAATACCGACTGACGTGCTCTATGGTGCTGGTGTCATCCTGACCAGAGAATTTGGTGAAATCTGTTGGGACTTTCACCCTTGGAGGAAGCGCCACCTTGTTGTACCACTCTGGATAAGGAGACTGGTATGCATAGGACTGATTCTTGGGCTTCAACCCAAACTGGTTTTGCATCATATCAGCCATCCTATACATGAGCAAATCAATGCCCGAATCTAGAGGTCCAGTTGGTCGACCTGACGCACTTGTGTACCCAGGATTCGGCATAGCGTTGAGAGCAGAGTAATCGGTGAACTCCTCATAGCCAGGTCCAAACATGCTGTTCTGCAGCCTGTTATTTGCTGGAGAGATCTTGAAAGCAAAAGGCGGCACAGTCCTAGTTGTGCCGAATGTAACCTGACCATAGGTAGGACGATGTTGTTGGACTGATTCTGGAGCTTTTGGTCCACCCTTCGGTGCTTCACCAGATCCAGCTGACTCATCACCCCCAGCGACCTCAGCGGACTTTTCCTGATCTTTCGGTATGTTGAAGTACGTAGGTCCGCCGACCGGTCCATATTGCTCTTCAAAATACTTATCAGCCCCAGGGCCGAAAGTACTCTTCATGATGGTGCGGAAGGTGTTCAAGAAAGCTGTGTTATGATTTGTGATAGTGGATCCCATAGCTTTGTGAATTAGTTCTGACATCCTCCGAGCATCATCTTGATCAGTGGAATCACTCTGGCCCGGCATAAGAACCCTTGGCAGCTCTGACTTCTGGAGGATCTTGCCGCTCTTGTTCTTAGACAAAGACAGCAGGCACTTCTTTAGGCATTGCTCACAGGTCTTCTGAACTGTTTCATGTATTTCTGGTGGCAAATCCTCTAGGGTCACGTCTAGAGCGAAGTTGTTGTCAATGACATCTGACATCTTGATCTTGGTCTTGGTGGTTCCACTGGGCGTGCCAAAAAGTGTGTTGACACAAAAAGCGCATTGTGCCTCACACACAGCAAGCCGGAAAGCGTGGCTTCAAACAGTGCCGGGTGTCGGGAACCGAAGCGCGTGCGGTCGGTTTGACCGAAACTAACAAGGGATAAAACCATGAGAGCAGGAACATGCCCGGTGAGACCAAGACAGTTCAAATATACGGCCCTGAAGCCACTTACGACGACATACAGCTATAGAAGCCGCATGCGCCAACAGGTTTAATGATGTATTTGGCTAATATGAAAGTAGAAGCATGTAAATGCATAGTTGCCGAATGAACATAAAGAGACATGTTTGAACAAATGAAACTGATCATCAAGTTATATATAATTAAAAGCACATATCATAGATCAATGCCACTGTCATCATGATAAATATAAGCGGGTAACCCATAAATATAAATCTATCCGGGTAAAGCAACGTAAAGCATGCATACACTCGAAAAACATATCTATAAGCACTCGCTACTCGTGAAAGCATAACCATATTCGGCAAGTTTGCCGAATTGGGGTCCATGAAGAAAGAACATGCAAATAAACGTGAACGAAACCCATTAAACCGCTCTACATCTAACATGCAAGTAAACGTGAACGAAACCAACAAGGCCAGCTCTACATCTAACAAATGAGTGAACGTGGAGCGAAACCTATCGGATTAGCTCTACATCCAACAAGTAGACGTGAACGAGACCCATCAAAGCCAGCTTTACATTCAACAATAAAACGTGAATGAAACCAATGAGCTCTACATGCGAAATCTATCAAGGCCAGCTCTACATCTATGCATGAACCCTTAATGAACCTAGATTGACGGCTATTATCTTGATCCGTTCATCCTTTGATGTTTTTATGTTTACTTTACCGTAGTAGTAGATATCATAGGAATAACTATCTATTCATCATTAACCAAAAGATATAAAACATAAAAGCATTAAAGAGCAAATGCAATCATAATGAAAAAATATAAAGCATGCAACACATGATAACTTAATGAATCTACTAGATCTTGCCAAATCTATCAAGCCGATAACTATCTTTCAAGCAAACGCCACGGCCAGTCGAGATAACAAAGCATAAATAAAGACTTCTCGCTACCAAGCGGCACGCCTACCGCACGGCCATCCAAATCGAGATAAAACGAGACTACTTGATACTAAGCAAACGCCTGCCGCACGGTCATTCGGTCGAAGTAAGCAAGGTTGCCGGAACTTACGGAGGTTGACGGATCAATGGGTCCTCTCGAAGAACTCGACGACACGACAAAAGGACTCAAAGTTGGCACGGGGGCGGGTTGGTTGTATTGATTGTGAACAGAAATGTAACACCCGTGTTTTTGCATCATTTTAAAATTCACTAAAAATTTGAACTTTTTATAATTACAATTAAAACTTGATTTAATTTCTACTAAACCGAAACCCTTTTTGAAAACCACGCATTTCAAACTCTCACCATATAGAAAATAGGAAATCTTGTTTGTTGCTTGAAGAACTTTATGGTGACCAAGGATGCAAGGTAAGTCCTAGATTTTATTTATGGAAGTATATTGCATGAGAAATGGTTTACAAGTTTTCTCTGGGAATAATATTTACCGACACACGCGCTAGCGTACCAAGACACATGTGTACCGAGATATATATAAATATTTTATGAGCACAATAAATAATTATTCTCGGCAATAAAAGTCAGAAGAATATGAATGTGCTCGTATAAATATTTATAATAAATATTACACATGAAATGTCAACACACATATGTATATATATCTCTACATATATTTGTATAGGTCTCCTTGCACAAATATTCTCATAAATATAAGTTAGGGGAATATGAGTCCAAGAGCTTATGCAAATAAATACAATGAATATATATATACATATTTACACACATAAAATAATGAGAGAAAGAAAATAGAAAGGAGAATTAAAGAGAAAGGAGAAAGAAAATTGGAAATGAGCACTCGGGCTCAATCTCTCTTTCTCCCTCTCCCTCTGGCCCGGCCCACCGAGCCCCTCCCTTTCCCTCCTCTTTCTCATTTCTGCGAAGCAGGCCGGCCCAGCACCGAGGCCCAACCCGGCCTCCTCTCCTCACACACACCACGGGCGGGACCCGCACGCCGGCTCCACCCCTAACCTCCCTCCGCCACGACGCACCGCGCCCGGCATCGGACCCGCCTCACTAGGGCGTGGACCGCCGCATAGGCGATCGCGGCGCCGGCTCGAGACCACCACATCGTGTTCCACAGCAAAGGACGAGCACGGGCGAGTAAACGCACACAGTGGCCACCACGTCGAGCTGGAGCGCTGCCGCCGCAATAGACATCGCCGGAGATGTAGACGACGACGGAGCCACAGCGAACCCACTCACCTCCTCGGCCAGCTGCCCAGATAGCGCCATGCGCACAGCGGTCCTCGTCAACTAGCACAGCGGCGTCGACGACCCATGGCAGAGCCTTGTCGCCATGGCGGACGACCATCGCCGACTGGAGACGATGTGACGGGACGGCGGACAGCTCATCGAGCACGAGGCGCACGAGGACGCCAGCACGGCGCGGCGCAGCTGGAGCCAGCTAGAGGTCCACGCGCACACCGGCTGTGGTCGGAAAAGATCACGAGCATGGGAAATATCTCGCTGGCGAGCGTTCCATGGACGCGGCTATAAATAGCGCTGTCCAGGGCTCAATCGGCCGCACCAATCCACTCCCGAGCTCCGCAACGACGAGGAACACGCGGTGCTCGCTTTACTTCCCCCTCCTTCCCTTCCTTCCCCGTGTTCTCAGAGTTTCCCCCAAATCGGAACTCCGCCACCGCCGAGGAGGATTTCGGGCGCCGCCGCCGATTGGAGCGTCACCGGGTGAAAATGGTGGGCCGGTAAAGTCTTCTAGCCCCTCCCCTTTCTTTTCTCTTGTAACTTATGAACCGTAGTGCTGTGAAGCCTCGCCTCCGAGCGCCGCCACCATCCAACTCCGCCGTGGCGCTGCCGCCGCCTGGGAGACGCACCACCCCGCCGCCCTCACCGACTCCATCTCAACCAAGGCGCCGAGGGGAACCCTAATGAGCCCCACGCGGCGAGCTACGGCCAAGGGGGAGCCCGATTCTCGCGAACGACCGCCGCGCCGCCCGCTGGGGAGTAACGGATGGCACTTGGCCGCCGCCGCCGCCCAACAATGCAGAACGGCGTCACAACACCCACCAATCGAGGCGCACACGCCGCCTCCGTTTCCCACCGACCCGACGCCGTCATGTGCCCACCGTGAAGCACGTGGCGCTGCGTAACTACCACAGTGGCGTCCACGTGGACCCACGTGGCACCCACATGTGAGGCTCTTCTCGTGTACACTAATGTAATTGCTATGGCTACCCGAATAGTGTACACAGGTATTGTAAATCATATTTCCCGTGTCGAAAAATTTTTAAAATTTGCAAATTCACTATTCGATTTATAGAATTTTATCATGTAATTATTTTCAATTTTATTACATGATAAAATTATATTATAATATTACCCTAATGGTTTAATTAGGGATTAATATTATAAATTCCATATCTCATGCTAATTAACTCCGTTTCGCGTGAAACGACTTCCATAATTCATCTAAAATCTAGCTCTATGCATCTAACCCATTGCCACCATAATGTTCTATGTTTGTTTTATATGCCATAGTTCGAGCTAGGTTTATCGCCGATCACAAGTAGATTCGACGACCCATTTAGAAGCTTCCCGTTCGAGCAAAGCTAGAGCGTTCGACGCGATGCCGATCGGTGAGAACATCCCAGGCAAGTCCTTACCCCCCTAACCATGACCTTAATATGATGATATAATGATGAAGATGATAATCGGACTAGTATATAGTGGTATGAGCGATAACGTAGCTATGGAGCTAAGTGGGATGACGTAATCATCCACGTTATCTACGCCATACGTTGTAATCAAGTATAACCTAAGATCGCCAAATGAACCCTAACCAACAAAAGAGGTGGGTGATAGTAATTCATTGTGAGATGGGTTACTATGGGAATTACCGTGAGGGGATTCCTGCGGAGAGATACTCGCCTCCCTAAGGACCGGTTCATAGACCTTCTACCTAGTGCGATATTTCGTACAGCCACACGCCGATAAATGGGACGGCTTGATTCACACCCCGTTGGGTTGAGGTATAATTTGGAGCCAAGGTGGCCGGAGTAGGCAAACGATCTATCGGGAGCTGACTCGGATGCTAGGTGATCTTCCGAGGTCGGGTTGGCGTGGTTGCTTTGTGATCCTCCACGTAAAACAATTGGCGCGGTGCTAGGTGCACAGATTTATGATTATGATTATGTGGTGTGTATTGAAGCCACATGGGCGTGGTGTGTATTGAAGCCACGTCGGGCGTAGTGTGTATTGAAGCTACGTCGGACGTAGTGTGTATTGAAGCTACGTCTAGGATGATGCGTCATCCTTTCCAACCCCTGAGAAGTCATGGTAAAGATTATACCAATATACCTAGAGTAGCACTCAAGCGGGTACGGATCTCGTTGGACCTCTGTCGACCACCGATCATGGAAGAGGATGTGTCCATCGTGTGGGGAAATTTGTACAACCTCTGCAGAGTTTATTAGAATCTATTCGAATAGCCACGTCCTTGAAATGGGCGAATGCTAGGAATGAACATCTATGATTAGAAGTAACTAACGTTTGTGATGATGTGAAGGTGATGACCAGATGAGATAATTTCGGGAACTAGCGAGAGCAGTTTTAGAGACTCTGCTAGGGCCCAAAACCCTTAATATACCAAACCACCCCTGGTTTGGACTTGCTGAGTACCTTTGTACTCACCCCTCTGTTTTTACAGATATCGGCATATCCGAAGGTAAGGTCGCTGTCGAAATAGAAGACCAAAGACGTAGGAGTTCGTCAGACGTTGCTTAGGAGAAAGACGTAGAAGCCCAGAATTTCCATCCGCGCTCAAGTTGCCTGTGGAACATGGAGTAGTGCCCAGACGGTCTAGCACCTTAGCGGACCGCCACAGATAAACCACCGCTTCACGCTTGGCTACCCGATCAATATAATCCGGAGTGGTGTCTTCATCACCGCTGTAAGATCTTCTATCCTATGTCAATATATGCTCGAAATAGTTTATCTATAACTGATTTCCATTTACTGTGACTCGGTAAACGTATTGGTGGCGTGATCCTGGCGCCAATACGCGAGATTAAGGTCCCATTAAAAGTGGGGCGTGACAGATGGTATCAGAGCCGAGCTTGACCGTATAGGATGGAATAATATCTGGATTAAATTATTGGCACATACTTCTAAAAATTTTACTTAAGGATTTCTACTTAGAGACTTGAGCACCAATCCGATACCCCTATGTTGCTTACATGTCGTTGATATTATACTTGATGCAACAGATGGACGGATGGTCATGCACAGATGGACTAACCTTTGGGATATTTCCAAAGCTTCTTTGGAATATTCTCTCACAACTAGGGTACACTCAGAAGCCTCAGTACTATTACCGAAAGTGTCTCGATGAGAATGGAATACCCGAATGTGTGATGCAATTGCACATCCCGATGTTTCCACATCGCGAAGGGCCTGGATTTTCCTTGAACAAGGAAACGTAATTATGGGACACTTGCCGAAGCTTGCATTAAGAGCCCTTCGGGGCCTATTGCAAGGAGTACGGAAGCCAACCAGTTGACGCTCATGTCAGAAAGAAAAGAAGTCTTCACTATCGAAGACCTGGCAAAACCCAAGACGATCCCTTGTTGCCTCAGTGATTGTGCAAGAGTACCTTGAAGCAAGATCCTACAAGGCACCATTATGTGACAAGTCCTAGTTAAGTAGTGATGCCCTAAGTTAAGCAGCCACAGTCGCATGCTTGTTGTAACTACGAACCTTGTTGCTAAATCCCTAGTAGCAATGCTAGTAGTTGCGAGCCTTATGGTAACCCATGGTTCTAGTCTTAGTAGTAGCTTAAGTCGCACAATAATCGTCATGGCGGTCGCAATGTGTGATGTGACCCTATATCATCTATGTAGCATGCGTGATGTAATATATTGTTGCGCTTGTTTGTTTAATATAATGTTGTGATCTTTTCAATCCTATCGAAAATCTTCCTATTATTACTACTTACAGTAATCGATGAAAAGAAGATTTCAATAGGATTAGTGAACGTACTGAAAGTTTCCTCAAGTCACGAGTAATAAGACAAGTTCCTACAAACTTAGTTCACCGTGACTAACCTTTTCATGCGATTCACACCAGGTAAGTTTGTATTGTTTCCCAACACCCGTGTTACTAGGATACCCCAAAAACCTATCCCTACCTAAAATGCTTGCTTTCCTCTAAACTTTAGTAGGTAGACCCTTACCACACCTTATGCTTTTCCCTCCCACCCCCTTTCTAGACCAGATAGAATAGGAACTAACCTGCAGGAACATGACGACAACAAGTGGACTCCACGACTGTAGCCGTTGAACCACACCAGTGTTCTTCCCTACAGCCGTCACTGCCGCCGTCGCCTCGGTGTTCTTTGTGCCGACGACCGTGCAACATTGCCGACATCTTTGTCACCTCAATGCCGAAAAGGCTGGCGATCTGCTTTATTCTTGTGACCCCGAACCACGACCGTCGAAGCAGATCAAGACAACACAATAGTTCAAGTGGCAACCAGTACCAGTAATGCAAGCCAGAGCCGAAGATTGGAACCGCAAGCTGAAGATGGACAGAAGACCACAGTGATTGAAGATAGTCATCAAGCCCATAAAAGATATTCATGCCCGAAAGCGAACCGATGCCCCAGAAGCATACAGAAATGCCAGTAAGCAGTATGCCGACAATAGAGAAGACACACAGTTTCCACTATAGGGAATCCACCGGTCAAGACCACACAGTCCCCATGCCCACACCACTATCGCAAGGTCAATGAATACAGGAGATTCACTCCTGTTCCTTCCACCATACACCACAACACCCCAGCCACAATACTAGTCGACCAAGCTTCTCCCAGAAGCCATCACCCTCGACCCATTATAAAAAGAGCACCACCATCGCTCTCACCACCATCCCACTCCAAACGTTCCACTGCTAGCCTCCACCTTTCGCCCTCTGTCATCACACTCCTTGTCATCCACTCACCAAGAACCACCACCACCCACAGCCAAAATGGCCGGCACTTGGGTTAGCAGCCAGTGCATCAATACCCCTGGATTTCCCCAACTTCTCTACCACACCGCACAAAACCTTGGCATCAGAGAACTCCCCGAGTATGAGGGTAGCGAGTATGAAGAACGCGGCACCCATCGCTGTGAAGTCACAGTCTACATCGCCAAGAGCCAAGACTACCCCGCCATCACCGACGACTGGAGTACGACCGCCATTGGTTTTCGCTTCCCCGACACCTACCAAGCCGTCGCTCGCAAGGCACTCCACCGCCTTTGCCAGATCTACAGGGAGCCCATCGCCCGCACTTCCATGAGGTACCTGCCGCCTGAAGGAAAGAATCACCCCCACCTGGATTGCTCGCCTAGAAGACGTGCAAGGTCCAGAAGGCAGCCCCGTCATCAAGCACCTACTATCCTACCTGCTCACTATCGATGAGCAGTACGACCGACAAGACACCGCCCTGAGAAGCCTGATTCGCCGAGCCGAACGAGCGGAATGCTACATTCAACGACTCCTCGCGGAGCACGCCCACGCAAAGGAGCAAGTCGCCACGGCATCCCGCCGAGAGGCTACACTTGCCGAGACCCTGAAGGCCATCCAAGAGCGACACGTCCGAGAACTGAGGGACACCAACATCGCCCTCCAATCAAGACGCAGGAAAGGCGCGCCACGGCCCGCCCCCGAACCTCAGAACTACGTAAGGGATGTTCGCCAACCCCTTCATCGAAGAAGAAGAACGGACTCCACCCAGGCCACCATCACCGGCGTAAGACCGACGAGAAGGACCACCCCAGCCACTCAGTCAAGCACCACCAAGAGAGAAAGCCCCCAGCGTAGAGCCGAGTACCGGACCCGCAGAAGCCGAAGCAGAAGCAGAAGCCACCATGACCGATGCTGTAGAACCAGCACTCCCAAGGGAGGTTTAACCGTAGAGTAGCATTACCTTTTCGCTCTATTGTTGTACTCCCCTGGAAGTAATCAAAATCATTGTGTTTGACCCACGACCAATATGCGAGTGCCGATAAATGAAATTTGACGGGTGCCTAAACATAAAAAGCCACAGAGCAAACGAAATAAGAAGAAAAATTTTCTAAGTGGGGTAGTGCTATATGCAAAAGAAGAAAAGAAAATGCAGACGGGCGAAAACAAGAAGGAAAAAGAATAAATTGGGCAAGAACCAGAAGAAGCGTTGAAATGCGTAAATGGGCTAAGATAAGAAGAGCAACGGAAAACCTAGGGTTCCAAATGAGGAATGGAATCCCTAAACTGTAACCCTGAAGGACCCGGACAGTGAAGTACACCGCCAGAGACCGCGAAGAAGCAAGCAAGAAGGCAGACACCAGAAGATTGAAGACACTAGAGGAATCAATCCTCTAAGTGGGGTAGCCGCTGAAGAAGACTACGAAGACAGAGACCGGACTAAGAAGATGGGGTAAAAGCAAAGAAGTGATCACCAACAATGTATAAGGCGTACCCTCCGCGAGATCGTGTTGCCCCGGAAACGGAGTAGCACGATAATAGTAGAGGTTCGACAAAGACAAGATCTTGTAAGCAATGGAAAGTTTCTCTTTTCTCTCTCTCTCTCTCCCTCTCTCTCCCTCCCTTTAGGCCTCACACTAGGACCTTCTCTCAGTAGACTTGGAATCTCGGGGACGAGATTCGTCTAAGTGGGGTAGATTTGTAACACCCGTGTTTTTTGCATCATTTTAAAATTCACTAAAAATTTGAACTTTTTATAATTACAACTAAAACTTGATTTAATTTACGCTAAACCGAAACCCTGTTTTTAAAAACACGCATTTCAAACTCTCACCATATAGAAAATAGGAAATCTTGTTTGTTGCTTGAAGAACTTTATGGTGACCAAGGATGCAAGGTAAGTCCTAGATTTTATTTATGGAAGTATATTGCATGAGAAATGGTTTACAAGTTTTCTCGGGGAATAATATTTACCAACACACGCGCGTACCAAGACACATGTGTACGAGAGATATATATAAATATTTTATGAGCACAATAAATAATTATTCTCGGCAATAAAAAAAGAAGAATATGAATGTGCTCGTATAAATATTTATAATAAATATTACACACGAAATGTCAACACACATATGTATATATATCTCTACATATATTTGTATAGGTCTCCTTGCACAAATATTCTCATAAATATAAGTTAGGGAATATGAGTCCAAGAGCTTATGCAAATAAATACAATGAATATATATATACATATTTACACACATAAAATAATGAGAGAAAGAAAATAGAAAGGAGAATTAAAGAGAAAGGAGAAAGAAAATTGGAAATGAGCACTCGGGCTCAATCTCTCTCTTTCTCCCTCTCCCTCCGGCCCGGCCCACCGAGCCCCTCCCTTTCCCTCCTCTTTCTCATTTGCGCTGGCAGGCCGGCCCAAAGACCGAGGCCCAACCCGCCTCCTCCTCTCCTCACACACACCACCGGGCGGGACCCGCACGGCCGCCCCACCTAACCTCCCTCCGCTGCCACGACGACCGTGCCCGGCATCGGGACCCGCCTCACTAGGGCGTGGACCGCCGCACAGACGATCGCAGCGCCGGCCGAGACCACCACATCGTGTTCCACAAAGAAGGACGGTTAATGCGGGGAGAGTAAACGCACACGCTGGCCACCACGCCGAGCCGAGCGCCGCCGCCGCAATAGACATCGCCGGAGATGACAACAACGACGGAGCCACAACAACCCACTCACCTCCCTCGGCCGCCGCCCAGATAGCGCCGCCGCCATGGCGGTCCTCGCCAACCAGCACAGCATCGACCACCCATGGCGAGAGCCTTGTCGCCATGGCGGACGACCATCGCCGACCGAGACGATGTGACAGACGACGGACAGCTCATCGAGCACGAGGCGCACGAGGACGCCAGCACGGCGCGACGCGGCTCGAGCCAGCTAGAGGTCCACGCGCACATCGGCTGTGGTCAGGAAAGATCACGAGCATGGGAAATATCTCGCCGGCGAGGCGTTCCATGGACGCGGCTATAAATAGCGCCTATTTGTCTAGGGCTCAATCGGCCGCACCAATCCACTCCCGAGCTCATAGCGACAAAGGAACTTCGCGGTGCTCGCTTTACTTCCCCTCCTTCCCTTCCTTCCCCGCGTTCCCCCAAATCGGAACTCGCCACCGCCGAGGAGGATTTCGGGCGCCGCCGCCGATTGGGCGTCACCAGGGTGAAAATGGTGGGCCGGTAAAGTCTTCTAGCCCCTCCCCTTTCTTTTCTCTTGTAACTTATGAACCGTAGTGTCTTTGTGAAGCCTCGCCTCCGGCGCCGCCACCATCCAACTCCGCCCGTGCGCGCGCGCCCGTGGGAGACGCACCACCCGCCGCCCCTCACCGACTCCATCTCAACCAGGGCGTCGAGGGGAACCTAATGAGCCCCACGCGGCGAGCCGACGGCCAAGGGAGCCCGATTCCCGCGAACGACCCAGCGCCGCCGCTGGGGAGTAACGGATGGCACTTGGCCGTCGTCGCCGTCAACAACGCGAACGGCGTCACAACACCGACCAATCGAGGCGGAACCACGCCCCCTCCGTTTCCCACCGACCCGACGCCGTCATGTGCCACCGTGAAGCACGCGGGCGCCTGCGCAAGGGCTACCGCGATGGCGTCCACGTGGACCCACGTGGCACCCACGTGTGTGGAGGCTCTTTCGTGTACACTAATGTAATTGCTATGGCTACCCGAATAGTGTACACGAGGGTATTGTAAATCATATTTCCCGTGTCGAAAAATTCCCTTTAAAATTTGCAAATTCACTATTCGATTTATAGAATTTTATCATGTAATTATTTTCAATTTTATTACATGATAAAATTATATTATAATATTACCCCTAATGGTTTAATTAGGGATTAATATTATAAATTCCATATCTCATGCTAATTAACTCCGTTTCGCGTGAAACGACTTCCATAATTCATCTAAAATCTAGCTCTATGCATCTAACCCATTGCCACCATAATGTTCTATGTTTGTTTTATATGCCATAGTTCGAGCTAGGTTTATCGCCCGGCAACAAGTAGATTCGACGACCCGTTTAGAAGCTTCCCGTTCGGAGCAAAGCTAGGAGCGTTCGACGCCAGTGCCGATCAGTGAGAACATCCCAGGCAAGTCCTTACCTCCCCCTAACCATGACCTTAATATGATGATATAATGATGAAGATGATAATCGGACTAGTATATAGTGGTATGAGCCTGATAACGTAGCTATGGAGCTAAGCCGGATGACGTAATCATCCACGTTATCTACGCTCATACGTTGTAATCAAGTATAACCTAAGATCGCCAAATGAACCCTAACCAACAAAAGAGGTGGGTGATAGTAATTCATTGTGAGATGGGTTACTACGGGGAATTACCGTGAGGGGATTCTCGCGAGAGATACTCGCCTCCCTAAGGACCGGTTCATAGACCTTCTACCTAGTGCGATATTTCGCATACAGCCACACGCCGATAAATGGGACGGCTTGATTCACATCCCGTTGGGTTGAGGTATAATTTGGAGCCAAGGTGGCCGGAGTAGGCAAACGATCTATCGGGGAGTCGACTTCGGATGCTAGGTGATCTTCCGAGGTCGGGTTGGCGTGGTTGCTTTGTGATCCTCCACGTAAAACAATTGGCGCGGTGCTAGGTGCACAGATTTATGATTATGATTATGTGGTGTGTATTGAAGCCACATGGGCGTGGTGTGTATTGAAGCCACGTCGGGCGTAGTGTGTATTGAAGCTACGTCGGACGTAGTGTGTATTGAAGCTACGTCTAGGATGATGCGTCATCCTTTCCAACCCCTGAGAAGTCGTGGTAAAGATTATACCAATATACCTAGAGTAGCACTCAAGCGGGTACGGATCTCGTTGGACCTCTGTCGACCACCGATCATGGAAGAGGATGTGTCCATCGTGTGGGGAAATTTGTACAACCTCTGCAGAGTTTATTAGAATCTATTCGAATAGCCACGTCCTTGGAATGGGCGAATGCTAGGAATGAACATCTATGATTAGAAGTAACTAACGTTTGTGATGATGTGAAGGTGATGACCGGATGAGATAACCGGGGAACTAGCGAGAGCGTTTTAGAGACTTCTGCTAGGGCCCAAAACCCTTAATATACCAAACCACCCTCGGTTTGGACTTGCCGAAATACCTTTGTACTCACCTCTCTTTTTACGGATATCGGCATATCCGAAGGTAAGGTCATTTGTCGAAATAGAAGACCAAAGACGTAGGAGTTCGTCAGACGTTGCTTAGGAGAAAGACGTAGAAGCCCGAATTTCCATCCGCGCTCAAGTTGCACGTGGAACATGGAGTAGTGCCCTGCACGGTCTAGCACCTTAGGGACCCGTCACGAGATAAACCACGCTTCACGGTTGGCTACTCGATCAATATAATCCGGAGTGGTGTCTTCATCACATTTGTAAGATCTTCTATCCTATGTCAATATATGCTCGAATAGTTTATCTATAAGCGATTTCCATTTCTTGTGACTCAAACGTATTGGTGGCGTGATCCCGCGCGCCAATACGCGAGATTAAGGTCCCATTAAAAGTGGGGCGTGACAAGAAATTACAATGGTCGAGGGTCGCTATTTATACCTGGACGTGACAGAGTCCTAAAAGATTACGATTACAAGGAGAAAACCCTAACAAAACAAGATAACTTAGGCTCCAAGCCTTCTCGAGTCGACGCGGGCGTAGTGATCGTGGATTCCTTCTTACCGCTACCTTGCTCGCCCTTTTCCAATTGCGAATCGTCGTGAGATAGCCGACCGCACGTAAATTTGCCGTCCTCCGATTTAGCCGAATGGTCGTAAAATACCGACCGCACGGGTGGCTTGCCGAATGCCGCATACCGCACGCGGGCGGTTTTGCCGAACGTCGTACATGCCCATCTTTGCCGAACGCCTCTTATTAGCATCTTGCACCGCCCACTTGTCATCCTCTCGAGGCTTATCAAAATTCGGTGCTAACAATTTGTATACATTAGTCTTTTCCGTGTTTGATGGTGCGCTTTTTACATCTCAACCACTTCTCAAATGGCACCCCTTGGCACTTACTCGCTTTTCAACTGTACAGGTTTTATTTTCTAGGAATAGAAACCTAAAAGCTGAAGACGGCGGATGTTGGACCACCGGTACCTCATTCGGTGAGGAAACTAAGCTGCATCAGCGGAAGCGATGACAACAACGGATATCACTATTTACTATTTGATTTGCACTTGTTGGGCCATGTTAAAGAGTTAGTCGTGGTAACTGGCTGTTTCGTTTATGTAGCTGGACTGGTAAAGTTTGATCAGACAAAGCACAGATATCGCCAAGAAAGTAGCTGCTTTTGTCTCAAGGATTGTTTTTTTTTTTCTGTTGTACCTGTAGTGGCAGCTTAATAGTACTTAGTATATTGCCCGTGCTAACGCTACGGTGAAATTTTAGGGATGAATATGAAAACAACCGAGCGACAAAATTTCAAGAAGTGGTAATTTGAACTTTTAGAATTGTGGCTTACATTGAACTTTCGACTTTTTTGAAGTGGTAATCATTTTACTGGTGCCAAATTGGCAACCACATCTAATCTATACTATACCTATAAATTTCGTACATGCCCACAACCTCCGTCATAGACTTATTTTACTGTTGTTGTAACAGTACACGCCGTACATGCCCGCAACTTCCGTCATAGACTCATTTTACTGTTGTTGTAACAGTACGCGCTCCTCGCCGTCGGATCCAAATCGACAAAATCGCAGCCGTCCACGCTCCCATCCTCCTCTCCCTCGCGAAGCAGACAGCACCTTCCAGAAACGCCACCGCCGCCTCTCCTCCCCCTGCTCCCGCGACGCCGCCACCTCTTCCCCACCTCCACTTCCCTCCTCCCGCGCAGGTCCGACGCCGCCGCACGCCACATCCTCCCCCGCCCCCAAAATTCCGTCGCCGCCCACGCCGCTGCAATCCCTACCGGCCGCCGCTGTCACTTCCGGCACCGGCACCTTCACTCCGCCCGGAGCCCCCTCGCACCCACACCCCACCTCAACTATGCGCGGCCCCGATTCTGCTGCGTGGGCGCCGCTGGCGGCGGAACCGACGCGGCACCGTGCGAGGCCCAGGCAGCGCGAAACATCGAGCTGCAGGGTAGCCTGGTGAAGCTTCTAGGCGAGACTGCAGCGGCAGCAGCTGAGCTAGGCTCCGCAAAGACGAGCGCGGCCCGGAGGCGTTCCTTGGTCTTCGCGCGTTGGATAATCGGACGTCAAGGCGGCTCCGACGTCTCCATGCTGTGCACGACGAAGCGGAAAGCGGTGGAGGAGCAAAGTCGCCGGGTCTTTCGTATCGATCCGAAGCGCAGCACGTGCGGCGCCGTTGCCTGCCGGAGTTGCATCCCGAGCCGAGCAGGTCTGCTCATAAGTTTGGTTATTTGTTCTGCTGCAATAATTCGAGGTAATATATGCAGTTGTCAGCTCTTTTGTCAGGCTCCACAACAAAAATGGGAAGCTCGAAAAAAAACTGATACATAATGATTCATGTTCCTTCGATCAATCTGTAGCTGCTTCCAACTTGGTAGTTCACATGCTTCGCCATCTTCATACGATTCCTCGGTTTTCGTTTCATCAAACACATCAGGTTATCAAATTAGTTCCTACAATATGTTCTCTATACTTACCATGTCTTCCATACTATGTTTTCATCGGCTTGGGAATTCTATAATCATCACTCTTTTCCTTCAGTTTAACTTTCCTTCAAATAACCAGAATGTTTTACTAAAGCAATGACTTTCTAGGCTCCGCTGCTCAAAAACAAAATTATGCAAAAGGTCACTTCCCATCACAAAGACCTATTATCTACTAATATTGCCTCCATCTGATTCTAAGATTATTTCGCTGGTGCGGTCATAATTTTTCTGATTGTAGCATAGGATACATGAGATATTTGAAACCACAACACACACGTTCCGACTTCCTACCCCACACAACTGCGCGGGGTATCCTGCTAGTTCCTGACATTTAGAATTGTGGCTTACATTAAACTTTTGAATTTTTTGAAGTGGTAATTCCATTTTATTGGTGCCAAATTGGCAACCACATCCATCGCCCGTGCTAACGCTCCGACAACATATAGAATGCAAAGCAAATAACCAAAAGGCATATAAATATCAAGTTATTAAGCACCACTGAGATTTATTTATTATTCATGCAAATTAAATAAGATATATTTATGATTCATCAAAAAGAACTAAAAAGATCCATCTTAACCTGATCAAAATATGAATGGTAACGTTGTTCAACATTTGTGGTCAAATCTATAACCAAGCAGGTTTTCAAGCTTATCTCAACCTCTTCAACATCCTAATTCTGTATTGGCTTCCTCTTCAATAAGGGCCTCAACCCTCCTGGCTCATAGAAAAGGAAAACAAGGATGCAAGAGGAATCTACGCCCAATTTCTCATGCCATAATACAAGGCTGGTTTTTATAGGCCTGACCCTAAATAATATGAATTAAATCTACTCTAATTATGCAATACCTATACCTAAGCCTGAGGACTGATAAATGGACCAAATAAATAAAAGTGTATGCAGTCAACATTCAGAAAAATAGAAGCAGCATGAATTCGTGTGAGACCAACTAAGGATAAGTTGAGCATTCAGACAAGTACAATTGGAAATCCAAGCCAATTCGTCATGCTAGGCCTCAATGGGACATCCAGAGAAGCACAAACTATACTAGATTAACCAAGAATCCAAGCCCCTATATATTTTGCTGTTAAACTCCCGACATGGACACTCTTTGTGGCATCCTCCCTTATCTGCAAGAATCAAAATAGAGCCAATCAGCTAATGCATGGAAGGCAGAAGTATAAGAACAATTGTTTTTCACATAAAGTTAGTGTCATTGAAGCACACTGCCACCTGCCACAATGGCCTAAACCATTCAGTTCAGTGAACTTGCGAGTAGAACACAATGAAACTAAAAAAACTAACAGATGCACAGAGAAGCTTAAGTTTAACAGATGCGCCATTCTCAGTCTTAGCTTGTCCACTGCAGGTCACGACGCCAGAAATTGTCAACAAGGAGAGTGATCATACCTGATGCTTGTCTTCACAAGGAGATGCAGGCTCGGTCTTGGTTGGATCGACGACAGAGGCTGTGATGACCATGATGAAGGCTCGTGTGTGCAGTTAATGGTGTTTTTCGTTGGCAGATCTAGAAAGATAAAAGATCCATGCTGTTGATCAGACATATTTACATATACAAGAAGCTAATGCAGAAAACAATATCCAAAAGCCCGAATCAGAGACTAATCTGGAGTGATTCGCTCCGCACTCGGGGCCGAATCCACGCGAGGCGGTTGCTAATGGAGGGAGGAGATGTTGGACCTGGATCGAAGCGGTGTGCGTGACGAGATGGGGCATAGAGGGGAGAGGAGATGGAGTCGCGTGTGCCGCCGCCGCTTAATCCCGCGGCCTGGAGCCCGCGTCCTCCAGCGCCGCCGCCGCACCGCCGACGGTCGGAGCTAGGTTTTCGAGCACGGGGGGACATGTGGGAAAGGGAGGGGAGAGCAGCCCGACTGCCGGGCTGGGGGCGGCGGCCTGGCCTGGCCTTGCGGGTGGCGGCGCCCCCGCCCCCTGCCCCGGGATTCGTCCATGGGGGAGTCCGCGCGATGGAGAGGAGGCGGCGGTGGCGCCCTGCCCTCGGGTGCGTTTATTTTTTCCGAAAAGAGGAGAAAATGCGGAGCAGGCGCGCGGGATAGAATCGAACCCGGGCCGAGGGTTGCTCGCTGCTGGGGCTGGTGCGTCGGGGTCTCACCGTGCGTGTAAGACCTCTGGACAAACTTTCGATCTCGGCCCTCGGTTCGTGGATCCGTTGGTTGGTGATCGTCGGTCAAAAATAGAAAGAAGTAGGACATTATAGTAGAGATAATTATTAGTTTGTTCTGATAATGTAGCTGGACCTGGTTTAATTACCATGCTATGCGGTTTCCTGCAACCTTGCCTCATGGTGCATGGACGCCTCGTCGTGCAGATCGGGAGAGGAGCACAGCGCGTTCGCCCGGCGCGAGCTCGTGCATCGGTAGAAGTAAAGCCACAAGATCGGCTGATGTCGCACGCGACACGCCAGAGCATGTTCGTGGCATCTCGTCAAGAGGCTGTTCTGCTGGTTTATAAGCCGGCTGATTTTACCTGATTCAATAGTGGGTGTGTTTAGTTCTCTAATTTTTCTCTAAAATTTTCAAAATTTCCATCACATCGACGCATACAAAAGTATGAAATGTAGGTAAACAAAATAATTAATTGCACAGTTTAGATGTACATTACGAGACGAATCTTTTAAGCCTAATTACCCTATGGTAGGATAATATTTACCACAAACAAACGAAATATGCTACAGTGCTTTTCAGTTCGCTACAATCTCAATTTTCAGAGATCTAAACACACCCAGTATCATATAAGAGAGAATAAGCTGAAAAAACTAAAAAAACAAGCGACTCGTCATGTCCAACTGAACTTCGTCTGTCAGGCAACGATTCCATTCGTTTGCAAGCCAACGGAGCACACTGCTCTATCTTGTGGTTCGCTTTTTGTCTCGTTAGGACACGGATCAAACAACAAACAAGTAGAGTAGAGACATACTCCCTCCGTTCCAAAATAGATTTCATTTTCGCCGAGAAAAATCAACGTTTTTAATATGCCAAAGCAATTATACAGCAATTATATATTAAAATATATAAATATTTATGCTAAGTAATTAATATCATCGGAAAGATCTTTAACTCTAGTTTTTAACAAATTTATTTGAAGATTTAAATGTTGCACGTATTTTCTACAAACCTAGTCAAAGTTGAGAAAGTTTGACCGATACGCTTCCCATAGCAACATCTATTTTGGACGGGACGGAGCAGCTCACATGCTCTCTCTTCTCCATGCCAGCGTGCGTGAAAACTAGTATTCTATTGCTCTTGGGTCCCACCAAAAATAAGCATTTTTTTTTTTAACTGACCAAAAATAAGCATCGAACCTTCTTGCATGGCTCCGTTGCTATAGGGTGTGTTTGCTTAAGGAGGGAGGTTGCATTGGTGATAGGAAGAACTTGGATTGAGCGAACCGGATTTTAGAAAAGAAGAGTTTGATACAAGATGAGCTGAGTACGCGGACTAGACTACTGTATGAGTGGACGTAGAATGCTAGAAAGGTCTCTGACAAGTGGGCCCTGTGCACTATTGTTGCATCCATGCGGGCTGGCTCAACAGATACGGTTAAAGGTTGATTCAGCCGCATACCGTCACACCCCTAAACATTAAATCTAAAGGCACCAGAGGCGTGGCCCTGTGTGTCGCCAGATGAGCCATCGCCGGGCGAAGGCGGCAAGCAGGGGCGTGGTCCGGCACCGCTCGGCCGGACGCTACCCAACCATCGCCAGGGCGCGCACGGGCCCATCCTCCGGCATCTCTTGCCGATGGAGGCGAAGAAAGCGGAGAAGGCACGCCGATGCACGCGTTCCTCGCCTCCGGCTTGCAGGATCCACTCGCACAGAGACGCGAGGACCCGATCGAGGCACTCCTGTCCCGTCCATCTGCTTCCTTGCGACACTGGTGCGGAAGTTGCTGCCGGTCATGCCTCTTCCGTTGCTCGAACTGGGTCGAAGCGGCACCATGCCGCCCGCACAACCAGGGAGCAGGGAAGGGAGAAGCATTGGGGAAGATAAGGGCTTTATTGAAGTAGTCACTTCGTCGCTATGGAGGGAGTTCACGTCGGCCGCCATGACCGCCATGAGCTTGCCCATCCTCCATAAGACGAAGATGAGGAGGGCCGAAGTGGTGGGTGCCTCGGTGCACAAATGTGCACCCTCATATCCACCGTTCGGTAGTCTTTGAGATGCGTGCTTCTTAATACTGGCGCTGTGCGGTTGAGTTGTATTACAGTTGTGTTACATGGCAGATTTAGATATTCCGTTCTGATTATTAGTTCATTCGAATTGAGGGCTCGGCTCGCTCTGGTAGTTGGCAGAGGCACCGTATTTACTGCCAGCACTGTTCATGGTTCCTATGCTTTTCTTCCTGATGGTTACTATGAATCGCCGAGCTGATGAGAGCTGACGAGCTCCACCATCGAGCGCCGCCGCCCGCCTCCTCCCCGACCGCCGGTCCGTCCCTTCCCCGCAGAGCTCCGGCCCCGAGCTCCCCGTCAAGCGCGGACCTGCCGCATCCCCGACGAGCTCGCCGCGGAGTTCCGCCAAGGGACGCCGACCGCCCGGAGTGGGGGTGGGCGAAGAGGATGGGAGAGGGTGGGCGGCAACAACCCCAGCGCCGGATGCTCTTCCCCTTGTCGCGGATGCCCGCCGTCGCCACTCGCCGGGCGGACCTCGGCGTCCACCACGGCGGCAGATCCACCACCGGACTCACGAGCCTACGACCGTGGCGGCCCTGCCCCGAGTCCCCAACGCCTGCTTCGTCTTCCTTCCCGCTTCCCCGTGAAGGCGATGCCGGGCTCGAACGTCCTCGGCACCGACCGACCATACCGGCGGCAACAACCCCTACATCACCGTATCGCCTCTTCTCAGATCCAGATCGGGCGGCGCCCACCTCTTCCCCTAGCAGATCCGGCCTCCCATGGTGGTGATGGCGGTCTTCAACTGAACGGCTGTTGCGGTGTGTACCAGACGGTGGCAGATGTGGCTGGCGGCGGTGGCCTTTCTTCTCAACAGCCGACAACGGACGCTTCTCCATCCTGCCCCTCGGCGCCGCCCCCACCCCCAGCGGTGATTCATCCTCGGCAGCGCTGCATTGCCTCGCGTGGACGGGACTCAACTATGGAGGTAATAGTACGTTTTCCCCAGTTTTTTTCAACGCAGGAACTATGGATCTCTGCATGCAAATAAGTTTCCTTATGCATTTCTCTAATTATCATAATGCACTGAAGGTACTAATTTGTGATGTTGAGCTATATGATTCGCCCAGTCCAAAATGGAATTCATTGCAAGCACACACGTGTGGTGGTTACTGACTTACTGTAATTCTTTAGAGGCATAGGCCAAATAGCAGTAACTTCTCATCCTGATTACGTCTTGCATTGATCCAACCAAAATATCTTATGGTAACTAGTAAAACATTCTTTTCCTAGAATCTATGTCATTTTGTCCTTTTTTTTTTAAGTAGAATATAGAGGTCGAAATGTTCAATACTTCATTCGCCAGCATGTGGCTAAAACTTATTTCCTGCATGTGTCCTTTTTTAAGTAGAATCTATGCATGATGCCTCGTGAAGGATCTAGTATTGCTTGCATTTTTCGAATTTCAGAATGTTTCTTTTGGTAAGGTGGTTATTTAATTAGATGTGGAAGAATGCGTAACTCTCGTAGGTGATTAGCCTAAAATTTCCTTGTACTGCCAGTCGTGACAATTGAAAAAAGGCATGGTTTTTTCAGCTATTGTGGCCGTAATTTTTTGTTTCGGGTCGATTCGCACATATCCGTTTCAGGCCGAAGTGGTGGGTGCCTCGGTGCACAAATGTGCACCCTCATATCCACCGTTCGGTAGTCTTTGAGATGCGTGCTTCTTAATACTGGCGCTGTGCGGTTGAGTTGTATTACAGTTGTGTTACATGGCAGATTTAGATATTCCGTTCTGATTATTAGTTCATTCGAATTGAGGGCTCGGCTCGCTCTGGTAGTTGGCAGAGGCACCGTATTTACTGCCAGCACTGTTCATGGTTCCTATGCTTTTCTTCCTGATGGTTACTATGAATCGCCGAGCTGATGAGAGCTGACGAGCTCCACCATCGGCGCCGCCGCCCGCCTCCTCCCCGACCGCCGGTCCGTCCCTTCCCATGAGCTCCGGCCCCGAAGCTCCCGTCAGCGGACCTGCCGCATCCCCCGACGAGCTCCGCCGCGGAGTTCCCGCCAAGGGGACGCCGACCGCCGGAGTGGGGGTGGGCGAAGAGGATGGGAGAGGGTGGGCGGCAACAACCCCAGCCGGATGCTCTTCCCCCTTGTCGCGGATGCCTCGCCGTCGCCACTCGCCGGGCGGACCTCGGCGTCCACCACGGCGGCAGATCCACCACCCGGCTACGAGCCTACGACCGTGGCGGCCCTGCCCCGAGTCCCCAACGCCTGCTTCGTCTTCCTTCCCGCTTCCCCGTGAAGGCGATGCCGGGCTCGAACGTCCCCGGCACCGCGACCATACACCGGCGGCAACAACCCCTACATCACCGGTATCGCCTCTTCTCAGATCCAGATCGGCGGCGCCCACCTCTTCCCCTAGCAGATCCGGCCTCCCATGGTGGTGATGGCGGTCTTCAACTGAACGGCTGTTGCGGTGTGTACCAGACGGTGGCAGATGTGGCTGGCGGCGGTGGCCTTTCTTCTCAACAGCCGACAACGGACGCTTCTCCATCCTGCCCCTCGGCGTCGCCCCCACCCCCCAGCGGTGATTCATCCTCGGGCAGCGCTGCATTGCCTCGCGTGGACGGGACTCAACTATGGAGGTAATAGTACGTTTTCCCCAGTTTTTTTCAACGCAGGAACTATGGATCTCTGCATGCAAATAAGTTTCCTTATGCATTTCTCTAATTATCATAATGCACTGAAGGTACTAATTTGTGATGTTGAGCTATATGATTCGCCCAGTCCAAAATGGAATTCATTGCAAGCACACACGTGTGGTGGTTACTGACTTACTGTAATTCTTTAGAGGCATAGGCCAAATAGCAGTAACTTCTCATCCTGATTACGTCTTGCATTGATCCAACCAAAATATCTTATGGTAACTAGTAAAACATTCTTTTCCTAGAATCTATGTCATTTTGTCCTTTTTTTTTTAAGTAGAATATAGAGGTCGAAATGTTCAATACTTCATTCGCCAGCATGTGGCTAAAACTTATTTCCTGCATGTGTCCTTTTTTTAAGTAGAATCTATGCATGATGCCTCGTGAAGGATCTAGTATTGCTTGCATTTTTCGAATTTCAGAATGTTTCTTTTGGTAAGGTGGTTATTTAATTAGATGTGGAAGAATGCGTAACTCTCGTAGGTGATTAGCCTAAAATTTCCTTGTACTGCCAGTCGTGACAATTGAAAAAAAGGCATGGTTTTTTCAGCTATTGTGGCCGTAATTTTTGTTTCGGGTCGATTCGCACATATCCGTTTCAGGCCGAAGTGGTGGGTGCCTCGGTGCACAAATGTGCACCCTCATATCCACCGTTCGGTAGTCTTTGAGATGCGTGCTTCTTAATACTGGCGCTGTGCGGTTGAGTTGTATTACAGTTGTGTTACATGGCAGATTTAGATATTCCGTTCTGATTATTAGTTCATTCGAATTGAGGGCTCGGCTCGCTCTGGTAGTTGGCAGAGGCACCGTATTTACTGCCAGCACTGTTCATGGTTCCTATGCTTTTCTTCCTGATGGTTACTATGAATCGCCGAGCTGATGAGAGCTGACGAGCTCCACCATCGGCGCCGCCGCCCGCCTCCTCCCCGACCGCCGGTCCGTCCCTTCCCATGAGCTCCGGCCCCGAGCTCCCCGTCAAGCGCGGACCTGCCGCATCCCCCGACGAGCTCGGGCCGCGGAGTTCCCGCCAAGGGACGCCGACCGCCGGAGTGGGGGTGGGCGAAGAGGATGGGAGAGGGTGGGCGGCAACAACCCCAGCGCCGGATGCTCTTCCCTTGTCGCGGATGCCTCGCCCCGCCACTCGCCGGGCGGACCTCGGCGTCCACCCACGGCGGCAGATCCACCACCCGGCTACGAGCCTACGACCCGTGGCGGCCCCGCCCGAGTCCCCAACGCCGCCGTCTTCCTTCCCGCTTCCCCGTGCGGAAGGCGTGCCGGGCTCGAACGTCCCTCGGCACCGCGACCATACACCGGCGGCAACAACCCCTACATCACCGGTATCGCCTCTTCTCGGATCCAGATCGGCGGCGCCCACCTCTTCCCCCTAGCAGATCCGGCCTCCCATGGTGGTGATGGCGGTCTTCAACTGAACGGCTGTTGCGGTGTGTACCAGACGGTGGCAGATGTGGCTGGCGGCGGTGGCCTTTCTTCTCAACAGCCGACAACGGACGCTTCTCCATCCTGCCCCGGCGCCGCGCCCCCCCCCCAGCGGTGATTCATCCTCGGGCAGCGCTGCATTGCCTCGCGTGGACGGGACTCAACTATGGAGGTAATAGCACGTTTTCCCCAGTTTTTTCAACGCAGGAACTATGGATCTCTGCATGCAAATAAGTTTCCTTATGCATTTCTCTAATTATCATAATGCACTGAAGGTACTAATTTGTGATGTTGAGCTATATGATTCGCCCAGTCCAAAATGGAATTCATTGCAAGCACACACACGTGTGGTGGTTACTGACTTACTGTAATTCTTTAGAGGCATAGGCCAAATAGCAGTAACTTCTCATCCTGATTACGTCTTGCATTGATCCAACCAAAATATCTTATGGTAACTAGTAAAACATTCTTTTCCTAGAATCTATGTCATTTTGTCCTTTTTTTAAGTAGAATATAGAGGTCGAAATGTTCAATACTTCATTCGCCAGCATGTGGCTAAAACTTATTTCCTGCATGTGTCCTTTTTTAAGTAGAATCTATGCATGATGCCTCGTGAAGGATCTAGTATTGCTTGCATTTTTCGAATTTCAGAATGTTTCTTTTGGTAAGGTGGTTATTTAATTAGATGTGGAAGAATGCGTAACTCTCGTAGGTGATTAGCCTAAAATTTCCTTGTACTGCCAGTCGTGACAATTGAAAAAGGCATGGTTTTTTCAGCTATTGTGGCCGTAATTTTTTGTTTCGGGTCGATTCGCACATATCCGTTTCAGCTATTCATAAGTGAAGTGAAGTAGAATACATTTGGGATTGAAGCTGCTATAAACTATGCTTGTATCAGGGCTAATATAGCATTTAGGCACGGGGATAAACTTTTGATTTCTATGTCAGTTTGACTGGTTTTAAAATCGTGAGCAAAAGGGAATGAATGCACATGAAGAATAGTCTGTGTCTACTGGATTGTGCTATGTTTGTATGACTGATAACAGAAGTCAACATGATCTGTATTTTGACAAGTTGATTGTTGAAGCACATGTTGCTTAATTTGCCATACAATTTACTGTGTCCATGGAACTATGTGTCGATATGATTATAGAATCTTAGAGATTATTTGTATGAATGCATACGGCAAATTTAGTGGAATGCATACGGCAAATTAAGTGGATTTCTATTTAGCCGATATTAGTTATACTAGTTCCCCAATCGGTGTATTCAGTTTTGTTTTCAACTGTGGTACATTTCTATTTTCACTATAGGAGATTGGTTAAATTTGGATGGGTAGGCACTGAAGAGGTGAGTTGTATATATACAACGGTTCCTATCACTTTTTTACTACTTGTTAATAGTTAAGTTAGGTAAATGGGTAGTTTCCAGGTGTATGACAGCTGCTTTTGGTTAATACTTATGGGGTCATTCGCATCTGGATTGTTTAATATTTGTTCACTGTTATTTAATTTAGTATGTTGGCTTTTTGTCCTATCTCTTGCAGGCTGAACGTGTTCTGCTTCATTAATATGTCATTTGAATATCTATCCACGATGTGATAAGGTTTGCCATGTAGCATAATTGGGCGGAGCCCTTGATATATTTGTTTGCATATGAGGTCTTCAAGGATTTCAATTTAATACAATGTGCCTTGGTCAAAAATAATGTTTCACTTTATAATCTCTGTATTCTTTGAAGCAAAATGTCAGTGTGTGATCCACTTTATTGCTCTGCATTATATACAATGTACCTTGGTCATTAATTAATTGGTGTTATTTTGTCACCTCTTCCATCATGCAAAAACTGAGACTAGGTCAGGAGTTGTGCACTTTATACTAGAGCATTCATACGCACTCATAGAGCATGGTTGTGCACCTGTATGAACTAGGTATGGAGTTATCTACAACAGATCAATGTGGGCACCTCTCCATGCTGCAAGTACACAAAATCAGATTGTATGTAGTCTATGTAGATGTTATGCGCATGTATGAGTGGCCTGAAATTGTGTTACATGAAGTTTTACCTGCTTGCTAGCGCTCTTGCTACTTTTTGTGCCTAGCTAAGTTCCAAAAAAGATAAGGTAGCCAATTTCATATTTTTGGTGTCTGCAGTGTTAAAATTTCAATTAGTTGTTTTCTTAGATTACCCATCAAATCTGAAAAATTTAACTTCAATGCATATTTTATTGGGTAAAGTTATACTGGAAAAAGTTATATCCAAATGAATCACAACGTTCCTAGAAGTGCAAATGTCTTGCTGAATTCAAGATCTGCTTTATGGTCCAAAATTGACAGCTTGAATAATTATAGATTTAATTTGGGTGATCCAGATTAAGGTATTATTTCTATTTTCTTTTCACATTTGATTATGCTTTATGGGAACTGTACTGTTATGCTCTGAAAAACAATGCTTATTGACATTGTATCCTAACTAGTGATGATGGTGCTTTCAGCTTCACAAACTTTGGATAGTAGATTAGAGGGATTACTCTTTTTTTTTTCCTTTTTTTCAGCATATTTCACAAGATCTGCATGAAAATCAGATTGTTAAAAAATGTGAATAGCATGGATTGTGGTATGATATTGGCAAAGATGTACTGAGATGCATTTTCCATGTTTATATAATGTATAATTTCTTAACGTGATTCAAATGGGATATTACCCAAACTGTTATGCTGGATGGGAACTGCAGTGTTTGTGTTGCCACTCAAGGATGATTTGTGCCCTGCATGCAGACCTGGTTGGAGGAAGGACTACTACTGAAGGTTTTGAGCTGCTGCATAGTGCTATTGGTGACAATGGAGAGCTTGGTGACCAGATTACACTCAGGTTCAATTGTCCGTCATCACTGGTTCTATGCCTATTTTGGTCTAGTGTTTTTGTTAGTTAGGGCCTTCCTTTCTATTTTTGTTCCTCTTTGTTACTTCTGTTGGATAAGTCAGAGATAGGGGTTTAAAAAGCAACAGTCGGAACTTTTGTGCCTAAATATAGTTACAAGATGCCAAATATGGTTAGTCCTCATATAGTGCATGCTCCAGCTAACAAGATTAGTCCAGTCAACTTTGTTCATAATAGTGGCAGCGTGTGGCATATTACTCTTGGATTTAGGCAAAATACAATGCTATTTCTGGATCTATTTAGTCTCATGTTGCTTGAATCTTTGCAGGGCGCCTCTCCACAAAGGCAGATGTCTATAGCTTCAGTCTCCACAAAGGCAGATGTCTATAGCTTCAGGGTGGTGTTGCTTGAATTGCTCACTGGAAGAAGGGCCCTGGATAAATCAAAACCAGGCTTTGAGGAAAACCTAGTTGACTGGGCCAGACCTCACTTGGGTGACAAGCACAAACTATACCGTATCATGGACACAAAGCTGGGAGGACAGTATCCAAATTCCAAAAAAAGGTGCAAATGCCATTGCAAGCATTGCCTTGCAATGCATTTGTGATGACACCAAGCTGCGGCCTCCAATGTCATAGGTGTTGGAAGAGCCAGATATGGTTCACCATCACCATTAGTTGGCATACGGAAAGCTTTCACACGCCGCCCCAAGATTGCCAATGAGCACCACTCCAAAATCGCCAATAAGCACCACCGCAAAATTGTCAATGAGTGTTCAACCTTCACCACGACGCTCGGTTGGAGCAGCAGCAGCAGCATCCCCATTGGCAGGATATCACAATGCGCAAGTGCACTAGAACTGGACTTAGGGCTATGCCCCTGTAGGTTGTATATTTGTTGGTTCAAGCAGGGAGCACTGAGCAGTGTTGTAACTTTTACTTCTACTCATGTTTTTGAGATCGTGTGACACGGGAAAATGACCATGTCGACCTATGATACATTGTCTCGCCTGAGTCGTGACTATTCTGAAATTCACTTACCTGGCATCTATATCTTGATGTGTTTGTTTGATGTAATGGAATTTCACAATTGAGTTGCACAGTTATCAACAGCAGAATAGATAAATGTTGCACCCATACATTGTTTTTTTGGCTCAAAATGACATGAAAGTTGGTATCAGGTAATGAGGTAACAGGCGCATTCAGCGTTTCTATTTTCATTTCTCAACAATAAACTCCTGGGTCTGTACATGAGGCAACAGGTGCATTTAGTGTTTCTATTTTGCATCTCAACCATAAGCTCCTGAATCTCTATGCCAGTGTGATGGGCGTCGCCCTGTGTCCTCACCAAAACTTCATCGCCGACTTTCAGCGAAGTCACAGTAATAGCATTTCTTCCACTTGATCCTGCATGCATCAGACAATAGGTCATGAATAAGCTGATCGAAAGGAGACTCAATGCTAACTTGGTAAGCTATGCAAGCATTGTAGCGATAGTGAACATTTATGGTCCAACAATTTACAAGAAGAACATAATGGATTTACCAGGGGTGATAAGATGCAGGCTGGACAAGGCGGTTGGAGCTTGCTGTGGAGTGTGGAGTACGCTTCTTGAGGCACAGGTCATAATTAAATGGGGGCCCCATACCTGCTGGCATTCAAAGCATCGCGAGGCCGGGCTGGCATTCAACAGCAACAACCCTCATTGACTACCTGCATTACGGTGCCTTCTAGCGCTGTCACCGTCCTATGTCCCCAACTAAAGGCTTTTCCGTTCGTCCATCTCAGCCGTCCGTCAGGGTGCACATCTGTGCACCGAGTCACTGGCACCGCGTTCGATGAGGAGGACTAGAGGCCTCCGGACACCCATCTCGGGCGCTTTATTCCACTAAGGAAACTCTACAGGAGAAGGGGGCCCGGCCCACCTGCCCTTGTCTCCGACGAGAACGCCGGAGAAGAGGAACAGGGGGCCGGTGATGACAACGCTGACCGGGACAGCCCTGATGCTGATGATGAATCATTCTCGCCAACGTAGAGGTCGTACGAACTCCAGGTGTGGTCGAGCGGGCAAGGCCTGCCGGCGTCCAGACGGTCCCATGGCTTGCCCTTCCCAGACCAGTGCATCAGGCTGACGGGCCCGTTATGGAGAGGGCGGCAGCTGCCGAAGACGCTGTCGCCGCCTAAGCCGTGCTGGTTCCACCGGTGGTCGACGGCCTCAATCTCGCCGGCGAAGACGAGCAAGAAGGGGGGCAAGGAGCCAAGCTCGTAGATTCTTTTCTCCTTCTGCATCTCCATCCAGCGCTCGATGCGCTGGCTGTAGTTGCCGACGCGCCATCTCCGGAGGTCGATGATCATGACACCGGTGTTGAAGTAGCAGGGCGCGCGGCGGCGACCGGCAAAGACTCTGGCGCCGAGGACGGGGTCGTTCCAGAAGGCCTCGGTGAAGTAGCGGGAGAAGTTGGCGTGGCAGTACTGGCGCGGCGACGACCGCGGCGACGGGCAGGCGCGGCGTCTCCCAGAGCCTCCGCACGTCGCCGACGCCAAGCACGTCGGAGTCGAGGTATATCGCCGCGGCACGCAGCGCTGGAGCAGGTCGGGCGGGCGGTTTCGCGCTGAAGTTGAGCGGAGACTCGAAAGCACGGCGCACACGGAGTCGGAGATGAGCTCCCGCGACCGCGCCGGCGCGGAACGGGTAGATCTCGGCCGCAGGGACGGAAGGAGGCGGCGACGACGGGGCCCGAGGTCGGGCGACGGCGGCGCGCTGCCGCCCTCCGCGCGGTGGAAGTGGAAGAAGAGCGACCCGCAGGAGGCGTGCTTGAGCAGCGCAGTAGATGGCCGCCATGGAACCCCCGAGGTAGTGCGCGCCGAGCGCCGCCATGGCGATGTGCACCAGGCCCGGTTGCGCACTCGCGCCGCCACCGGGGCCGGGCACCCCTCCCCTCGCCTTCGCCAGACTGGGCGCCTTGGCGAACCTCGGTAGCCCCGCTGCCGCCGACGCCGCCGGGCCCGGGAGCGCGCCAATAACGCCACCAAGACCAGCCCCCGCCCACATCGCCGGGGAGGCCGCGCCCATGGCCGCCGCCGCCGCCGGCCACCTTCGCCCTCGCCCTTTGTCGGGGGTCGGGTCCGGTTGTGTGGTTCCCTCCCCGGAAGTGGTCGGCGTCGTTGGTGGCGGTCTCGCGGGCACGGTGGCTAGCTTTAAAGCGCGGTAGCTGAAATAGCGAAGCAGCAGCAGGTAGTGGACCTCTCCACTTTCGGTAGTGGACGCGTGGAAGTGGACCTCTCCTCTTTTTTTTTTTTTTTCTCGATCGGACCATTCACCCGTATTTCATTAAGAGGAAGGAAAACCAAATCTAAATACTTTAGAGGAAGTGGACCTCTCCACTTTGGGTAGTGGATTTAGGTAGTGATCCTCCTCCACCTCCATGGGGAACACCACCCTAAGTGCTTTAGAGGAGAAGACGACGACGTCCACTTCCACGGACGCAGAGACCGCTACCCCTGCTACCAGCCGCAGTACTACAGCTACAGTGGTGGTGATCCACGTCCACCTGCCGCTGCTCCTCGGCCTCATCAGCAGGGTCTAGCAGGCCCCCATGGCTTCGTAACATTCATCCCCATCACGCAGGTTCCAATCCACATCCAGCAACATACTCCCTCCGTCCCTTTTTAGATGTCATTATGGGGTGCGTGCCGGTCAAACTTTCTCAACTTTGACTAGGTTGGTAGAAAATCCGTGCAATATTTATATCTCCGGATAAATTTATTAAAAAACTAGACTTAAAGATCTTTTCAATGATACTAATTACTTAGCACAAATATTTATATATTTTAATATATAATTACCGGCAGTTGAAAACGTTGACTTTAAAAGCGAGAATGACATCTATTTGGGACGGAGGAGTACTTAGAAGACGTTTAGGATCGGACACCGATATCAATGACATGATGGCAGAAGACCTGCATGCCTTTACTTCCTCCGTTCCTGCAGGTCTCTTTCCTGCTCTCCTTTCCAGACTTCCCTACGGACAGGGACAGCCGCTCCTCTCCACTCCCTCCTATAGATGTACATCGGGCCGGGCGGCACGCCCGCGCCCGATCGGGCTGGACCGGCCGGCGGGGACGGGCCACGCCGGGCCACGGGCGGGGCCGTGCCACCACCGTGCTACGGGCCAAGGCTGCGGCCCATGGCCCGTCCGTGGGGCCATCGGGCCGCCCGCTGGCACGGCCAGCACGAAGCACGGCGGCACGCTGCCTCGCGCCTCCGCAGCGCCGTCACGCACCACCGCTACGCGGCGCCGCCGCGCCGCTGCTCGCGCATTCTCCCGCCGCCTGCGCCGCCGCCACGCGCCGCGCAGCGCGCGCCACGCCGCCGCCCTCGCGGGGCTGATGCCGGCGCCGCCGCCACGGCCCGCTCGCGCTGTTCGTGCCGATGCCGTGCCGCTGCCTGCCTGCCCGCGCTGCTCTGGCGCTGCCGCCGCGCCGCCACGGGACCGCGCCGCTGCCACGCCGCTGCGGCCTCACGCCGCTTTGCCCGCCGCTACGCGCCGCTGCAGCCGCCGCTGCCGCGCTGGGATGCCGAACGAAGACGAATGAACGAAACGAACCAGTACACGAAGATGAATGAACGAACTAGCTTTCTATTAGCTTGCAAGGCAGCAGTCCAGCGGATGGCAGCGAGCAATGGGCCACCAGAGGTGGAAGCATACTGATGGGGATGGGCCAAAGTGTGTTAGCATGCCAGTTTTGCTAAAAAAAGACATGGCAGCATGGCGGGCGGACCAGTCCGTGCGGCCACGGGCGAGCCTGCGCGCCCATGGCCCGGTCCGGTCATCGGGCCATGCCGCCCGCGGGCCCGCTCATTCGGGCGGGCCGTGCTCGGGACGGGCCAAAAGGCGGCCTCGGACCGGCCGTGGGCTTCGGGCCAAATGTACATCTATACTCCCTCCGTCCCTAAATAAGTGTCACTTGCGCTTTCAAAAAAAAAAAACTATCGGCAATTATATATTAAAAATATTAATAATTATAGTATATAATTAGTGTTATTGGAAAGATCTTTTCATCTAGTTTTTTATCAAAATTATTTGAAGATATAAATGTTGCACGTATTTTGTATAAATCGATTTCGAACTTGTAAGCACGCACACCAAAAAAACGTCATATAAAAAGGGACAGAGGAAGTACTAGTACTACACCTCCTCCCACCTATTTTTTTATTTCATTATTTGTTTGGTGGCGGACAGGCAGACGATGGATTGACGGGTGGTGTACCATTATAGAGCCAGGAGCTAAAATGTCTTCCTAACTTTTAGAGTTGTCCTAAGTCAAATTTTTTTAAGTTCGACCAACTTTATAGAAAATAACATCAATATTTATGACATCAAATTAATATCACTAGATACATAATGTAATATGTTCTTATAATATGTGTATTTGGTTTTAAGTAGATGTTATTATTTTTCCCTATATAGTTAGTCAAACCTAAGATAGTTTGACTTTATGTGATTATAGAAATTGATTTATTTTGAGGCGGAGGGAGCAGTATACAACTAGAAACACCACGCGGCAACGCGTGGGCGTGGGGTGGAACCAGTTGTGTAGAAGCTGTATCAATTGTTGATTAATTTTTTACTTTTAGAAGTAGCACTCAACAATTGGCTACAGCGTTTATAGTCGTGGTTATTTAAGACTACAAGCACATGCATGAATTTTAACCAGTTTCAATAAACCTTTGCTTGATCTTGGTGCAAATTGAGATTTGGAGCATGAGTATCTGAAAGTAAATGATACAAATACTTAAATATGTGAAATAGATATAGATGGAGAAATTGCATCGATAAACGGAAAATGAAAACTTAATAGGACAAACGACTGTCACCTAGGTCTATGTAGTTTTCCCTAATTAAACCGTGTTAAGTCATAAGATCTACAAAGGGAACCCTGGAAAAGCTTCTATTATTTTTTTTCCTTACCCACAAGCGCTCAGTAGAGCAGAGCACGCTCCATGACAGAGGGTGAGCACATCATCACAGAAGAGTAATGGCGCTGTTAAACCTGATGTATCTTGCGATTACGCTCCTTGGCAAATGTCGCAAAGCGTTCTAAACCTTTGAGAAACATGCTTTCCAAAAACGATTTCAGTACTTGGTGAATGATAGTTGGATGGTCAGTTCAAGGATCTGCTATGCAAGCATTAGATTTATGCATACGCCACTTACTGATGCAATTGGGGCCAAAATTTCATGAACTTCTTATGCCACTGTCAGCTGCGTTTAGTAATGAAAGGAAGATCATGTTTTAAGGAAACATATCACCTGAAGTTAAACACAAATGTCACAAATTCACAAGGCTGAATACTCTACAAGAGGATGAGCTTTTGGGGAAGAACTGGACAGCACCTCTGCAACAAGCAAAATCGAAAAAGGCAAAGCACTCAAAACCACAGGCTACTCACAAAAATTATTGTACTAAACCCAATCAAGTGAAGAAAAAATGTTGCAGTGAAATGGAAGTACTGAGGACTAATTTATGTATGCAATAGCCATAAATTCTGTAATAGCAGCCATGTAAAAGCATATACTTACTGTCCGTGCAAGCCAAGAAAATTGTACATCCCACCCAAGGATCTCGTACTTCAGAGTCCACGGTGATAGATCAGGTTTATCTTCAAGGACCTGTAAATCTGAACAAACTTAATTAGCACCATATTTTTTTTTTTGGCTTTGCCTTTGCCGTCTGCATTAAGAGAAGTGGGATAGTTCGATTACATCCTAGGCGCCCCCCATGGCGAGCCAAGGGGGAGGGCAAATATCTAAACATTGACACAAGTCACCGGCTACAACGGTGGAGCTTAGAGCGGTGTACTAAGTATAAAACAAATGTGCGACGAAAAAGTGGTGACGACGATCAGCGGCCCCTGCTCGAGGGGCGTCCCCGGCGTAGGCGGCTGTAGGGAATGACCGCGCGTAGCACCTCACGCTTGTGTTGCGGGACTGCGCCCTCGAAGTGGCTATAGAACCTCTTTGCGATCGTGGAATCTGGAGTCTGTGAGCCGGCACCCTCCGGCCTGTCCTCCATATATGAAATGCCAAGCATTAGTAAAGGAAACAATGCACAATAACCATATTATATTAACTAAAGCGGAGGGAAAAACACTCTGAAACCATATTGACAGTTCCACAAGGGGGCAACCAAAAAAAGAAACGTGAAGTCCATTACTGAGGCCAAGAGAAAGATCCCGTTCATGTAGATTTTATAGTCTTTAAATAATACTAAATGTCTTTGCAATTTATCAAGACAATAAATTTGTTGGGGCGGGCTAGATGTTAGTCACCCCCTATTCGGTCCCATGCAATCCACCAGGGGGAAAGCGGGATATTCGGCAAGCAAGGGAAAGCGAGGAACGCGCTGCTCCCCGTCGCCCGAAGCCTCTCTCTTTTCGGTGCAAGTGGCCTTGGGAGCCCGTGACCGAATGGCGATTTCTTTGCTGTCACCGAATGACGCGTTTTCGGTTCCGTATGGTTTCTTTCACCCGTCGTTTGTTTGTCTTGAGCAGGCAGGAACCGAATAAAGACGCGTCCTCCATGGTGGGCCCAAGCAAGCGGCGGTCCCCTTGGAGTAGTTGGGGACAAGGCAAGAAAGGACCGGGCGGCCCACGTCCCGAAGAAGAATATTCCGGGAATCGGAGTAGGTAGAGGACATTTTGGTCATGTAAAAGCCTACGGGCGGGTATAAACAACGCCCATCGCGGCATTGTAAAGGATGGATGGAACTTTAATACGAGAGTGTTGCGGTTTCATTCAAGATTCGATTGTCTTTCCTCGCCCAACTTTCGGAGAGTTCGGGCGACCGGTCCTGTACTTTCGGTGCGAGGTCAACATTGGCACTCCAAGTGGTTGTTCGGACTATCCATGGCGAAAGGAAGGCCAAGGCGCCCGGCCAAACCTGTCCGCCGGGACCGGTCATCGAACTGTCGCATCCGGATCTCCAACGTAACGCAGCCGAGGATATGGCGGGAGGTTCCGGCCGCGGGAGACCGGAAGGACTGGTCGGACAGAATGCGACGCTCAAGAAAATGAACAGCCGACGGGCGACGACGGCGAGCAACTTGACGCACGAAATCGCCAACCGAGCAAGAACCCTAAAAGAACTCAACAACAGACATGCCATCGCTCAGGAGCTCGGGGCTCGTGGAGCCAGCGAGACGCCAACATCTAACAAGCAAAGCCTAAGGGAAGAAGTGACCGCGAGCAACTCGCAAAAGCTGAAGTCGAAAGCAAGGCTCATTCTTGAAATCAACCAATTCCAAGAGCACGTGGCAAACGAGGCGGGAGGAGCCGAAGTCGAGTCGACCAAGAGCGGGTGCAATCCAAGAAGACGTGTTAGGAGATGAGGCGAAGGGTCAATCATTCATCACCACCGCCGGCCGAATCGCAACGCCACCCTTGGCCGGCGGGATACAAACCAAGACCGCCATCCTTCAACGGAAAACCGACCGAAGAAATTCATCGCCATTATGAAGCGCCAGTTCATTAATTTTGGAGGAAATGCAGTAATATTGGCCAAATCGCTGATCATGGCGGTAGAAGACATAGCACGCGAATGGTACATTGGTATTCGGCCACTATCCATTAAAACTGGAGGCAGCTCAAAGAGGACCTAATGACAACCTTCGAGGGTTTCAAAGAGAGGTGAAAAAGCACAAAGAGATTTCCTCAAGCTCAAGCAGAGGAGGGGCGAATCGCTTCGACCAATATCTAGAAAAGATAATACAACTCCGTGCTCAAACCCCAAATGTGTCGATGATGTGGTCATACCTTCAACTATCGAGGGTATGGACATCGAACAAAGTGTGCCTCAACATTAGAAAGAGAGGAACCCGAGGCGGTAAAAGAGTTATTTGAACAAATTAGGAAATTCGCAAGAGCCGAAGAAGGTTTGAAGAGAGGAAAGCAGCCAAGAAAAGCCCGGCGACAATCGCGAACCCATCCAATCGAATCCTCGGCGAGGCGGCAAGACCTTTCGACCCGGTCCAACGGTGTCCAAGAAGACTCGGCCACGATCCCCGTAAATCGGGCAGGAAGCGAGCATGTAGAATAAGTCAAACCCGAGACCTCCCCCGGCCCGAGAGGAGGCCGCGGACCGAGAGGAAGAGGCCGCGGAAGGTGAAGAGGGCCCCCGAGTCCCATATTGTTTCATTTGTGGTGAGGATTCCGGTCATTTCAGCGAGGTAATGCAAATATGACCAAATCGCCAAAGAGCAGAAATTAAAAGGCGAGAGCTCACAGAGCGATCAAACTCCAAAGCACGTGTTCCACAACTCCAAAGAAGCACCCTTGAGTCAAGCAAATCCTTATTTCGCTACATATCCAACCCAGCAATACTGACTATTCGCGGCCCATCCGGCACCAGCAATACTCTTGGCGCCAACCCGCATTTTACAGATTACGCAGCCTAACCAAAGCCGTGCTCGGTCGGTTGCAATTTCTTCCCAAGTAAACCCGAATATCAACGGCCCGAATACTCGGGCCAAACCCGAAGGCAACCAGGAGAGTAGGGACCGTGAGTTCGATGCGCCAAGCAATCACATCTATGCAATCACCGGAGGGTCCAACCTAGAACACGAAAAGCAAGAGAGCGAGTAAGAGACTACGAGAGAAGGGTGCACACCGTATCCCCAAGGCTACCGATTGAATAGGCGGCATGGTCATTGATCCCCATCACCTTCGATGAGAGTGACTTCAGTGCGAGATTACCCTCACGATGTGACGCATTCTTTGCAACAACGAATGTAGCAAACTACACCCTCCACAACATCTTGGTGGACAACGGAAGTTTGGCGGACATTACGTTCATCAAGGCCTTTGAGAGTATGGGAATGGACAAATGAACCCTACAACCGATAAAAAACGCCTTATTCGGTTTTGGAGGGAAAAGAATAGACGAATCGGTAAAAAGACATCATGGTCTCTTTCGAGGAAGGCAATAATACCCTAACCGAAAAATCACCTTTGATATAGTCAACATCGACTACCCTTGCACAACGATTTTTGGAAGAGGGATTATCGGCAAATTCGATGCAATCATCAAGCGAGCTATCGTGCATGAAAATACCCTCCCCTTTCGATGTCATAATCGTTCGGGAGATCAAGAAGCAAAACGCCCGAATAGATGGAAGGCCCATTCTAGGTTACAAAGATGATCAATGAGGTTACAATGTCGAAAAAAATTAAAGAAGGATGGCGAAAATGGAAAAGAGGATTCCAAAGGAGGCGAGTGGACACCGCCGAAGCCACTAACAAGACACCATTATCCGAAGCATGTCCGGACAGATGTGTAATAGTGGGAGCAGAGCTAGGCGCATAAGAAAAAGACGAGTCCGCTAACTTTCTTGAATGAAAATAGGGATGTATTCACGGGTCCATGAAGACACGAAAGGAGTCACCGAGACACGCACAAACACAATCTGAATGTCGAGAAGACGTGAGGCAGAAAGCGAAATTTCAAAGCTTTCGGATGAAAGAAGCGAAGGCCGCAGCCAGCCAGAGGTGCGAGAGGTTATCGGACGTATTTGGAGTTATCGGGCGGTCACAATACCCGAGTGGCTAGCAAATGTGGTCATGGTACAAAAGAAGACAAGCACAAAAGAAGTCAAGAAATGGCGAATGTGCGTCGATTTCACCGATTTGAACAAAGCTTGCCCGAAAGACCCATATCCTCTGCCGAGAATCGACACTGCGATTTATATCGCGGCAAAAGTGTAAGGATGAGCCTCCTTGATTGCTTCTTTGGGTATCACCAAAACGGATGAACCCGAATGGCGAAGAAGACCAGCTTCATTACTCGAGGGGACTTATTGTTTCAAGCGAATGCTAGGGGCATGTGAAATACAGGACTCACTTTCTCCAAAATGTCGACGGACGTATTTAGAGAAGCGAAGAAGAAAAAGAACCTTGTGACCTATGTGGATGACATAGTGGTAATCGGCAAGAAGAAAGAGACGCATATCCGGACACGAAGGAAACTTTTCGCAAACCTAAGGGAAATGGACTTAGATTAAATCCGGAAAAATGCATATTGGCATTACAAAAGGAAAGATGTTAGGGTGCCCGGTCTCGGCAAAAGAGGCATCGAAGCAAACCCGGACAAAATCACGGCGATCTTGAAAATGAAGCCCCCCAACAACCGAAAAATCGAGTACGAGGGGCTAACGGGCCGCCTTGCGGCTCTCGCCAGATTCATTTCAAGATGGGACAAAAAGGGCCTTCCGTTCTTCAAAGTGCTCAAAGAAAGCTCGATTGAGTGGGGCCCGAATATTAAAAAGCCTTTGAAGATCTAAAAGATTACTTGACCAACCTAATGACCATGACAAAGCCCTTGCGAAAGCAACGCTCTTACTATATCGGCGGCCTCCCGGTCGCCGTAAAAGCGCGATTCTAGTAGAAGAGAAGGAACATGAGAGCAAACTCAAGCGGTTCGGTATATTACGTGTCTAAAGCCCTTTCGGGAGCAAAAACTAAACTATTCGAGCTCGAGAAAATCGCCTACACGGTGCTCATGGCGTCGGGAAGCTGAAACATTATTTCCAGGCTCACAAAATTCATGTTGTTTTGTCTCAGCCCTTGGAATCACTATTCAAAACGAAGCCATCGGCAGAATAGGGAAATGGGCGGTCGAACTCAATGAATTCGTCATCGATTGTGAGAACAGGTCAGCCATTAAGTCCCGTGCAATCGCGGACTTCATAGCCGATTGGACACCTTCGGCACATGACAACACCGTCGGTTCGAGGAGCCTCTCGACGGGCATTAATCGGCCGGAGCTTGTGCGCCAAAGGTGCAGGAATTTCGATAGTTCTAACCCCTCCAACCCGACCCTCCATTCGCACACAGCGGCAAGGTTGCGATTCGCAACAACAAACAATACAACCGAATATGAGGCGGTGTTGCTCGCACCGTAAATTGAGAGCTATGGGAGTAAAAGGTGCATCATCTACCCCATTCTCTAGTAATAAGTGGACACGTAGAGAAAGAGTACACAGCAAAGGAGCCTGTACTAGCTTAAATACACGCAAGCGGTTAGGAGAATGGGAAGCACTTCACCGGTTTCACGGTGAAAGCGCATCCCTAGAGGTGATAACCGAGAGGCGACAATTGGCCAAAGCGGCGGCTCGGGAGATTCCAACTCCATCGGACATTTTCTTTCAGCTACTGACGATTAAAGCAATTAAGGAAGAAGAAGACATGCCAAGAACAATCCACGCCATAGCGAGTCAAGGCTGGAGAAGTCCCATTTTCGCCTTCTTGGCGAGGAACCTATGAACCGGAAGGAAAGCATGAACAACAAAGAATGGTTGCAAGAACCAAGCACTATTCAATAATCAGGGGGACTTTTGTATAAGGATGGAGTCGTAGCACCGAAATTGAAATGCATCAAGACCGAAGAAGGGCGAAAAGCTCTTAACCGAAATACATGGGGGCATGTGCGGGGGCGCCACGGAGGACCACACGAGATAGCTCACGAGCAATGAGGCAAGGGTTCTATTGGCCCACGACGGCCGAAGATGCCAAGCGAGCTAGTGAAAACTTGTGAAAATTGTCGATGTTCGCAAAGAAGCAAAACGCTCCGGCGAATCCCACCAAACCCATAATCCCAACCCGCCGCCAAATGATGGGGCGTGGATATCGTCGGCCCATTACCAATGGCTCCGTGGAATCGAGATTCGCCCACGGTGGCCTTGGAATACTTCACCAAATGGATCGAAGCCAAGCCTCTAGCAAAAATCACCCGGGAACACTTATCGCCCGCCCGCAGCGGATAGTGAGTCGTTTGGGGGTCCCGGCATACATACATCATGGATAATGGAAAGCGGTTTGATTCCACCAATTGAGGAAACTTCGTAGTGAGCTATCCATCAAGTTAACCTTTGCTTCGGTAAATCACCCCCCGAGCAACGGAGCGGTCGAAAAAAGAAAATGGTCTTATATTTTTGGCGGTATCAAAGGCACTACGGAATGCAAAGAAAGGAAAATGGCCAAGGGAAATGACTATCGCCGTTTGGGGTCACAACATCTCATTATCAAGAACAACCGGATTCACCCCATTCCGGTTACTCTATGACAAAGAAGTCAGTAACTCCAAAAGAATTAAAGCTTGGATCCTTTCGCACCGAAATCGCCGCAACAAGCGCAATACAAAGATACGTTGATGCCGACATAGCCGTACTCGTAAAGTTGCGTGCAGCTGAAAATTTAGACAAATATCACAATGAGACAAAAAGTTTGGCGAGACAAGGCCGTCCTCGAAAAAGCATCTATGCGGTGACATGGTCCTAATTCGGCATCCCGACAAGCAAGGCAAGTTACAAATCCCAATGGTATGGTCCATTCATCTTATCAAAGCGTGGTGAAGCGGGGGAGTATTCCGGCTCAAGAATGAAGATGGAGAAGAAACAACGCACACCTAGAACGCGGACAACCTCCACAGATTCTACCCCTAAGCTTTTGCTCTCAAAAACAAGAGTTGTAATTTTTCATATCTTTTCTTGTTCGTAATACTTAAACCAAAACTCAATTGGGGACTCGCACTCTTTTTCCTCACGGGGAAGCCCTTTTAGGGAGTGAGGTTTTTTTTTTAACAAGGCGGTCCTTTGTAATATTTCTCATAATTTAAGAGAACCTCTTTCCCCAATAATTGGTATGTTTGAAGAATCGTCGAAAACAAGGTGCGGCAAGCAACACCTTGGATATTTGAATAAAATCCCCATAAGTTTGCGAGAGAAGATGCGCAAACACGGCGAAATGCGAAAACAAAAGCGAAAAAAGCCAACAATTCGGGAGGAACAAAAAGGTTTCCCTCGATTCACAAAAGGCGAAAAAGCCAACAATTCGGGAGGAACAAAAGGTTTCCCTCGATTCACAAAAAGGCGAAAAAGCCAACAATTCGGGAGGAACAAAAAGGTTTCCCTCGATTCACAAAAGGCGAACAAGCCAACAATTGGGAGGCGGAACAAAGATGTTTCCCTCGATTCACAAAAGGCGAAAAAAGCCAACAATTCGGCGAGAACAAAAAGGTTCCCCTCGCCTCTCAAAAGGCAAAAAGCCAACAATTGAGGGCGAGAACAAAAAGGTTCCCCTGGTCCCACAAAAGGCAAAAAAAGCCTAAAACTTCGAGGGCCGAGAACAAACAGGACTCTCTCGCCCGATAGTCAAGGCAAAAATACATGAGAACCGGTGACAAAAACATCCCTCGTGAGAAACCCGGACAGGAAACCTCTAATTTGGTCAAGAAAAAAAACGACTCTTGACCGAACAACATCACAATAGTGGAACTAAAAAGCTTCCTCAACAACGACTCAAGGGTACATAAGCTATTATCTAACGCCAACACGGACAACAAAAGGACATCACCGGATCGCCAATAGTACATTAGGATCAAACATATTAATAATAACGGGGCAATAAAAGTCCACCAACCTCCAGCTATTAATAATACTAACGTGTACACTCAAGCCTATATAAAACAAGACCCAGGGGGGGCTCCAAGTCTCAGAAAAGTAGACATAAGGCCACAGGACAACATAGCTAAGAAAGATAGACCACCTAAAGAGATTTCGGTCCTCTAGGAATGAGAGGCTTCGGGAAAGCAGCTAGCACATTCACACATAGGTAGAGTTGAAAGATAGTCCTATCAGGCAGAACTTCTCATTTCTTTCGTTTGAGGCCAAATATTCGGCGAAGATCGTAGAGAACATCTCGAGAAGGGCAATCTTACCAAGCCGAGGACTCATCCCGGATAAGCCGGCGGCTCTTAGGGCCCGGCTAATGATGAAAGACATGATGTAGCAATGTTAAGATAGATCGCAGAGTGTTGACGGTGGATAACGTCAACTTTTACCATAAATAAATAGAACATATAAGAACAAGAACACTAGAAGATAGAGTTTATACTAATAATTTCCACAAGTTTTGTTGCATACTCAGTTTTGCAGGATAACTCCGGAAAACAGAAGAAAAGAGGAGAAATAGAGAAATGGAAGAAAAGGATCAAAACAAGACAATTAGTATAAATTCCAGGGACCTAAAGGACAAAAGAAGACAGCTTGCACAAGCCGGGGCCCACCTATCACCAGGTGGGGCCAGGCGGCCTCGCTAGGTGGGGCGAGTGGCCCCGCCACAGGTCGAGCCACGTGTCCGCTTCCAGAACCTTCTCACAACCGACCTAAGGAGTAGATCTAAGCCATCCAATCAAGTCGGTTTGATCCAAGGGCTGCGGTTCATCCTATGGGGCTATATAAGCAAGAGGCGAGGGAACCCCGAAACCCTAATTCGATCGATAATTCGAGATCATCATCGAGTTCCGAGAGATCAAGTCATCCGAGCCACAAACCCTAGTTCTTGAGTAGTTCTTGTTCTAGAGATTAGCTACATAGTAGTAGATTAAAAGGAGATCCAAGTCTAAGAAGACTTGAACTTCAGATCTGTCAAGGTGTTCTATAGGTACATTTATATCTTTGATATATTACTCAAGTTTATCTATGGCATTGTTCTTCATCTTTATTATATTATTTATTGCAATGTTTATTGTTTACTTTAATATGTCTAGTAGAGTTAGATATTTATTATGGATTGCATACTTAGGATTGTATAGCCCCTCATCTTGTAGCGTGCAAGATAGGTGTTATAGCTTATGTAAGCTTGGTGCTTATATATGTTATATCTGCAAATGCCCGCTATATGTTGAGTCATGTGGTAGATCGTAGGGGTTCTGACCCTATTGAGTCCCTCTGTAATCCTCCCCCTCGCATATAGTGAGCGGTAGGGACGTGTGTCGCAAAAAGAAGGTGAAGATCTCATTATTGAATCCTTCCTAGTTGATGTTCCCGAGTATGATATGAAGTAGTAATGCTAACAATGATAGCTAGATGTTTGCACTAATCAAAAGTTAGACAATAGCTTGTGATGATAGTTACTCATTAGTAAGTTTTCACATACCAAAGACCTTTGTTTGGGGTCATTGCTCTTATAGCATTTTGGCGTCGTTGTTATTTTAGTGATGTCGCTAGCTAAAGTGTCAACAAGCATTTTTGGCGCCGTTTCGGGGAAGGTTTAAAACTTAGGAAGTATTAATACGCTTTATACGTATGGAATTAGTTCAAACAACCAATAATCTTCTACTCATAATAGATTCACCCTTTGTTTTGTTTATTTTTGATCATTTTGTTTTCAGGTTAATGTATGCTAGGTGCTAATCTTTCAAACAATTTTCTCAGTGATCCATAAAAGTTAATTAGAAAACAAAAAGAAAAGCTGAGAAAAAAACACAAAAAGAAAGTTCCAAAGATCAACACTCCAAGAGAAGCTTAACATCGATTTCGAGGCTATGACTAACAAGAGTCTTCGCGAGTTCTCGCTTTCCGACCACCAACAACATCCGCCTTTGGACCAATTGTTGATGTTGGAGACAATGGATTCGAGCTCAAGCCCTGCGCTCATCATGATGGTGCAAGCTAGTCAATTCTGTGGGAAGGCACATTAAGATGCTAGTGCCCATTTGCAACATTTTCTCGAGATCTGCAGCACCTTCACCATCAAGGGAGTGACACGTGGTGCCACTCTGCTTCGCCTTTTACCATTCTCATTGCTTGGAAAGGCTAAATAGTGGTTCTACGCCAACAAAGAGAAACACACCACATGGGACCCTTTGCTCCAGCGAATTCCTCGCCAAGTTCTTTCCTACGAGGCAAGACCAATGCTGCGTGGGAAGATTTCAAGTTTTCAAACAACAACACGATGAGTCGTTCCCGAGGCTTGGGAACACTTTCAAGATTTAATTGTAGAATGTCCTCATCATGGCATGGAGGGACTGGCTTTTGATGCGAACCTTTTATCACGGGCTAACTACTAGCACCCGGTGAGACAATGGATGCTCTTCTTTGGAGGAGCTTTCTTAGCACTTATGCTCCCGAATGCTACTTCACTCGTTGAGAAGATGGCTTCAAACCAAAGCTGGAATGAAGAACGTACTTCCACTCGTAAGAGAGGAGGAGGAGTCCATCAACTCGAGGAGGTGGACATCTTTGTCGACCAAGATCGACACGCTTATGAAGAAGCTAGAAAACCAAGAACATGACAAGAGAGAGGTCATGCACATTAATGATGCTCTCATGACATGTGAAGAGTGTGGAAGCTATGGACACTCAGGGAAGAACTGCCCTGAACTTCAAGAGGATGTGAACTACATCAACAATAACAACAACAACTATCGTCCTCAACAACCTCAAGGGTGGAATCAACAACAAAGGCCAAACTACTCAGGTAACTACCAAGGTAATTACCAAGGTAACAACTTCAACCAACCCCCTTTGAGAGAAATACTTGCTGGTCAATCTAGACTTATTGAGCAGATCAATAAGACGGTAGTTTCCAATGACAAAACATTAGACACCATCAATAATAGATTAGATACCTTTGCTACCGCCATGAAAAACCAGCATAGCTTTAATAAGATGTTAGAGTCACAGCTTGCTCAGCTAGCTGCTGCTGTACCCCCATTAGAGAAGCATAAAATACCAAGCCAACCTGAAGAGTTAGAGTCTACAAATCTTGTAGACATATTTAATGCAGGATTCTACTATAAGCAACCTTCATCAAGTGGATGGAATGATGATTCACTTCTAAAGAAGAAAGGAGACCCAGGTAGACCGGTCATCACTATTCAGATTGGACCGCACACCTTCGACAATGTACTGTGTGACTATGGATTGAGCATCAACATCATGCCAAAGGTAATATATCAAAAGATCCATGGTGCTCCATTATTATATACAACCATGTGTTTGCAGCTTGCAGATCAATCAATCTGCTACCCGAAAGGAATACTTGAAGACATCTGTCTATGAGTAGGCAACTCGTATGTACAGGCAGACTTTGTCATCGTTGAGACCGGAGGAGATAAGAAGTCGACCATCATATTGGGCCAACCATTCTTGAGCACAGCCAATGCTATCATCTACGCTACTCAAGCGAAGATCTGCTTCACGATTAAGGGGAGAAGGGAGACCTTCAACTTCAAGAACAAGACACTTACATCTCCCGCTCATCCACAACATGCATACAACTATGAGCTTGATCTTGTCAAGAACAACAATAGAAGAAGAAGAAACAAGAAGAAGTAGCCGCAACAAGTGAACATGATCAACACAGTTCACTCAGAATGGGACTACTTGGCCGATTCACCATACCTGCCAAAGATGAAAGATCCAGGTAACCCAGAGATCGAATGTTCAATTAATCAGCTAACCTTCACCAATACCATCTGTGACACAGGCTCAGGAGTTAACATAATGCCTAAAGAAATTTATGAGTTTATATATGGTAAGCAACCCTTTTACAAAACATATACTCAGTTGCAAATGGTGGATCAGTCCTATAGAATTCCCTAAGGAATAGCAAAGGATGTACCAGTCCAGATCCATGATCACTACGTACCTACAGACTTCATAGTACTGGATATGAAGGAGCAAGACATCAATGCGCCCATAGTGTTGGCAAGACCATTCCTGAACACTACACGTGCCATCATTTGCATGAGGATTGGAGAAATTCACTTCCAATTCCCTTCAGAAAAGGTACGTTGTTACTTTAAAAATTATGCTAACTATGATTAGCCGAAGAAGTCGCGCAACAGAAGGAGACGCAACTCTCGCCGCAAGGAATACACCCCGATGTCACAAGAAGATTGGGCAACCTACGAGGCAGAGACATCAAAGAATGAAGTTGGATGGGAAGACTGGACCGGAGAAGACCCAAAGAAAAAGGAAGCAAATGAAGGTGACAAGAAGGAAGAGGAGGTACAGGAAGAGGTAACTCAACCTGCACCCAAATCATCAACCAAGAAGGTGTGGAGGAAGAAAGAAAGCCCACCTCCAGAACCAGAGACATCCTCTCCTACAACATCCGAGGTAACGTCTTTAGAACCCTCAGTCAAACCATTTGTGCCTCTGATGAACCTTGGGAGGAATGAACCTCTACGCTTTCAGGTAAGTAAGTTATCCTTTACTTCAGTTTTGCATATTTTCTTTATTGTATTAGTAATTTTTCCTTTAGCATATTTATTTCATCATATATATATGCACTAGAAAAGAAAATAAATATGTTCATGCATGTCATTAAAAACTTAAAGCCCCATGTGAATACTTACGTGGTATAACACCCTTAGGAAAAATTACTGTGGTGGCTTAAAAATAATTTTGCATTCATTCATGTTGTTACAATTTTCTGCATGTATGCTAAATAAAGAAAATCCAAAAAAGTATTAGCTTTGTTTAATTCTGTCAAAATAAAAGGTAATTGCCGACAACAAAGCTTGTGGAACGAATGTATGTTTTTGTTGTCTATTTGAGTTTTATCAACAAGAATTATGAGACATAACGGCAGGAGGAATCGACCACTTGATGATGCAAGCATTCAGCAATCAACATCATCAATACGCCAACAACGAAGGGCGGCATCACCTCCATCTGTCTACATCATCGAACCCATCTCCAAATTCAGCTTGGGGAGAGCACCCCGATTATCAAGATAAGTATCTCTTCACTACCTATTATTATCGGTTTACATTATGGTTTGTTTTAAAAAGAAATAAAAAAGATGCATAACGTCTTAAATTAAATAAAGATTGTCTTAGTTATATATTAAAGTATGGTTAATAAATTTGTGTTAGAATAATTTTGCTTTGGAAATGATGAATAGTTGCTCTGCTCTAATTCCTTTTTAGTACCTTGATTTTAAATTAAAATTCCTCCGATGTTTTGGATACATTTGCTCTGATTTTAGATTTGCTCTAAAAACCTGGATTTGTGGGTAGCATATACTTGATCTAAGTCTAGGTAATTGGAGGATATAATATGAGAAAGTCCGAGCTGCTATTTATCTTGTCCTTAGTGAAACTATATTTCTAGAGATTTGTTTTGAAAATGTAAAATTCTTTGATGATGAGCTCTTGATTGGAAGAGTGTTAAATTCCTACCAAAGCCATATATTTTTAGATTAGGAAAACTTCCCCTGTTACATATGCTATTTGCTTTGGATTGAGTAGTTCAAGCTTTGTCGTTACCTATGAGAGTTCAGTCATGAAATAATAAGTTTTATCCACACACCTTTCTACATATATTTGTATGCATTGTTCCTACACTAGGAATAATAGCAATATCATTCCTTTTCCATTTATATCCACTTGTAAATGCTTTATTCCTACACTAGGAATAAGCAACCCATAAGACTATAGGAAGCCCATGTTTATTTACTCCAAATATTCTTGTTGCTATCTCTCATAAAGTTTATCGGTAGAAAGAGATTTGGGACGCTAAAAAAAGAAAGAAGAGAGTAAAAAAGGACAAGTGTCCACAATAAAACAATGGGTACTTAGATGCCCGCCTCTCTGAGAAAAAAAAGAAAAGAAAAGAAAAGAAAAGAAAAAGAAAAATATGCAGCCCAAATTCTCTCAAATTTCAAAAAGTTTCAAGAGAGATATCTATTCTTTTGAAGGAGTAAAAGTAGAATTAGTTTTAGCCACCATATATATACCTATCCACCATATTCCATACATATGCAATTCTTGTTTTATCTAGCTGAACTCTCTATGGATCCATTGTTTGAACTACAATATGTTCTTTGCAAATGTGCTATATTTAAGAGTGCCACTCCTATGAGCTCCACATAAGCCTTATTTAGAGAGTGAGTGAGTAAAAGAGAGAAGAGAGAGGCTTAATATATTCAGCCTTGTTCCACATAAATACTACATAATTAAGAGAGAAGGCATGACACTATTATTGCCTAGTGAGGATCCATAAATACCACATATTGAGAGATTGAGAGTGCCATTCAATACAGAGCTTTGAGTTTGGAAAATATATAAAACTCTGGAATATTAGTTGATCGAAGACTTGAGACATAGTGCTTGACTTGATTGTTCTGTCTTTTAATTACTCAAGACCCAAGTGAAAGTTAAAGCTCCATAATTTAAGATAATATGGGTGAGTTTTGAGTCGAGAATAAGCGTTATCCGATCCGGAGTAGAGTTTACGTTTAAAAGCATGTGTACTTTTTAAGAATAAAAGCATAGTAGCAACTCTTGATCCAAGTTTGTTTTTATAATAAATAGTTTTGCTAAGAGACTAGCAAAAGGTAAGCTTGGGGGAGCATATTGACGGTGGATAACGTCAACTTTTTACCATAAATAAATAGAACATATAAGAACAAGAACACTAGAAGATAGGGTTTATACTAATAATTTTCACAAGTTTTGTTGCATACTCAGTTTTGCGGGATAACTCGAGAAAATAGAAGAAAAGAGGAGAAATAGAGAAATGGAAGAAAAGGATCGAAACAAGGCGATTAGTATAAATTCCACGGACCTAAAGGACAAAAGAAGACAACTCGCACAAGCCGGGGCCCACCTATCACCGGTGGTGGGGGCGGGCCGGGGTGGGGCGGGAGGCCCTGCCACGGTCGAGCCACGTGTCACGCTTCCGGAACCTTCTCACAACCGACCTAAGGAGTAGATCTAAGCCGTCCAATCAAGTCGGTTTGATCCAAGGGCTGCGGTTCATCCTATGGGGCTATATAAGCAAGGGCAAAGGGACCCCCTAAAACCCTAATTCGAGATCGATAATTCGAGAGATTATTATCCGAGTTCAAGAGATCAAGTCATCCAGAGCCACAAACCCTAGTTCTTCATAGTAGTTCTTGTTCTAGAGAGATTAGCTATATAGTAGTAGATTAAAAGGAGATCCAAGTCTAAGAAGACTTGAACTTCAGATTCTGTCAAGGTGTTCTATAGGTACATTTATATCTTTGATATATTACTCAAGTTTATCTATGGCATTGTTCTTCATCTTTATTATATTATTTATTGCAATGTTTATTGTTTACTTTAAAATGTCTAGTAGAGTTAGATATTTATTATGGATTGCATACTTAGGATTGTATAGCCCTCATCTTGTAACGTGCAAGATAGGTGTTATAGCTTATGTAAGCATGGTGCTTATATATGTTATATCTGCAAATGCCCGCTATATGCTGAGTCATGTGGTAGATCGTAGGGGTTACAGCCCTATTGAGTCCTCTATAATCCTCCCTCCGCATATAGTGAACGGTAGGACGTGTGTCGCGAAGAAGGTGAAGATCTTATTATTGAATCCTTTCTAGTTGATGTTCCCCGAGTATGATATGAAGTAGTAATGCTAACTTGATGATAGCTAGATGTTTGCACTAATCAAAGTTAGACAATAGCTTGTGATGATAGTTACTCATTAGTAAGTTTTTTCTTATATTATTCCATGTGAGTCCTTAGACTAGAATATACTGCTGAATCTTTATCTTATATTTATGATGCTTGATCCCTACATTTATCATTATCATTATTATTTATCATATTTATTATTTATCTTTATTGTGACATTGTTGGTATAAATTATATGCACACAATAAAGATAAAGATATCTGCAAGCGCACAGATAGAAATACCGTTGTGGCACTTCACCAAAAGATGAACTCTCCCAGTTTTAATATCGAACCCAAAGGAACAGTAGGTGAATATAACTAGCGTTTACCCAATCCACTTCACAATCATAGTACTTAAGAAACTAGCTAGACTAGGAGATAACTTCAGGCTTTCTAATTCTAATCTTGATAAACCTTGACTTATTTATTCTATCGTGGACGCTAATTCTTAATAAAGTAAGGCAAAATTACTTTACTAAGAACAAACAAAAGCCTACCGTTCACCTATTGGTGGGAAGTGGGCCACAGAGGATTCAATAAAGCTATAAAGTCACCTTTATGATACCACCACCGATTACGAGCCAAAAGGGGGCATTCACAAGTAAACGTAATCTAAGCACCATGCTTAAATTAAGAATTACTCCTCTAATCTAGAGCAACCAAGATTAGAGTACACAAACAAGAGTTGTAAACTTGAAGAATAAAATAAACCAAAACTTACTTTAATTATGAAGTCGAACACCAGATAATCTCAGAATACAAACTCCTTTTGCGAAGAGATTGATCCCGCAGAATACAAGAGAGAGAGATCCGACAGGCCGGAGCTCCTCCAAAATACTCCTTACTAATCTCTCTATTTATAATAAACTTGATTGCTAATTAAGATCTGTAGTAGCTAATCTAGAATTGGTATAGCTCTAATCATGGAGATCTTGACTTCTCTAAACCTACACTTCTACTAGAGAACTCTGAATTCTATAATGAACTAGCACCAATGAATTCGGGTTTCAGGGGTAGCTCTGCCCTTGCTTATATAGCCTCATAGGATGAATCTCAGCCCTTGGATCAAACTGACTTGATTGGACGGCTTAGATCTACTCCTTAGGTCGGTTGTGAGAAGCTTCTGGAAGCAGGACACGTGTCTCCACCAGGGGAGGCCGCCCGGCCCCACCTGTCAGGCCGCCCGGCCCCGCACCATGATAGGTGGGTCCCGGCTTGTGCGAGTTGTTTTCTTTTGTCATATAAGTCATTGGAATTTCTACTAATCCCTCTGTTTCGGTTCTTTCTTCCGGTTTCTCTATTTTTCTTCTTTTTCACTTTTTTGGATTTTTTTTCATGCAAAACTGAGTGTACACCAAAACTCGTGGAAATTATGAGAAACAATAACATTTTAATAACATTCATCCCTTGATTATGAGCATATTTAGTAAATAAATTTAGACATTATCTACCATCAACAAGCTCCCCCACACTTAGGCTTTTACTCGTCTCGATAAAAGGATGGTTTACTTTAGACTTAACTTTAGATTAAGGCATCAAACATAAATGTTCTAACCACACAAGTGTCTTTAGGCTTTAGGCTATTGAGAAAGAGAACAGCTGAAACAGAACACCTTCCTTTCTTTAATCAAGTCAACTAGAGTTTTTGAAATAGTTTTTGAAAAGAAAACATAGCATACCTTCTCCTGTAGGTGATACTCTCAATCACTCGAGTATATGTGGTATTTTTGGATCCTCACCAAGGCATTATAGTGCCTCAAAGTGTCTATCAAGCTTATATGGATTTTCAGGTAAGTCAAGGAATAGCATACTTACTTTGCATATGTTGTTACATCAAAACTCAGATCTATGCAGGGTTCTTTCAAGAGGTCCAATGTGTGTGGAAAATATAGTGGCTAATTCTAATTCTACTATGCTCAAAGAAACTTGTCTCTCTTTTTTGGAATAATCAAAATATGTAAGAACAAGGACCATGAGCTATCTTTCTTTTTCTTCTTTTCCCTTTTTTTTTAACAGAGAGGCGGGCATCTAAGTACCCATTGTTTTAAATGTGGACACTTGTCCATTTTTTCTCTTTTTTATTTTTACATACTTTATTCTTTTGCATAGCCCATGTCTTTTCTTTTATTGCACAAACTTTAATGACAGAGAGATATGAATAGAATGAGCATGAATAAATCTTAAATATTTTTGTATCTATTCCAGTGTAGGAATAGATTTTTAGATGGAAAGAAGCATGTTTTTGCGTACTTTCGGTGTGTGAAAGTAGCATATATATCTGGGTGTACGTGCTCTTGATGAACCACACTACATAGGTCACAAGATTTAAAAATAACTCAACACAAAAATAAGCAGCTTATGAGCTAGGCTCTTTAAATAATTTCTAAGTATATAAAGCTCTGGTAGGACATAGCAATTATCATATAGGAGAAGTATAGCTATTAATTTAAGCATTTAAAATAAAATTCTCCAAAGTAACAAGATGTCAAGATTCAGGTTCTCATTATTCTGCTATATCATATTTCACAACAACTTAAACAATATGTGGTCCCTAAATAAGTTCCCAACAGCTACAAGATTTTCAGGAGACATTATGTGAGTCTATCACTTAAGTTATGACTAAAATAAATTAGCATGTCTCAAATAAAGTTTACATTAAATTTTTGCAAGACAGATTAAAATAAAGATTGAGACAACCTAAGCATTAAACAAATAAGATAAGACTAGGAAACACATAATTAAAGATTATTAAAAACATAAGAATAGTTCTAACAGCACAAGAATAAATCTAAACAATATTATAATAAATATAAGTATGAAGTAAAAAATGTTTAGAATCTTTATAACCTGACTGTAGGCTGTGCTGTCGTTACGTTTCTCCCCGACACTTGTTTCTTTTGTCCATCTTTTCTTCTGCAAAAATGTGGAGACAAACGCATATCCAAACAAAAATAATAGAGAGATAAAGTAAACAATAAAAATTAAAAACTTTAAAGAAAAAATTTAAGACTCAATAAAAAACTTTATTCATAATTTATTCGACTCACTGACTTGATAACAAAATGACTCAAAAAATTAAAGACTCTTATTCCGCTCACTTTATTCGCTGCTACTGGATACTAAGGCTTTTATTCAGTAAAGCCTAGGATCTCACAGATTAACTTAACAAACTCGCTAAGGTTTCTCACTTTATCAGTGAGCTTCACTACTTACTGATGAACTGTATTGACTATTTCAGCCTGAGTGTCAGTGCATCCTGAGAGTGTCATTAACCATCTTGATCGGCCATAGCTACGGTCTTTCTGAAACGCTTAAGGAGCTTCTGGTGGGCCTTTCTCAGGGGCTGCCCTTTTCTTGTTGTCTTGAGCAGAAGCTAGAAGACGAGGAAGGTACTAGACCTTGCCTGGTGGAGCGTATGTTCCCTCTGGAGCTGGCTGTGGAAGTGCCGTCACAAACCTCGCACTGGACACCTCTTCAGGCGCCCTTCTTGTAGCCTGAGCAGGCCTAGCAGCTGGCCTAGCTGCTGGTCTTGCTCCCTCCTGGATGGTGATGTTGTTCCTCCTCCGAGGTGGAATGTGGACTGGCTCGTTGAGCCTGGCTTGACGGACCACCTCCCTCACTAGCTCGAGATGCAGATTGTTTAGCTTGAAGCGTGGCTGCCTGGAACCACTGGGTTCCATGGCTCTAGTTGGTGTTCTAGGCACGAGATCTGAACTTTTCTCTCTCTCATCAGCCGTGAATAAAATTTTAATTATAGGAACCCTCTCAAAAAGATGAGCAGGCTCCAAGGAGATGGGAATGAGATGGATGGGGGTGGTCTGGGGTTGCTTATATAGTCCAGAGGATGGGTCTAGCTTCCTAAAATAGGATCCCTATGAAGGAAATCGAGATCTGATCGCTAGTATAAATTCCTAGAATAATAAAGATCGGATAAGGATACGAGAAAAAGGTCGGTGCGAATGGCCACGTGGGCAGGCCACCCGGCCCCACAGGCTCGGCCGCCTGGCCCCACCTGGGCACCATTCCCGTCCCGTCTTTTTCTGCTGCTTATTTGGCCCATATATGTCCCATAAATTCATATTAATGATTTTAATTCATTTCAGAAAATAAATAATCATGGCAAAATGTAAAAATCCAGACTATCAACTACTGCAGAAGGAATATCAGGCTCAAGAAAAATTTTAAGATGATGACCATTTACCTTGAATAACGTACCTTCGCTGGTTTATAGAGTTACCGCTCCATGCGATGATGAATTTACCACCGTGAATGGTCCTTCCCACTTACTTCGGAGCTTTCCGTGCCCGAATAATTTCACCCTAGAATTAAAGAGCAATACTTTATCTCCAGGTGCAAACTCCTTCTTCTTGATTCTCTTATCATGCCATCTCTTTGTTCTTTCTTTATAGATCTTTGAATTATGATAAGCCTTTTCTCTCCATTCTTCTAACTCTGATAGTTGCATTTTTCTCTTTTCTCCTACGGCTTCAAGATCCATGTTCCATCGTTTGATAGCCCTATGTGCTTTGAATTCTAGTTCCACAGGTAGATGACAGGTCTTTCTATAGACTAACTGATATTGTGACATACCTAAAGGTGTCTTGTATGCTGTTCTATATGCCCAAAGTGCTTTGGGTAGCCGATCTCTCCATACAGTTCCCATCTCGTTCACTGTCTTTTGTAGTATGTTCTTCATTTGTTTATTTGATGTTTCTGCTTGGCCACTTGTCTGAGGATGGTATGGTGTAGCAACGTTGTGTCTAATCCCATGCTTCCTTAGATACTCATGGTATTTCTTATCAGTAAAATTTGTTCCTCCATCACTTATCACCATCCTTGGAACTCTAAATCTTGGAAATATTACTTCTTCGAACATCTTTCTTGAACTTTTTGAATTGGCCTTCTTGCATGGCATAGCTTCAACCCACTTGGAAAACATAATCAACTGTCACCAAAATGTGCTCACAATTCTTTAATGGTGGGAAAGGACCCATATAGTCGATTCCCCACACGTCAAAGAGCTCGATCTGTAGGTTGTTAGTGAGAGGCATGGCATCCCTTGCATTGATGTTGCCGTGCCTCTGGCAAGCATTGCATCTTCTTATAAAACTCTTTGTATCTTCATACATTGTTGGCCAAAAGAATCCACTCTGCCAGATCTTAGCATGAGTTCTGCATGCTCCGTAATGTCCTCCATATGGTGATGAGTGACATCTCTCAATGATTTGAATTCCTTCCTCTGCCGGTACACATCTTCTGAGCAAACCATCAGCGCAGACTCTAAAGAGGTATGGCGGATCCCATATGTGTAGACGACTCTCATATATAAGTTTCTTCTTATTCTCCCTAGGAGGTATATATCCTGCAACCATAAAGTTAACAATATTTGCATACCGGGGGGTCGATCTAGTGATCTTGAAGAGCATGTCATCTCACGAGTGCATCATTGATCGGCAATTTCTACGAATTCTCAAAATACATTCTAGACAAGTGATCTGCAACAGAATTTTCTACTCCCTTTTTATCTTTTATTTCTAAGTCAAACTCTTGGAGCAATAAAATCCATCTAATTAATCGGGATTTAGCATCTTTCTTCGTAAACAAATATTTTAAAGTAGCATGATCAGTATAAACAATAACTTTTGCTCCCACTAAATAGGATCTAAACTTATCTATAGCAAAAACAACAAACAAGGAGCTCTTTTTCAAGTAGTTGCATAATTAAAATTTGAGTGACAAAGTTTTACTAGCATAAGCAATAGCATGATGCTTCTTATCTTTGGGTTGTCCTAAAACTGCTCCTACAGCATAATCACTAGCATCACACATAATTTCAAAAGGTAAAGACCAATCAGGAGGTTAAATGATTGGTCCAGAAATAAGAGCTTCATTAAGAATATTAAAAGATTTTATGCAAGCGTCATTAAAATCAAAAGGAACATCCTTAGCTAATAAATTGGTCAAAGGTCTAGCAATAAATGAAAAATCTTTAATAAAATGACGATAAAAACCACAATGACCAAGAAAACTACGAATGCCTTTAATATTAACATGCGGGGTAATTGTTCAATTACCTCTATTCTAGCCTTATCTACCTCTATTCCTCTTTCGTAACACTAAGTGTCCTAACACTATCCCTTCTCGAACCATAAAATGACACTTTTCCTAATTAAGGACCAAGTGTTTTTCTTCACATCTTTGTAAAACTCTATCTAAGTTTTCAAGACAATCATCAAAAAGTTTAACCATAAAACAGAAAAATCGTTCATAAAAACCTCCATAATTTCTTCAATCATTTTAGAAAATATAGACATCATGCATCTTTGAAAAGAAGCTGGAGCATTACATAGCCCAAAAGACATTCTACGATAAGCATTAGTGCCATAGGGACATGTAAAAGTGGTTTTACTTTGATGTTTAGGATGGATGGGGATTTGATGATATCCAGAATAACCATCAAGGAAACAAAAGAAAGAGTGATTTGCTAATCGTTCTAACATTTCATCAATAAAGGGCAAAGGAAAATGATCTTTCTTAGTTGCCTTGTTGAGTTTTCTGTAATCAATACACATCCTCCAACCAGTAACGGTTCTTTGGGGAATTAATTCATTTCTATCATTTCTAACAACAGTCATACCCCCTTTCTTAGGTACGACTTGAACAGGGCTTACCCATTCACTATACGGCACAGGATAAATAATCCCGGCGTGCAAAAGTTTTAAAACTTCCTTTTTCACAACTTCCCTCATCGCATTATTAAGCCTACGGTGCGGCTCTCTAGAAGGTGCTATATTTGGATCTGTGGGAATGCGATGGGTGCAAAGAACTGGACTGATTCCTTTAAGGTCTTGGAGTGAATAACCAAAAGCAGCTTGATGTCTCTCCAGGACAGCTATAAGGCGTAAAGACTCTTCTGGAGACAACTTATTGCTTATAATGACAGGGTATTCCTCGTCATTATTCAGAAAAGCATATCTACGAACCAGAAGGTAAAGGTTTAAGCTCTATAGGAGGTTTGGCAGTTTCTAGTAACTCATCTAGGGATCCAGGATCAATAGGATCCTCGTCCTCTTCTTCGATAAACAACTGTATATCTTCTTCTTCTTCTAATGGATCATCAAAAGATGCCTCCATTACTTCTTCTAAAGGTTCTAGCTGAGGGGTAGACTCAAATTTTGAATTTAAAGTATGAGCATATGGTATAGAAAACTTAAGGTCTTTCCCAAAGCTAAAATCTAATTTCCCAGGTTCTCCTTCCAAAATAAATTTTCCTATAGGCTGACCTATCAAAATATCAAACTCCCTAATATCAAAAACATAAAAACTTAATTAAACTTGTATTCCATTTATAATCATAGGTGTAACATGTAAAATTCCCAAACTTGGAACAATGTGCCCAAAAAGGTTTTTCAAACGTTTGTTAGTAGGAGATAAGATTATATTGTCAACATAATCACGCATAAAAAGAGCAGACATGATATTGCCTCCTACCATAGGATTATATAGGGCTTCAAAAGGTCCTCTATTGAACTGGTATTTAATGGGTATAGAAGGCATATCTAAACGAATTATATCAGGTGAAAGCTCTGACTCTTCTACCCACTCATAGCGAATGCCATTCGGTTGAGTACGGTTCGAGTCGTACTCAAACTAGTAGAGGATGACGGCAACACTGAACCAAAGCCAGGCGCTGCGCTGCTTGCTGGCTTACTCAAATTGGGCCAGTGGCCTTGGCAGCCCAAGAGGAAAGAAAGAAAAATAAATAAAATTGCATCGGGCCAAGGAGAGAAAAATGGCCAGCAGGCCTTGCTGATGCCATCAGACCACTCGGGCCAGGTATAAAGAGAGGAGAGAGATAAAAGAAATTCCTTTTCTTTTTATTAAAACCAGATTTCAAAAGCTCTTGCAAATTGATTTCGAAATCAGTTTCATAATCAGCAAAAACCAAACATCACAGAAATAAAGATGCAGCAGCATGGATGCACAGGCATGTGTCTAGCCTTATGATTAATTTTAATTTCATAAAATTTTTTTTTTTACTACATTCAATGCATCACAATATTGCATAAACAAATCAAATTGAGCTATTTGAAAGCATGCAAAAATTTGGGTGTTACAAGATCATACCAACGTTTGGCTTCTCCTATCAAAGAGAAAGGAAAGAGTTTCCACTTGAGGGTTTCATCAGACATACCCTCTAAGTGTAGGCTAGCACAAACTTATTCAAACTCAAGCAAATTGGAATAGGGATTTTTCGTATTCATCACCAAAGAAAATATTTTCCTGAACTAATTTAATTAAGTCAGGATGTAACTCATAACCAGAGGATAAAATAGGTTTATTAGATTCAGCTAGTCTACGGTATGAGTCCGAAGGTGCTCCAAATTGATATAAATATTTTTTGTTTTATTTTTTAGATATATAATAAAAATAAGAAATAAAGACTGAAAGTAAAGACTGAAAAGTAAATGCTAAAAGTAAGGGACAATAAATAAATACTTGAAAGATAAGTGTAGAAAGTAAATGCTAAAAGGTAAATACTGTAAAAGTAAACAAACAATAAATGATAAATGATAAATATATATAATACAAGATTAAGGTAATACTCTAAGTTACTATCAGCAAAACTACGTTTCCTCGGCAACGGCGGCCGAGAAATGCTTGTTGGTATAAATTATAGGCACACAATAAAGATAAAGATATCTACAAGCGCACGAGATAGAAATACCGTTGTAGCACTTCACCAAAAGATGAACTCTCCCGGTTTTAATATCGAACCCAAAGGAACAGATAGGGTGAATATAACTAGCGTTTACTCAATCCACTTCACAATCACAGAAGTACTTAAGAAACTAGCTAGACTAAGAGATAACTTCGGGCTTTCTAATTCTAATCTTGATAAACCTTGACTTATTTATTCTATCGTGGACGCTAATTCTTAATAAAGTAAGGCAAAATTACTTTACTAAGAACAGACAAAAGCCTACCGTTCACCTATTGGCGGGAAGTGGGCTATAGAGGATTCAATAAAGCTATAAAGTCACCTTTATGATAATACCACTGATTCCGAGCCAAAAGGGAGCATTCACAAGTAAACGTAATCTAAGCACCACACTTAAATTAAGAATTACTCCTCTAATCTAGAGCAACCAAGATTAGAGTACTCAAACAAGAGTTGCAAACTTAAAGAATAAAATAAACCAAAATTTACTTTAATTATGAAATTGAACACCAGATAATCTCATAATACAAACTCCTCTTGCAAAGAGATTGATCCCATAAAATACAAGAGAGAAGATCCGACAGGGCGAAGCTCCTCAGAATACTCCTTACTAATCTCTCTATTTCTAATAAACTTAATTGCTAATCAAGATCTATAGTAGCTAATCTAGAATTGGTATAGCTCTAATCATGGAGATCTTGACTTCTCTAAACCTAGACTTCTACTAGAGAACTCTAAATTCTATAATGAACTAGCACTAATGAATTCGGGTTTCAGGGGTAGCTCTATCCTTGCTTATATAGCCTCATAGTATGAATCTCAGCCCTTGGATCAAACCGACTTGATTGGACGGCTTAGATCTACTCCTTAGGTCGGTTGTGAGAAGCTTCCGGAAGCGGGACACGTGTCTCCACCAGGGGAGGCCGCCTGGCCCCACCTGTTAGGCCGCCTGGCCCCACACCATGACGGTGGGTCCCAGCTTGTGCGAGCTGTCTTCTTTTGTCATATAAGTCCTTGGAATTTCTACTAATCCCTCTGTTTCGGTCCTTTCTTCCAGTTTCTCTATTTTTTTCACTCTTTTCTGGATTTTTTCTGCAAAACCGAGTGTACACCAAAACTCGTGAAAATTATTAGAAACAATAACATTTTAATAACATTCATCCCTTGATTATGAGCATATTTAGTAAATAAATTTAGACGTTATCTACCATCAATAGACATTAACCCTGTTATTGAGTAGAAGCATTATTCATTATTGGTTTATTACTATTCCATAGTATAAAGATGTTATTAGTACTACGCATTCTAGTTGTAGATACCTTCCCAGTGGTAGAATAGAAATGACAACCTGGTTATTACTCTAGGTAAAATGCTACAATGGTATTATTATCTGTAAAACTTGCGAGAACCTATTTTAACTTTATTTTTATCTTTCTTTATATTATTTTTCTGCCTAGTCTTATTTTATTTATGCCATGATATATATTTTCTAGTTCATAGCTGGGGATGACAACCTAGTCTCGTAGCTAGAAGTATAGGTTTCTTCATGACTAGTTTATTAGTGGTAAAGCAATTTTCACATACCAGCACTGTTTGGGGTCATTGCTCTTATAGCATTTTGGCGCCGTTGTTATTTTAGTGATGTCGCTAAGCAGTGTCAACACAGAGGCATACAAGCTGGAAGTGCAACAAAAGCACTGCAAGGAGCTACACGCTCGGCAGCTCGAGCAAGAGGTTTTCATCACAGTCGTTGTCCACAGAAATCTTGCAGCAAGCTCGGGGAATACAGCCGAAGAAAGCACCCTCAAAGAGCAACGCCGATATTGCATTGCCATGCAACCGAAGTGCAAAGCGGGCGAACTAATCAACTGCGTCGAAGCTACATCGCAAATTGCATGGCCGAATGGACCACTTCCTACAATTTTGGCAAAAATTGCGAAGGGCCAGACGTAGTTCGGCCAAGATCACCTTGATGCAGTCGCTCTTCAAGAAAATCTTGCAGCGAACCCAAGAAAAGCAGATTGTTCCAAGAAGGCCAGAAGCCGAAAAAAGAAATACCCGGCAAGCTCAACCCAACTGCAAACAAGGTGGTCTGAGCAATCCAGCCAAACTTAGATCAAATTTACATTTTCGAATACAAATTTTTGTATCACAATTGTAACATGAAACCCCCCTTTTTTTATCCGAAAACTTCAAAATACTAAAGGATGCCAATCAAAAACCGAAAATTGGGCATTCGGTAATCATATTACAACAATCACGCCTGGCTTACCATAAAGACTTTCGGCAATTACAAGAAGGGGGAGGATGTTTCTTGAAGAAATCATAATACTTGCAATCACCGAAAGTGGGGTTTGACCCAGATTAGCCGAATGAAAGATGACTTAAGAGGGAGGGTGTCTCACAAGTCACTTTGTAAAATAAAATAGTACCTCTTACTACCGAAAGCACGCGCTAAGAATAAAACCGGTAAAATAGTGAAAACACAATCTCATTCCCTTGGCAAATAGTCTGTGTTATAATAGCGATACCGAGGAACGCCTAGTTCCTCGGAGAAATCCTCTATTTCCTCCTTCGGCTCCAACAATACCCCTTTTGTCAGGTTGTTTTGCCTCTCCGAAGGAACAAATGAAGCCCAAAACACTTGGCAACTTCACGCAGTCCGGGCAACTTTCCTACAACGTGAGTTAAAAAACCTTTCCATCCGGTCAGAAGGAAAGTGTGTGTGAAAATTGCGCCACGACGCACCACTAACGCCGAACCCTCCACGTTCGACTTTTGAAGGGAACTCCTCAATAAAATTCACAGTCCCCTCCTAGGGAACGTAAACCTCTAATTATCGGGCCCACACTTTTTGTCATTGTCCTAAATACTTTTGACAATTATATATAACTAACTTTGTCGAGTGTCATCGAAACCCCGATAACACCACTCATACCAGGGATCAACAAAGGAGTAGCTACAACATTACAACATTTGTTATAAAAATATATATATATATCGAGTGCGGAAGAATAACAACATTAATTTTTACAAATTGTGAATAAATTACATTTGAGTAAACTTAACTTATTTGCGGAAGCTAGGTAGAACTAAAGGACACGGATCATGTCGAGCCCACCGACATAACCTTGGTTAATCGGCACGAGTCGGTTCGCAACAAGGGCTTACTCAACAAGACTTACCCGACTAAAGAAAATAGGGAAGACTTCGGGGAATCTTTGGTCTAATAGGATTCAAGGTAAGGCTTTAGCAAGAATCAATGACTCCTTTTTGCGAGAAAAGCTTACTAGAAATGAATCCTTACTTTCAATGTTTTAATCTCAAATTAGTTTCTCACCTACTCTAGGTGATCTTATACTATAGCATACACTTATAGAAGTTCCATCACTTATCCCATTTCTTCTGTTCCATAATTAAACTACGATGTAAGTGGGAAAACCGAGTCTCCATATCCGAGAAGCAACGGCGATTTCGAAATCGATTAACCCAGGTTGGGGAGTTCTTTCCACCACGACATATGTAGCACTTAAGCTTGCATATATCAACCCTTTCTTGGATACTCAAAACGGAACGCGTCCCACTGGAATACCGTACACCTCCAATCCGGGACTTTAACCCACGAGGGTAACATGTACTCCCGCCATCTCTCCACTCCCGGTCGCGGTTAAGCGATTTGACACCCCAAGATTGGGCTTTACCGGAGTATGTGTCCGGAACTAGTTTCGACTTGTGATGGGGGGCGACACCCATGAACGACGTGCCATTGGTCCAAGACCGCGGGCGCGGACATGCGTTCCATAGTCTCGGTTACACCGGCCTACAACGGTCCTTAATCGACAAGCCAAAAAAACTACACCGAGACTCCATTCTCAATGCAAATTACCCGACCGGGTCTCAATTTCAAAACCATATCAAAGTATGGTTCCATCATATAGCATCCTTTCTCATCAAATGCCACCGGGCTGTCATAAGGGACTTGTCACATTTTGACTCAAAAGTCTAACTAATATAGCAAAGCTAAGCATCTCTAAGCATTTTACCAAAACGGTTATCAAGGTAGATATTGAAATAAACAAGGAATGGTAATGCATCAATTGGGTTGTCACTCAACTCCTATCACCTAATGCGGAGAACATAAAGCAAAAGGTGATATAAAGCTTTGTAAAAACACAAGGAAGGTTTAAATGAACCGGGGCTTGCACGTGTTGCGAGGGAAATGAAGAAAGATTGTCGAAGTCAAACTTGTTATTATCCTTATCGACGGATGGATCTTTCACGAGAAGCTTGATCATCGCGAACCATATCAACACCTTCTCCAAAACTTCATCAACACGATCCGACTCACTCTCGTATACTCTACACGTAAATGATGATGCATGCTTTAGCGAGATGGAATGGTAAACATGATGTTTGATGATGCATGAAATAATAAACATCTTAAGTACAACTTTCCTTTCACGATAAAATTGCAACCCAACAAAACCAACTTGTTGAACTACTCTACAAGATATCATCACCATTGCCTAAGGAGTTCTCAAGGATCACTTGATAACGACATGGTTTAGGGTTCACAAAACAACCCAAAATCTACCCAAAACCCTAAGTTAGAAAGCATAAAATCATTTGTTTTACACATAAAATAATAGGGCATGAAATAATAAATAATTTAACTTTCTCAAAACAAGCTAAAAATTTTGTACAGGTAGATCATGTCATAAAAACAGTACCAAAAAATAATTTTCATGATTTTTGGATAAATAAAATAATTATTAAAAATCAAAGAAGAACCATTTTTCAATTAAATTTTGTATTTTTAAATCATGTCAAAAGTATCCAAAATTCAAATTTCATATTTTTCATGGATAGATATACCCATGGGAAGGCTACACAAAAATTTTCAGAATTTTAGAAGCACTATTTGAAATTATATGAAAATAACAAAAGCAGATACTATTCATCATAAAAGAAATTCATAAATCATTTTTAAAAAGGAAAATGACATTGGGCCTAAAGCCACTTGGCTCGCCCAAGCTGTCTTGAACGATATCAGGCCGGCCCATAAAGCGGCCCGACGGGGAATGGCCCCTGGCGATTTTTACAAGAAAGCCCTTGATCTATTACAAATTTACAAACAAGGACGGTACACTATTTAGCACTATTTAATCAAGTCATTAGCCCCTTAAGCGATTTACCAACTCCGGTCCACGAGGGACTCGAGGCGCGGCCCGGCCGGCGGTGGCGCTGGCCGGTGGCGGATTTCGCCCGGTGGTGAGGTCCCCAGCGGCGGGCTCACCCTAACCTCCCCTCTTCCTCTTCCTCCCGCATCACCCGACACCCCAAACCCATACCCTTTGTCGTACTTCGCCCGGCGAGCATGGCGGCGGTGCGCGGCCACACGGCGGGAGGGCTCGTCGGAGCTACCTCCGCGAAAACAAGCACAGCCCCGGCCGGCACATCCAGCGACCCTTTCCCCTCAAACAATCGAGCCCAAACCGCCCCTAGCTAGGGCGCTCGCGCGGCGGCACGGCCGCGACAAGGCTCGTCGGCGGCGGCGTTAGAGCTACTCAACGGCCGCGATTCCACGGCAAGCGAACACGGGGTAGGCACTAGAAGCTCACCGCGATCCCGATGATCACGCCGTTGGTTGGACGGAGACGCGGCGAGGTGGGTTGCCGACGACGGCAGCGGCGGTGGCGGCGCTCTCCGGTGGCAACGGTGATGTTCCATGGACCCGATCTGCAAAACGGTCGCATAACGAGCATCGGGCGACAAAGGCGACGCTAGACATCAAGATGGTTTGTCACGAGGCTCACCGAGACGGTTGTGCGGGGTGGCGGGAACACGGCGGCCGGACTTGGAGAAGATGATGGTGCGCGCGATTCAAGGCGACGTGGGGCAAAGCCGACTCAAAAGGAGCAAGAGAAAGGAATTTTCAGGAGGGCGAGTCAAAGGGGCGTGGCACCCCCGGCGAATGGAGGTGTCAGGGCGGCTCGGGAAGGAGAAAAAGAGAAGCACGGCAAACTTTGTCGGCTCAATTAAAGCAGTAAGAAGGAATGGGAAGGTGGCGAGAGGTCCCACGAAGTCGGCCAGGTGGTCCTTGTTCGAGTGCCAATCACCGGCGAAGGTGAATGCAGGCCATGGCAAAGGCCATAGGCCGAAGCTGGTGTTCCTTTCCCCTAATTCAAACCCTAAACTGAATTTCAAAAATTACTTTTTGATTTTTGAATAGAACTTGAAAATTGGCCAAAATAAAAGTTTCTCCATTTTCAAAGATCTACAAATTTCATAATTAGAGCATTTTCAAATTCAACCCGAGAAATATGACTTTTTGAAATGGGGTCAAACTTTTTGAAATTTGAATTCAAAATTACTTTTAAAATCATGTAGAAACTTGAAAAACCTTGTACATGACTTTTGTTCATCTCATCAAGATCTACAAACTGGTTTTTGGAAGTTTTCTCAAATTTTGCTTAGATTTTGAAATATAGAAAAGGGGGGCAATTAGGGTTTTGATAAAAATTCAAAATTACTTTAAAATTTTTAACTAAACTTTGAAAACTCAAAATACCAACTTTGTTTAGTTTTTAAAAACTCTACAAAAAGCTTTAATAACCATACCCAAATCCTTGATGGATTTTGAATAAAAGAGAAGGGGATAAACTAGGGTTTCAAGATTAGGGTTTCGGCAAGGGGTGGTTTCCGAATCTGATTCCTCTCTCGTCTTTTAACCGACAACATGACCATGGACTATTACACTTGTCTTTGGCCAAAACCATTGCTTATCTGGTAATTAACACCTGGGGTGTTACAGGAACCTACACAACGGCACATTAACAATTAAAAAGTTAATAGTGTCTTACAACCGAACTTCAAGTTAACATTGTTTTACAACAGGAAGAGCGTTCACTCGTCTACCCTAGGCGTATCTTCCGGGCGCGAAGGCGAAGCTCGATTAGAGGGTGAGCCTTCGGTTCCAGATGAGGGGCTTCCCGAAACCGAACCTTCTGGACCTCCACCATCCCAGGCTGCCAAATAGGCGGTGACCTTCGCCTTGATCTCCTCCTTCTGCTTCGGAGTCTGTAACATAAGCTGAATCAATTAAATACAATAGCAAAAATGTAAGCACACAACCATTCAGTCAGAGCAAAAAACGAACCTCTCCATAGGTCAAAGCCGACCGGAGCATGGCAAGATCTTGACCGCCTTTATACCAGTAAGCCATCATAGAACTTGACAGCAGTTCCGCGGCTTCATCGAAACTTTCCGGTACATGGGGTCTACTCGGCTTCGGCACAAGCTCATAAGCGATCAAACCCATTATCCCTCAAAGTCTCGCAAAAAGCTCGAGACTCAAGAGAGGCGTAAGCAAAGGTCAACATGCCCCTCCAAGCCTTGAATTTCCCCAACTAACCGGTGAAGATCCGGTTAGTAGGAAGACCGTAGGGAGGAGCGGACTTGAAACCAAAGGTGGTGAGCGGGCGCCGACACGCCACGAACACCGGCCTCGGCAACGAAGACATTTCCTCGGCAACCTTCCACAAGCTCTCGCTCGGCAAAGCTCCGCTTCCAATTCTTTAATGCGAAGTTTCGGTGGCCGAGGCTCGACGAAAGCGGCCGGGCGGCCTTGTGCTCGGCCTCTTTCCGAAGAGCAACTTCCTTCTTCACCCCCTCCTCTAGAGCAGTTGACCGAGGCGTCCCGAAGTTTTTTTAGCGTTGCTCGGACAAATCGGGATCCTAAAGCAATTTGAACTGCTTCTCCAAGGTACGCCCGGCAAGAAGAGTCTCAAAATCAAAAAAGACTTCGGTAAGAAACGCCAATATTTTTCGAGAAAACAAGGACCGGAACATTAATACCGAAACGAAAATGACTTACGCTAGCTCCAAAGACATTAAGAGCTTTCGGTCAATTTTTCATAAGGAACCCTTATAAGATCCCTCTCCACCTCGGGAACGTTGAAAGACGAAGAACATATCTCTCCGATCTCCAGTGCCTTCTCGGTGGGCAAGAACGGAAGGGAACGGTGATCCACGTTCCCGATCAGCATAGCGCTCGAAGAAGCTCCTAAAGCACGAGCAATTCGGTAAGTCCTCTCTTTAGTTGGGCTCATGTCCCCCGGAGAGCTTGAGCCTGAATACGCCTGAGTCTCACCATAATCCTCAGGGCAAGACCCCAACGAGAGAGAACCGTGTCCGAATAGGCAATTATGTGTCATCTCCGGGGTCACGACGAAGCGATTCATGATAAAATCTTGACTTACCGGCTCCGCCCTTTGGCGAGCCTCTCGCGAGGCCAGCCAGATGCAGATGCTGCGTCGCATCAACATTATCGGCGGGAGGATGTCCGGGCCGACTTACGCTTTTTCTTAGGCGGCACAACGTCTGCCGCCGCATTTTCCTTCCGCCGAATCTTGGAAAACACACCAGAGATGCTGGTGGTGTCGCTTCCCTTCACAGCCTCCTGGGGGTCATGTTTCGGCGGGGCCATCTCTTCGGAATCAGTAGAAATAACCAAAAAAAGAACATACCTCCTTAAGCAACTTTCCAAAGTTAACAAATATGAGATTTAGCAAAATAATTCAAAACTTAAAAAGAAACCCCGTCAAAACGTTTAAGCCGTCTACCGTTTAGGTAATGCGAGAACCGAAACACTGCGTCTCACCGAAAGCCATGCTCCGGCTCCGGCGACCTAGAACTTTCGCCATAAGACGTCCTACCTCGACATCAGCTATCTCCTTCGGCCGTCCTCGATCGGCCAATTTCTTCCGCTTCAAGTTCTCTAGAGGAGCCGAGACCGCCTCCGCCCGCCCCCGCCAAGACCTCGACCTCGGCCGGCGCCCGCTACCGCGGACCACGACGGGCAGCTTTCGCCATTTTAGTTGTCGCATGATCCATCCAGACCGGATAGGAAACCCTCATTGCATCAAAGACACGATTTATCTGCGGCATATTGCCAAGAATTTTTTCCTTCATCTTATGCTCCTTTGACCCATACGGCCCCAGCACCACATCAGCCTGATCACTGATGGCGAAAACGAATTCCTCATCAGACCTATATCTTCTAGGCCTATCAACAACAAGGAGGGGGCCATGATAACCAGTCCCTCTTGGTTTTGAATCAAATTTCGCATCCAGACACAAGGGCCGAATCCCAAGAGCAAGCCATTCCTCAATCAAATCTCTACTAGTCTGGTGTTCGGTTGTCTCAATAAAAGCGTTCATAGCCTCTTCGTCACCTGCAACGCCCGGAGTACTAATTGCGGACCGAACACCAATCATCGGAGTCATTCGGCTAACAAGCCAGTTGTTCGCAACTAATCCAGCTTCGGCCGCATGTTGTTCCGCCTCCTCCGAACTAACCCGAGCATAAAACCAATATTCGGTCCAATCCGTCCACTTGTTCCAGAAGGCGGGAATCAAGCGCGCAACCAATTTACCCTTCCGAGGAATGAAGGTATAAGCCCCAAACTGCACTTCACAGTGCTCTCCAGTCCTCCGGTCCTGAATCTTTTTCGATTTGCAATGACAATCGTAAAATTTCGCAAAGGTACACAGTGGGGCACCCATCATCTTCAACGCCATCACAAAAGCACCCATCCGAGATATAGAGTTCGGAGTAAGATGGTGAAGCTGCAAATCAAATCTCTCAAGCACCATGGCGACGAAGTGCTCGCACAAAAACCGAAGCCCAGCCACAAAGAAATCCTTGAACACCAAAGCTTTGGTAGGCTTCAGGCTTGGAACACCATCTCCATCTGGTGCACGGCAAAGCGAGCGAGTCTTTGAATCTATATAGCCTTTACGAACATAATCATCAAGGTCCTCCTCCGAAACACAAGACGGACCAGCCCAATACACCAATCTCTTTGCTTTCGGTCCTTGCCTCTCTCCTGAGCCTTCTGCCTGAGCAAAGCTTTCGTCGTCTGAACCTTCAATATCAACAAACTCATTCTGGTCGACCTGATCCATAGCTTGCTCAACGGGATTCGGTGACTCGCTTTCGGTATTAGAGCAGAAAGTTTTCTCCGAAGACTCACTACTGGAAGAAAACATTTCTGGATCAACTGCAGGCCGTTCCCTCTGCCCCCCTTTCCGACAGAACCACTGCTCGAAGAACCAGAACTCGAAGAAGAAGTTGAAGTCGACATCAAGTAAAATATGAACCTAAGGTGTGCAAAAACAAAATAAAAAGAAGACCGAAATATAAACATTGAGAACCAAAGCAATTGCAGAATAAAATCCTATTCGTAAGACCGCGTACCTTAATAAACGAAAGCGAGGAAGTCCGAAATCGCTTCAACCCGAACGCTCCAACCGAATCGCGAGAAGAGAGAGCGCGCCATAATCTGAGGCAAGTGAGAAGGGACGAGTCCCTCGCCTTGCAGCAGAGGGGCTACTTATAGCCCAAGGGGCTCGCCTTTCGAGGTAAGAGCCACGACGCTTTAGTTCTCGGAACGCACGCGCCCGATGCCAAAGGGGGAGGCGACGCTTCGACGTCAAACAAATAACCGTTGCTTGGCGCTGGGCCATGTTTCGTTCAAAAAAGAAAATAAATAAATATATAATAATAATAAATACATAAATAAAAATATATAAATAAATAATAATAATGATAATAAAATAATAATAAAAATAATAAACAAAAATTATCATTACGGGAAGTTCGGCCTTCCTCGCTTTTGTGGAGGATGTTTACGATGGACCGAATGGAAGTTCGACACCGAGCAAAATCAAGAGAAAATTCGGTTTTCGCCCCGATGCCGAGCTCTTACCGTTGGGGGCGGGCTAGATGTTGGTCACCCCTATTCGGTCCCATGCAATCCACCGGGGCCGAAAGCGGGATATTCGGCAAGCAAGGGAAAGCGAGGGAACGCGCCGCTCCCTATCGCCGAAGCCTCTGCTTTCAGTGCCAGTGGCCTTGGGAGCCCGTGACCGAATGGCGTACTTGTCTTTGTCACCGAATGACGCGTTTTCAGTTCCGTATGGTTTCTTTCACCCCGTCGTATGTTTGTCTTGAGCAGGCAGGAACCGAATAAAGACGTCCTCCATGGTGGGCCTAGGCAAGCGGCGGTCCCCTTGGAGTAGTTGGGGACCAAGGCAGGAAAGGACCGGGCGGCCCATGTCCCGAAGAGAATATTCCGGGGAATCGGAGTAGGTAGAGGGGCATTTTGGTCATGTAAAAGCCTACGGGTGGGTATAAACAACGCCCATCGCGGCATTGTAAAGGACGGATGGAACTTTAATACAGAGAGTGTTCTGGTTTCATTTAGCATTCGGTGTCTTTCCTCAGCCAACTCCGAGAGTTCGGCGACCCGGGGTCCTATACTTTCGGTGCAGGTCAACAAAATTCAAAATAGTATTTATAATTTGCAAAGCTGCTTTGAGAGTAGGGGGTGCAAATGCAACCTCCCTAGAAATGTCCAAACAGTAATTTTGTCACCTCCTATATAACATGTATATGCGCCCACATGGAAAGAGAACCTCCCTCTAATTTGAGATGAATGGCATCCACTGAGGAATGGTTTCCCGTTCTCAGTAACTTCTATGAAAAGTAAGCAGGTAAGTCCAGCAATCTATTCACTGATGATGTTATTTTCTGAAGTTTTCAAATACAAGGAGACTCCAGTACGAGTGTACTGTTTGGGAAGATTTTTTTTAATCAAAACTTATGCATAACCCAGTACTCAGCAGTCACCTATATAACTATAAAGCAGGGAACAGTGGCATTTTCTCTGCAATTTGAATGACTCAACATGCTCAGATTTATAAGCCTTGCCTATTGCGAGTACATATCAACATTTATTGCATCTTTAGCATAATTACAGGGTTTTCTGGGCCACACATATATGGAGTCCGTGAGAAGAATCATCTACAGCCTGGGCTCTATAAAATTCAGCCTTATCCAATGCAAACAAGCATCTCTTGTGGCTGCCAAGAAATACTCACCAGTAGATTACACAAGTTATTCACTTCTTATTTCCATGGACCACCGTTCATAGATGTCAGTACTATTCTCATCCAAATTTCCAGTTTTGCCCAGTATAAAACTCATTGGACAACAATAATGTTGCTTCCCTTCAAGTAGACATTGGTTTCTGGTTTACTAATCAGCAAGCAAAGTAGCTCAATCAGGTAGGGAAAAGGGGATTCTCCAAGTGGATCAGTAGGCTGCAAGCCTGCAACAATGTGTGGCTTAGTCAAATTAAGCTAGGCTATTCCAATTCAACCGAGAAACTGGAGCACTTTTTTTGGCAAGCCCTGGATCGGGCAGAATGAGAGGGAGGAAAGAAACGTACATGTACTGCTTGCTGTTGCCCTGCAGCTGACGCTGCTCGCCTTCCCCTCCCATCTAATTCGCCTCATCCACCAAACCACCACCGGCTGCTGCTGACGCACAGCACCTTGCTCCGCGATGGCCTGAGGGCCAGCGACGGAGAGGGCGGGCGACTGAATCGAAGCTCGCCTTCCCAGCAGCTGGGTCCGGTCGGCACGCGCCACGGTGGCGGTGCACGGACTGTCGGCGGAAGGCGCCGAGCCCGCGGCGGTCCCGGGGCCGACCGTGGCTCAGGCGAGAGGTAGGCCGTTGCATGCTTGCCACGCACACAGGCCCGGCTGAAGCGACCCAATAAGACGGCCGCTACCGCGGCATGGTCGCTGGGCTGCTGGGGACCCCACCCGCACACGGGACGGCCGGGAACGCCGCGGCCCGCACCCGCCCGCGCCGGGAGGAGGGACGTTCGAGTCGCCGCGAAGCGGGTCGCACCATCCGAGTCGATGGCTAAGCGGGTGAGACACCGCCCGCTACGACCCGTATCGAACGGACCAGATCGCGTGAACACTCGATCCAACGGCTCACAGGTTAGCAGGCGACGTGGCCCGATCCGTTAGCCTGCTTTTGGTGCTGAAATCGTATATAGAAGATTTTTGAATGCTCCGACGACCTCCTTTCTTCGACGGGAGTACAAATGTTGTTCCGTTGTTTCCTTCCCCTTCGCTTGTGTGTCCCTACTGTTGTGTATGTTCTTGTTCTGACACTGCCGGCTGCAGGTCAGTGTGTCGCCACTTTATCTATACTATAATTGAACTCTCAAATAAACGTCCCCCGCTGAGAGATCTAACCTTCGCGTACCCAGCCAATTGCACACAGAAATCTCTCTCAATTAAAATCAAGAGCTCACGAAACAACTACATCAGAATCAAGGGTTGAGATTGAAAGTTTGACCGAGGCGTCTTACACCCCCACCTCCCCGCACCGCGCTTCTCACCAAGAAAACACCGAACAAAAAGAAAAAAATTAGAAAGAAACCATTCCACCCGAGATGCCGCACCCATTCCACCCAGGCGTGACTCCCCAGCCGCTCGTGCATCTCTCTCTTCCTCTCGCCTAAACCCTAGATCGAGGCCGGAGATGAGGCAGGAGGTGCGGCCGGCTGGGCGGATGTTGACGGTGGATAACGTCAACATTTTATAGTTAAATAAACATATAAAAGGATGATATCACTAGAGTCTAGGGTTCGATTCTAACGGATTCCACGAGTTTTGGTGCTCTCACTTATTTTGCAGGTTAGGTAATTTTTCACTGACTAGAGTGTACCATTGCGAAGAGCTCGTCGAGACGATCGAAACAGATATATCATTTGCCACATTTGGAGTCCAGAATCAAAAGATATGTATCACGACCATTACTATAAATTGGAAGGATCTAGAAGACACTAGAAGACACCACGCTAAAGATGGGGCCAATCTGGCAATGAGCCAGGGCGCCCCGCCCCCAAGGCCCAGGGCGCCCGCCCTGCTCTGGTGATGACACGTGTCCGGCTTCTGGAATCTTCTTCTAACCGACCTTGAGATCCAATCTAGGCCGTCCAATGAAGTCGGTTTGAACCAAGGGCTGAGATTCATCCTATGGGGCTATATAAGCAGAGGCAGACCACCCCCTAAAACCCTAATTCATTAGTTCTAATTCATTGTCTCTTGATCTATTGATCATAGAGGTGTCCCAATGTGAGGACAACCTCTCTACAATGTAATTAGATCTAGATACCTTCAATGTAGTAGATTAGATCTAGTTGAGAGTTAGGGAGAGCGGAGCTGCGCTCCGGTTCTGGAGAAGTCTTCAAAGTTTGGTATGTCTTTGTATCTTTACTTTACTAGACTTGTGCTTTAATATATTTATCTTCTCTATTTACTTTTATGCCTTTCATATATATGGTTAGTATAGTATTTATGCCATTGCATGGGATCTTTGCTTGTATTGAGTACTCTAGTTATTCGCGGTAGCTAGAGTAGTAATCTATAGTATAGACATGGTGTTTAGACTATAGGTTACCTGAGGTTGCGCTCAACCCTCCGGTTAGTTGTGGTAGCCCCAGGGGTGACAGCTCTATCAGGCCTTTGTAATCCACCACGTTAGGGTTGATGTTCATAGAGCTCTCGGCGGCCTTCCCCCAACTACACCTTCCCGGTCTTTCTCGAGAGTTGGAAAGGTACTGCTACTCCAAAGTGTTTTTGTATGATTGCTATATCTATCCAAGATTTAGTTACCTTAGAACCAAAGTAATAGAGAAGTACTTAGGAACCTTTATCTCTCCTGTTGTCTTCTTAATTAGCTAAACTACTCATTTATTATAGTACTCGCTTTATTGTTATTATTCATAGATTTCTTTTATGCATTTTTATTATTAGTTTATCATTTACCTCCTCACTTTAGTTTAGTTGGTTTGCTAATTTAGTAGATACATGATTGTGAGTTATTAGATTCTTTAACCAAAGCTTCCGTGTGGATACGATACTCTAGAATACTCTTAGGGAAAAGCTACAATGGTGTTCGTGTGCTTGCAGAATCTTTAATATTCTTTTAGCACTTAACAAACATCAACGAAGCTTTTGGCGCCGTTACGGGAAAGCAATTGGCGTAAAGATTTTAATAATGATCTTGATGTCTGCTAATTTAGTATATCACGAGCTTTAGTAGGATTACCCCCTGTTACGTTGAGTTGTGGAATAAACAGGACAACAGATGTCCTTCGGGCAAGATTCCACAAGAAAAGGAAAGAAGAAGAAATATTGAAGAACCCAGGGTGCCTGATCATTCAAGATTTCATCAGCATTGGAACCCTATAATCTCAAAGGTTTGTATATATATATATATATATAGCAAAGCACTATTTGGACCCGGGTACCAAATCCATTCGGTACCCAGCGAGCCGGTTCCATCGCAGGCCAGGAAACCCGTCGAGACGAGCCGATCCAGCGAGCCGATAGGATGTCGTGTCCGCACTTCCCCAGTCAAACCTGTAGGCGAAGCGCAGCGGCTGTTGTTGGTCTCCCGGTCGGCGGTCTCCAGTCCTCCCCGCCGTCCCCCCCCACCCCCACACCGAGCAACCTCCCCACGTCTCCGGCGGTTCCCAATATGCCGGACCGGCCTGCTCTGCTTCCTCGCGCTCGCATTCGTTGTCCGGAACCAAGCAGCGTCGGACTGCGCTTCGAGCCGCGGCGGACCTCTCCGGCAACAGCTTCACGCTCGGACTTCCCTTCGAGCCGCGGCGGGCCTCTCCGGCACCAGCTTCAACGCTGAGGAGAAGACCGGCTCGTGCGCGCCGGGAGGACCACACCGGCTCCAGTTTCACGCCCGAGGAGAAGACCTCGTGGGCGCCGCGAGTATCCCAGGACGCACCGAGGACTGCTCTGCCTCACGGTCACCTGGAATTTCTCCGAGCTCGTCACCAGCGTGCACAAGGTATTGGAGATTGCTTCCTGTCGCTGCGGCAGTTCTTTTCATAGTCTGCTCCTTAGCCAACGCGGGAGGTAACGTGTTCGATTAAATGTCACTGAGGGGTTTCATTCCCTTAATCTATATATCAATATACATGTGATTAATGATTCAATTGCATAAACTTGAATCGTTTCAGGAATTTACCCCGATTTTGTTTGAACTGGATGTTACCTAGTTGGTGTCACCGGATAGGGTCAGTATCATTTTTTATAAAATAAAAAGAATAATCACTCTAATTATTTTCTGTATGCCTGTACTCTTTGAATCCATACTATTCCTGTGAAAGAACTCTGAAACATGCTGGGAAACTCCACCTTCCCATTTGGCACTGTTTCGTTCTGTTTCGTGCGGATAGTGCTATTAAATTCAGATTGATACAGTACATGGCATTGCAGACAGTTTTACTTGGTAATTTCTTTTGTTTGACTGGGACCTTACATGTCTTTTTAGGACTTGGGAGGATTTAATGACAAGGCCCTGCTGGATGACACACATTATGAGCTTTACACAGTTTTCTGAATATATTAGTATGGAGCAAAATTAATACTGATAGCTTGTAATTTGGGCAGATCAAAATTGGGTAATGAGATTTACTTGGTAATTTCTTTTGTTTGACTGGGACCTTACTAGTTTGTACCTAATTATATGCGGATATCTTAGGCTGAAGAATGCTAGCTGCAAGTACTGCTAGTATCTTCAGCTCTCATTATTTTTTGTTTGAAACTTGCAGATAGTGGTGGGCTACTAGGACTATAGAAAGGACGCTGGCATCTTCACATCGGCATGTCAGTAGTTTGCTTTTCTTTTGTGGATTATTCTTTATCCTAGTGTGTGTTCTTTCTTATTTTCACACTATGATAAACCTGTTCAGAGCGCAGATTGCAATAGGATTAAAAAAATACTTATTTATTCACCTGAGCGCAAAAGACACTTAAGTATTCAACTACTTTTTATCAGGCTTTTGGGTACAGAAACTGGACATATGTTCGATCTATGTACTTTTGGGTGCCCAGCAACCTATTAGGCAGGCAAACGGCCCAACCTCCGGTCAGGCTGGAGGCTCATATGCCCGAGTTGAGAACAGCATCACCTGTTGGTCGATCAGCATCTTGGCATGGGTGCAGTGTTAATTGCTGCTGTTGCTACATTCTAAAAAAGGGCGAAATTGTTTTAGGGAGCAACCTGGTAACCTGTGCAAATACAAATAAGGCTCATTGTAGCACTGATTTAGCTTATATAATCTCTTTTTGTCATATTAGGTATCACACTTACAATAAGGATCTTTGGTGTGATGTCAAGACCACACTGCTTGATCCTCAGCAGCATTTCATTCTCCATAGCACGGACTTGGTCCAAAATGTACACAACCTGCAAGTGAAATACAGATAGATGAGAGCAAGTTCAGTGTTTTAATTGTGTATCCGTGTCTAAGTGGTTAAGGATTGTACCTGGCCTCCAGGGTGGACGGATAGTCGCAGTCACTCCAATCTTCTCCAGAACAAGTTCCTGGAACCTGTTTTGGCCAATCAGAAGCTGTGTTAAATCACAAGAATACTACTACATGCTTCAGTTGTTTTATTCATATGAATATGGAGATGAGTAAAGAAATATTCAGAATCTGTGGTGAAATTCAGAGGATGGGGTATCAGCTTGAAGGCTGGACATATGCTCCTCAGGCTTCCTCAGAGCCCCTTGCAGAGCACTGAGACTGCGGATTCTGTCATTCAACATCATGGTCTGCAGAAATCATAGAAATCTTCACAATCATAGAAGTTCAAAGCCAATCTACAACTACCAAAACAGGAATGTGTGGAAAACTAGTTTAAGGTGTTCATGTGGTTAAAAGAATTATATATCCGTTTTTGTGATTATTAACTGATAGATCAAATTTTAGACAGATCAGCAACTCAGTGTTTAGCATTGAAAGTATTTATAAAAATGGAAAACACAAGAACATGACAATTTTACTGGGCATGCATCACAGGTCAGCCTTAGTGATATAAATTTCCACTTTACTAAGACTCTTTTGACAACTTCTAGATAATATAGGCAACATCTAAATTAAAGTAACAAATAAAATAATAAGGGCTAACCATCCCCTTGTAGTTGTGGGCACGAAGGAAGTTGAGCAAGGGGTACATGCTCTCCTTGTCATGGAAGAGCTTTGATGACAGGTGCCTGTTTAGGAACTGCACACCATTGCCAATGGACTTTGACAGAGAAGGATGGGGAATGAGGCATTGAATGGCTCAAAGTCCAGCTCAAGAGCAAAGTTGTTGTTCGGGCTCCAATATATACATAAAAAGTATTATAAACTGTCATATATGAACAGAACCTTTTGTTTAAAACTTTAAATAGATTAAATATGGTGGGCTTATATCCTAAATTCCCAGTTTTAAGTGCAAAATCGTACCCTTCTTCCACAAGCTGTTCCTTGAACTGCAGGTACTCAGGGACTCTCAGCTCCTCAACAGCGAGCTCGCTGACGTTGACCCTCACAGCGAGCTGTTCCTTGAACTGCAGGTACTCAGTGACATGGCCAACGTTGCAAAAGAATAAAGACCGCCTTGAAGCGATGAAGAATAAAAAGAGGGGCGGACCTGCAGGGAGAAAAGAACAAGCAAAACAAGCCTGTGCAAGGAAATGATAGGAAGATGCAAGAGGAGAGGCCGATGGAAAGGAAGAGGAGGCTGTTGGAAGACCATTCTTACACAGAAATTCATAGCAGTTCAGAGGATGAAGATGAAAATGTTGACGATGAAAATGTTGATCAAGATGACCTATTTTGAAACTACACAATTACAAATAGAGTACAAGGCAGAAATATTATATGCACTGTCTAGACCGTGAATTGTGGTTAGGAAAGGAATATGTGGTTTGGACATTGTAATAATGGATTCAATAATCCAGTACAGTTCAGATAGATGTGACAAAACATGATGACAAAAAATTTTAATGAGTCTTGCCTCGAAGATTTGATTGAATTTTCAACTAAAAGATTTTAATTCTTCGATGACCATATTCTTTGATGAACCGTTATAATCCTATGATAATTTGTTAAAAACATTAGCCATGCCATGTACACGTCCATTCATATCTTTGGACAAGAGGTTATAATCCTATGATAATTTGTTAAAAACTGTGCTATTAAGAACCATCATGACATAAACAATACACGGCTATCATCATCAGATAGAAATATGTATTTCAATGAAAGTAAATGACAGTCAGAATGCAATTTCTCGTAATCTTTACATTTCCTTGCTCAGGACATCCTCGTTAAATATATAGTTTGTACTAACCATTATTTCCTGTCAGAACCTTACAAACAATGAAGCTGGACAATAGCTGGCACTGTACATGCCACACTTTGTTTTCTATTTAAAGGCCAAATCCGCAACTAACTCAAGTTTTGGAAGTACATAGTTAAAGTTACAAAGTTACACATTCATACAAATTATGAGCTGAAATAGAAACTAATTCAAGAGTCTGCACTAAAGCAACAACACGTTGACCTCCCGGTGGAACAGGGGCACAACGTAACAACTCATCCAATGTCCATCTTAGAGCTCGATGTCCACCTTGGTATAGTCCCACAAATACATGTTGCGCTCTTCAGCGTGACACTAATACTGACGCCAACGCCGTCTCGCCCTTTTAATTTGTTGGCTGCAAAAATGTAGTGCTGATGTCCAGCTCTTCAGCTTCCTATTGCTGCCCAAGGACCATCGATTCATCAATACTTGACCCTGTTACGTGTGAACAGATGAGCAAGAATCATCAACAAATGCCAACAAATACTCATCTGTGTGGATAGAATGGATCTCATTGATCATGAAACTAATAGTGTACTTGAATGAAAAGTGATCAGTTTCTTTCAATGAATGAATCTGAGAAGATTTCATATTAGAAACAATCCTTTTAGCACTTCTGAGATGAAACAATAAAAATCCTGGTAGTATTTTTCATTAGCTAAAATCCAGTTCAGTTCCAGGGTTAAGAAAATTTATTTATGCTTGTTCACAAAAATTTGCAGGAACTTGATCTATTCTTGATCTCTTATTGTAAACAGTCAACAAAAAAAGATAGATAACAACGAAAAAGACAAAGCATAATGTAGGCAAATGAGATGATCATGAGATATATGTGCAGTAGGGGTCTAGGTGATAAAAATCCATGGATCACAATTCATATCCTTCAAGCTTAGTATAAGAGAGATAGCACATCATCATGTATCATATAGACAAATTGTGATGCCCTTACAACTCCCATGGTCCATATAACAAAGGCCCCAAACCAAATCATCCCCACCCGATGAGGAAGAGGACTACCGGTGCTTGGTCGACAGCGATCTCTACGACCTCCCGTCCGCGCCCCCGCGCCACTCGTGGGGACACCCGGTCGGAGGTGACCATCGGCGGGTGCGGACTCTGTCACTGGCTGCCTCGACCTCTCGCGCCTCGACGTGTCCGCCGCCCTTGATCAGGTGACCTATGCTGCCCCACAAATAACCAACAATAAATAAGAATATTGAACTCATCAACAGGAAAAAAAAACATGGCAATGAAAGCACCTAAACCAACCATTTGAATCCTATATATGCAGATAGTTTCAGATCAGAGATAGCTAAAAGTAATTATATAGCATATACTGGAATAAAATATAATAAAGAGACAGAACCTTGGCATATGGAACAATATCAAAATGGAAGCAATAAGTGCAGACAGTTTATTATGTCCCTAATATATTCGCTTTTCAGTAGAACAGAATACAAAATATAAATCTGTCACAGGCCCTCTACTGCATTTAGATATGTCAAGCATCAGAGTGTTACCAGAAAATATTCAATCTAGGTTACAGTAAGATAATTCAGTTAATTCAAGATATTAAATGTCACCCTGTTAATAAAAATAATAAGGGCTTGAGCTATCTATATAGAAGATAAAAGTTTGAAACTACTAATTAGCTGAACCGTTGATTCTGACTGGCCATGGTACATGTGTTCTATTCCTTTTGTTTCATTCTCAAGGTCCCAAAGGATAAAATTTGTAGAGTTGAAACCTATTACATAGGTACTACTCAATTGGCTCTCAGATGCATGTCGGAAATGTCAATAGTTAATTTGGAATAGATTTCTTAGTATGGTTATTCGGAAAGAAAGGAATACAGGCCCCAAAGAAACATGCTGTGATCCCATAAGAATCCGGCAGGGCTTGATAAAGAAACATCAGACTACATGCAAACCAGCCCTGAAATTCAGAATTTACAAGATAATCTTGAAATTAGCCTAATCGGAATCTTGCTAGGTCAAGACTGCTTGTGAGGGAACCACCATGCAGCAGCCCAGTTAACAAAGAATTGAACTGGAATAATCAATTTGCTTAACTCAGAAATCCTACGAGCATACAATTTGATTCATGAGGTGTAGCAGCTAGGTAAGTTGAAATTGTCTACAATATCTTCAAACTGAATACGAAAGGTAATCCAATTTGGTCAAGAGCAGCCTCTGGGCCAGAATTGGAAGATGTGAATTAACTCAGTAAGTTTTAGTCACACAAATATTACTGATTGGTGTCTGCAGTTTTAGTTGAAGAAAACAGAGGTAGAAGAAAAACTACCTGCAGGGAAGAGCTGCATTCGGGTCGACATGGAGTGGGCCAGCAACTAACGATGCCGGTAGCGCCCAAGCTTTTGCGAAGCAGGGAGGAGGCAGACAGTGGCGAAGGTCAACCAAAATTTAGCTGGAGCAAGCAAGAACATGCAATAAGAACATATAGGAATAAACCTGCAAGGAATTTACCGAAGCAATATATATGACCCATTTATTCATCATACATCCAATTTCTCATAGCTGGATAGATTATCAATAAGAACATATATGCTTGATAAATCACCATTGCAATATGTGTAACCTGTATGACGCAAATGCACCTAAATGAAATAATCATATTGATCTCGACTCGAGTAAACAAACTGTAACTACAATGTAAACAAACTTGCACTTACCGTTGTTGAGTGCTCTCAAAAACAAGCCTTTTTGGATTGTCAGGCATCTTATTAACTAGCTCCATTCGCATTCTGCAGTCATTGGTTCGAAATGTAATTAGAATATTGCATTTGTAAGATTAAACTCAGTGCACAAAACAATGTAGATGCAACTGCTGAGTCGATGGGAATGTATGAAAAAATGGGAAAAAGAGACAAATAACCTTTTAGTTAAAAGAAGCTGGACAGTTCACGGATGGGCATCCTCTGCAAATTCATAATAAACAAAACTGCTTTTATGAAACTGTAATCATGCAATTAGTAAAAAAAAAAAAAGAAGGGAATGATCTGAACCAAGAAAAACAATGCAAAGCTAAGTCAATATCTTTGGTTGTAAGAAATTAAATTAAAGGAACGCAAACTGAATTAATGAAGTTCAGATGGATTTTGAAATATTATGCCCATAAATATAACGTACAATATAATAAAACGAAAACGAATTTGTTGCTGCCATGGTTATAATTGGCACTGAATTTTTTATCCTGGTGTATGAATATTATACACACATAAAGATTACACATCCCCACTCAATAAGCTCATTAGAATAAATGTGTTTCTTTGTGCATATCAGCGAATCTAATAGTGAACCAATTTGACACTACCTTAATACATCAATAAGGAGGTAAAGCTAACCTGAGGGACCGGGCAAGTCCATCGAAAATGATGCAAGCTCGACAAAGAATGTGTGTGTTCAGAAATCAAAGATCAGAACGATTCGTCTGCGAACACACAGAAGCCATTGTCTAAATAATGTGTAATAAATAAATGAGCAATCTGACACACTACATAATTGGATAGCTGGATCTTTTCATCGAACAAATTGAATTTAACTCTAGATAGCTGGACCAAGTTGAGCAGTCTCGTTCTGCTGCTAATTGCACAAATAAATTAGAAGTGGCAATAAACAAATAAGAATCAAGATTGGCACATACTAACCTAGCTGAAAGTGAAGAGGAGCTCCTAGCAGCGACCAACAGAGGCATTCGAATCATCACATCTAAAAAAAAAAAAAAAAGAGGGGGAGAAAGTTATGAGTAGCGGAGGGAGGAGTAGGTGGAGCAAACGACAAACTGGAAACAAGATCGAGGGAGCGGCACTGGATTTGCCGGCGAGATGCATCGGGAAGTCAAGAGCCAAGGGGACGGGCGCGGCGGGTGCACTGGGATTTGCCGGGCGACGACGGGCGGTGACCTCGGGATGGGCGACGCGTGACCTTCAAGGCCGGAGAAGTCAGATCCAAGGGGACAGCGCGACGGGTGCACCTGGATTTGTCGGCGACGCCGGCGGTGACCTCGGGATGGGCGTCGCGACCTTACGCTCCCGAAATCCAAAAGCGGACGGCGGCCCGGGTCGGGAGGGGAGCTTCGGAGCGGCATGTATGCGAGATGCCGGGAACCGCCGGGAGGTGGGGGAGGTGGGAGCGGGGGGGGGGCGGCGGCGGTTTGAAAAGCAGCTGGGAATGGCGACCGGTAAAACTTCGGTGTCGGTCAAGATGTGAGCGCCCGACGGGGAAAGAAGAAGCCCGCTCGAGCCTACTCGGCTCGCTTCGGGACCGAATCGATTATATATATATATATATATATATATATATATATATATATATATATATATATATATATATATATATATATTGTTCTAACCATGTGTGCATTGGTGAAGAAGTCGCCGTCACAAGAATTCAAATCATATCTCAAGTGACGAATATAGAAGTCGCACAAAGCATGGTAAGTATGATCAAGAAAGGTGAGATAGTCTTGCTCATGGACTTTAAACTTATTGAGTAATTATCATTTAATTTCTTGTATTTCATTGCATGTTTACTTTGATTAATTCATGCATTCCCTCCATTTAGTTTATGTTTTCCTATATTAAATCCACTGCATGTTTAGTTTCTTACATGCATTCATGTCATTTGCATCTAATAGAAATAAATAGATAAATAGATAAATAATAGTTTTCACCATGATCATATTCTTTCATCTTTATTTGAGTAAATCTCTATAGTGCTTTCATGTTACCTTTGTTTGCTATAGTATGCTTTAGTTTGGAAATACTTCATGAGTACTTCCAAAGGCTTTTAAATTAAGCGTGGTGCTTAGGTTAGAATGCCTTTCTTAATTAAGTTAGACATGGAGTCTAGTTTGGTTATTGAACTGAAAATTGCTAGTGTAGACACTGGTTATTTTGTTGGGCTAACCCCTGCAGAAAATTCCCAAATCCAATTCGGGTAAGTCAAGAGATGAACTCATATTTGAGATGAAGTAAGGCATATGATGAACTCCAACAACTTCGCGCAAAAGATCTGTAAGTATCTAATTCATGCACTTTGTCTTTTGCTACAAGTTACATTTGCCTTAAACCATGCTAGAGTGTAGCTACAAGTAAAATTTATTATAAATCATGTTAAACCTATGCTAAAGTGATTCAAGAATTATCTTTTCATTAGCATAGATGAAAATATATATTTATCTCATGTTTACTTTTATATATATTTTTTATCTTATGTTATGAAAAGAAAAGAATAAAAAATTATGGGCACATGAAGGTCCACTTACTTAAAAGAAAAAAAAAGTGAGCATATGAAGATTCATATGTATATATATAATAAAATATTCTTAGGACAAGTTCCCTTCGGGTATTCTTGGTCACTAACCATTGCGAGGATAAGATTTAAGAGCAAAGGATGAACAATGTCTAAGGACATGGGAGTTACAACACACTCGAGGGATGATTCAACAAGTCACACTTGACTTCAAGTGTCAAGCGATGGCAAGGTGCAAGCTTGGGGAGGAAGGCCGACACCACTAAGATGATCCCGACGTGCTCCTCCTCACATGCTCCAGTCACTTCGACACAATGGTTTGCAATTCCTCTACTCACTATTACTTTATCTCTATAAGTTTTAATGCTTTCACAAATGCTATAAAAAAATCAAACTTAAGATGCAAAATAAAAATCAAACCTTTAGAAAAAGTAGTGTTGAATAAATATTCTATGCTAATTAATCAACCAAAACTTTTCGATAACATAGAAAGTGACCTTTAGCTCTGTAACAACACTACTCTTGCTATTACTTGTATATTCCTTCAGGTATGTGTTGTCCACTAATCTTTGCAGGAATAAAAGAAAAGCAAAAAGGTCCGAGAACAGGTCAAAAAAGAAACGAGAAGGTGGCTTGACAAAAGGACAAAGAAGAAGTGAAACATAGGAGACAAGCTGTTAATGAACAAGATACACTAGAAGCCCATTAAGGAAAACTTCAAGAGGGAAGGAAAGAACGTCCCAACAACAAAAGGTAACATCTTAAGGTAAGTAGGCAATATTTCCTTTGGCTCAATTATGCATATAACTAAATAAACAAACATGTTAGAGTTACAACTTTACTTGATATAAACTAACTAACTTAACATGTCTTGATCATTAAAGTTTGTTCATAGCATTACTCTCTTGATCTCATAGTCTTAACCTTATGAGCTAAAATATTACTTTATCTTTGGAAGATCATAGTTATTCATATTTAATGCATAGCTTATTTACTTCCTTGCATTGCATAATCATTTTCCCATAGCATATTTACATTAGTACTGCATAAAAGAAAATAAAAATATTTGATTCTTTGCATTTGCATTGAAAAACTCTAAACCCCATGTAAGTAATTTTGTGGTGTGTAACAACCCACAAGGATATTCACCGTGGTGGTATAAAAGATAAAATAAATATGCATTCATCTAGTTGCATTTTCTGCATCATAGTTCTTTGTATGCATATAAATACATGAAACTTTAAAAAATATATTGAGAAGAGAAATCTGCTGAAATTCTGCTTAGAATAATCATGATATATCTTAGAAAGCTCTAGGCAACTAAGGCCTAAATGGTCAACCACTAACACTTAATCAGTTCCATGAGCTTTGTTGTCTATTTGAGTTTCAACGGGAATTGTGAGACATGACAAAAAGGAGGCGTTTGACCACCGACAGAGCACTCATTCAACAATCATCATCATCAATGCTCCATCAAGGGAGGACGACATCACCTCAATCTGTCTACCTTATTACAAAGACATCGACATTACTTCAATCGGCTTGGGGCAGAGCAACCCTAGTTATCGAGATAAGTATTTCTTTTACTTTACTTTAATTATTATTAGCTTATATTATTGTTTGCTTTAAAAAGAAATAAAAAGATGCATAATGGATTAAATCAAATAAAATTTTGTCTTAGTTATATATATATATTAAGGTGTGGTTAATAAATTTAGAGTTAGAATAAATTTGCTTTGGAAATGATGAATAGTTGCTCTGCTCTAATTTCTTTTAAGTACCTTTATTTTAAATTAAAATTCCTCTGATGTTTTGATACACTTGTTTTGATCCAAGATTTGCTCTAAACCTGAACTTATGGGTAGCATATACTTGATCTAAGTCTAAGTAATCGGGGGATATGATATGAGAAAGTCCGAGCTGTTGTTTATCTTGTTCTTAGTGAAACTATAATTATGGAGATTTATCTTTTGAAAATTTAAAATCTTACATGATGAGCTCTTGTTTGGCAAAGTGTTAAATTCCTACTAAAGCCATATATCTGATATTTAGATTAGGAAAACTTCCAGTTACATACATTTTGCTAGCTTTGAGTTGAGTAGATCAAGCTTTCCGATACTGTGAGAGTTTAGTCATGAAAAATCAAGATTTATCTACACAACATCCACATATATTCGTATGCATTGTTCCTACTTTGGGAATAGATGTAACATCATTCTTTTTCCATCTAGATTTACTTGCAATTGTTTTATTCCTACTTTGGGAATAAATAACCCAAATAAACTATAGGAAGCCCCTGAATATTTACTCCAAATATTCTTGTTGTTATCTCTCAAAAGTTTATCATGATAAAGAGATTTGGGTTGCTACTTAAAGAAAAGAGAGAGTGAAAAAAAAAAAAAAGGTATAAGTGTCCGCTATTAAAACAATGGGTACTTAGATGCCCACCTCTCTATAAAAAAAAAAAAAAAGAAAAGAAAGTGTGCAGCCCAAATTATCTCAAAATTTCCAATGTTCCAAGAGAGATAAATTTATTCTTTAAAGGAGTAAAAGTACAATTAGTTTTAGCCACCAAAGATATACACCTATCCACCATATTCCATACACATGCATTCTTGTTTTGATTGGCTAAACTCTCTATGGATCCATTGTTTGACTTATAATATACTTATTTACAAGTATGCTATATTTTTAAGAGTGCCACTCCTATGAGCTCCATATAAGCCTTATTTAGAGAGTGAGTGAGTAAAAGAGAGATAGAGGAAAGGCTTAATATATTCTGCCTTAATCCAATACTACATATTTAAGAGAGAAGGCATAACACTATTATTGCCTTAGTGAGGATCCATAAATACCACATATTGAGAGACTGAGAGTGCCAAACAATAAAAAGCTCGAGTTTTATTTAAAAACTTATAAAAACTCCGGGATATTGGTTGATCGAAGACTTGAGACATAGTGCTTGACTTGATTGTTCTGTCTTTCAATTACTCAAGACCCAAGTAAAAGTTAAAAAGCCCCATGGTTAAAGGTAATATGGGTGAGTTTGAAGTCGAATGATTGTTATCTAATCCGAGTAGAGTTTTTGTTTAAAAGCATGTGTACTTTTTAAGAATGAAAGCATTGAAGCAACTCCTGATCTAAGTTTATTATTAATAAATAGTTTTACTAAGGGAGTAGAAAAGGGTAAGCTTGGGGGAGCTTGTTGATGGTGGATAACGTCAACATTTTATAGTTAAATAAACATATAAAAGGATGATATCACTAGAGTCTAGGGTTTGATTCTAACAGATTCTGCGAGTTTTGGTGCTCTCACTTATTTTGAAGGTTAGGTAATTTTTCATTGATTAGAGTGCACCATTGCGAAGAGCTCGTCGAGACGATCGAAATAGATATATCATTTGCCACATTTAGAGTCCGTAATCAAAAGATATGAATCACGACCATTAGTATAAATTGGAAGGATCTAGAAGACAATAGAAGACACCACGCTGAAGATGGGGCCCATCGGCATTGAGCGGGCGCCCGCCCTACTGGCGTGATGACACGTGTCCGCTACGGAATCTTCTTCTAACCGACCTTGAGATCTAATCTAGGCCATCCAATGAAGTCGGTTTGATCCAAGGGCTGAGATTCATCCCATGGGGCTATAAAAGCGAGACGGACTACCCCCGAAACCCTAATTCATTAGTTCTAATTCATTGTCTCTTAATCTATTGATCATAGAAGTGTCCAAAGATATACACCTATCCACCATATTCCATACACATGCATTCTTGTTTTGATTGGCTAAACTCTCTATGGATCCATTGTTTGACTTATAATATACTTATTTACAAGTATGCTATATTTTTTTAAGAGTGCCACTCCTATGAGCTCCATATAAGCCTTATTTAGAGAGTGAGTGAGTAAAAGAGAGATAGAGGAAAGGCTTCATATATTCTGCCTTAATCCAATACTACATATTTAAGAGAGAAGGCATAACACTATTATTGCCTTAGTGAGGATCTATAAATACCACATATTGAGAGATTGAGAGTGCCAAACAATAAAAAGCTCTGAGTTTTATTTAAAAACTTATAAAAACTCTAGGATATTGGTTGATCGAAGACTTGAGAGATAGTGCTTGACTTGATTGTTCTGTCTTTCAATTACTCAAGACCCAAGTGAAAGTTAAAAAGCCCCATGGTTAAAGGTAATATGGGTGAGTTTGAAGTCAGAATGATTGTTATCTAATCCGGAGTAGAGTTTTTGTTTAAAAGCATGTTTACTTTTTAAGAATGAAAGCATTGAAGCAACTCCCGATCTAAGTTTATTATTAATAAATAGTTTTGCTAAGGGACTAGCAAAGGGTAAGCTTGGGGAGCTTGTTGACGGTGGATAACATCAACATTTTATAGTTAAATAAACATATAAAAGGATGATATCACTAGAGTCTAGGGTTTGATTCTAACGGATTCCACGAGTTTTGGTGCTCTCACTTATTTTATAGGTTAGGTAATTTTTCACTGATTAGAGTGCACCATTGCGAAGAGCTCGTCGAGACAATTGAAACAGATATATCATTTGCCATATTTGGAGTCCAGAATCAAAAGATATGAATCACGACCATTAGTATAAATTGGAAGGATCTAGAAGACAATAGAAGACACTATTAAGCCGCGCCCGAAGATGGGGCCCATCTGGCATTGAGCCAGGGCGCCCGCCCTACTCTGGTGACGACACGTGTCCGGCTTCTGGAATCTTCTTCTAACCGACCTTGAGATCTAATCTAGGCCATCCAATGAAGTCGGTTTGATCCAAGGGCTGAGATTCATCCTATGGGGCTATAAAAGCAGAGGCAGACTACCCCCTGAAACCCTAATTCATTAGTTCTAATTCATTGTCTCTTGATCTATTGATCATAGAGGTGTCCCAATGTGAGGACAACCTCCCTACAATGTAATTAGATCTAGATACCTTCAATGTAGTAGATTAGATCTAGTTGAGAGTTAGGGAGAGCGGAGCTGCGCTCCGGTTCTAGAGAAGTCTTCAGAGTTTGGTATGTCTTTGTATCTTTACTTTACTAGACTTATGCTTTAATATATTTATCTTCTCTATTTACTTTTATGCCTTTCATATATATATGGTGAGTATAATATTTATGCCATTGCATGAGATCTTTGCTCGTATTGAGTGCTCTAGTTATTCACGGTATCTAGAGTAGTAATCTATATTATAAACATGGTGTTTAGACTATAGGTTACCTGAGGTTGCGCTCAACCCTCCGGTTAGTTGTGGTAACCCCAGGGATGACAGCTCTGTCAGGCCTTTGTAATCCACCACGTTAGGGTTGATGTTCGTAGAGCTCTCGGCGGCCTTCCCCCAACTACTCCTTCCCAGTCTTTCTCGAGAGTTGGAAAGGTACTGCTGCTCCAAAGTATTTTTGTGTGATTGCTATACTATCCAAGATTTAGTTACCTTAGAACCAAAGTAATAGAGAAGTATTTAGGAACCTTTATCTCCCCGTTGTCTTCTTAATTAGCTAAACTACTCATTTATTATAGTATTCTCTTTAATGTTATTATTCAAAGATTTCTTTTATGTATTTTTATTATTAGTTTATCATTTACCTTCTCATTTTAGTTTAGTTGGTTTGCTAAGTTAGTAGATACATAATTGTGAGTTATTAGATTCTTTAACCAAAGCTTTCCAGTGGATACGATACTCTAGAATACTCCTAGGGAAAAGCTACAATAGTGTTATGTGCACTTGCGAGAATCTTTAATATTCTTTTAGCACTTAACAAACATCAACGGCGAACTCCATCCGGGGCGCGGCCTGCTCTCGCGGGGCATGGCCGGAGGAGGAGCCGCCTCCAGGCAGAGGCGCGGCCTGGCTTGCGGTCTCTGCAGGGGGCGCTGCGGCCGGCAAAAAACAGCCTCCAGCGGGGAGCGCCCGGCCCGCGGTCGGTCCGTGGACGGGCAAGACGGCCATCGCCACCATGGGCAACCCCACCCCGGTCGGTCCGTGGACGGATGCCGACATAGTGGAAGGTGGAGGGAGCTGTTTCGGGGCCGTTACCGTCGGAGAAGTCGAACCGGGAGAAGCTAGATGTGCTAATAGAAGTGTTTTAGGACCTACAGTAACTTCGCCTAGGCCAGTTTTGTGTGGATTGGCGAAGTTGGCTCAGGATGTTCATGATTCTAACGTTAATGTAACGTTAACTTCGGGGAATCCTTCTGAGGCTCCTGCTACTAAAACTGTTGAAAAATCTTTGGAAGAAAAAGTTCCTGAGAAGACTGAGGAGGCTAGTGTTTCTGGTGAAGGTGTTGAGAAACCTTCTGAAGAAAACATGGCTGCTGGTTTAGGTGCAGCGAAGGTGGCTGCGACTCAAGATGGTGGTTAGTATCTTGAACTGTCATTTTTGCGAAGTTGAATATTTTTTAGCGAAGTTGAAATTTTTTTATGTTTTGTTTTTTAGAAAAAAGCGGCAAAGAGAGAGCTCGCGAAGCTGTCGAAACTATCAAGAAATCTCTTCACCAAAAAGGAACTAAAGCTGCGTTTATTTCTTTTGATGATTTTGATGATGTGGTGGATGAAGAAGCAGAGGCTGATCAGCGAAGCCGTTTAGCTGATTCTTTTGTCAATGTTGAGGCACAAGGGAAAATACCTTGTCCTTTAAAAGAAGGAGAACAAGTTGGTGAGTCAAATTTTTGCTGTTTTGTTTGTTCTCTTTTTTTTTTATTTGTATTTGAATATCTAACTTTGTTGATCCTTGGGTGTTTTTTGTTTTGACTTTGAAGTTGATTATTTTCCTGATGCTTCGACATCCACGAAAGATAAAGTTGTCAATGTTGGTGCTATGAAAGAAGTTTTACAAGAGCAGCCTACTCCTCAAGTTCCTGAAGGGATTGCTAAGGCTTCGTCCGAGGTTCATTCCCGATCTTCGTCGAGAACGCCTTGAAATTTTGTCGTGAAGAAGGTGTTAATTTAGATGCTTATAAATTTATTGGAATTGGTGTTGACAAACTTTGGATGATGCCAAGAAGAAGCGAGCTTCAATTATCGAAATGTATTGATGACGCATTTTACGTTCGACGCCGGGCGTAAGGCTGGCGAAGAAGGATCCTCTTGAACTTGCCGATCTTTGGAGTTTCTTTAATGTATAAGGTAATGTTTTGTTGTCTTGGTTTCCATGAAGATGAAGTGTCTTGAGATTTTAACTTTTATAACCGCGAAGTGACTTGGTTTATGTTTTTTTTTTTTTCTTTTTGTAGGGTGTTCTTTTTGCGGCGAAGTTTGCAAAAATCTTTGGAAAAAGTGCAACAAAGATCCGCCCTTCGTGAGAAAGCTTTAAAAGAAGAGAGAGAGTCTCTTAAACTACAGCTTGCAAAGAAAGAGCAGGAGAGAGGGTTAGCTGTTGACGACTACCATACCATGGAGGGGAAGTACATAAGTGCGATGGCTCTGACTGAAGATAAGCAGAAAGAAATTGATGCTTCAAAGGTTGAAATTGCTAGACTTACTAGGGAAAACTCGTATTTTGAGAAGAAGAAGAAGGAAATGGACGAGTTCTTTCTTAGCAAGTTCAACAGGATGTGGGAACTTTGTAAGAACAGCTATGAGAAGTGGGGTGCAAAGCCGGAGGACCCATGTTGGGAGTTGGGTGAATTTGACCCTTTTTTCGGTTTGGTTGTGTCGTCGGTATGAAGACACGCATGTGGTCGTTCGGACCTCCGCTGATTCTAGTGTTATGTACGCCACTCGGGCACTATTTCATATGATGCAAGAAGCGGCGATCCATTTTACAAGACCTTCGCTAGCAATGATTATAAATTCACTTCGAAGCGGTGAAACGATTTCTTCTCGAACTCAACTTCTTTGCAAGAAGTTTTTCGAAGAATATTGGTGCCAATGTTGCAGGGAGCACCTTTGTTTTGAAGGTGAAAGAAAAGATGGATAAGGTTAGTTAGTTTGATCTTCGATAGATGTTTGTTTTTTGTTTGTGCTTTTGATTTGGTATTTGTTATTAAAACTTACTAGCTTGAGGAACGTATTGCTCGGGGAGGAGGCCTTCTTAAGAAGAAGCGGATGGAGGAAGAGGCGAAGAGTGCGAGAGATGACGATGTTCGTGAATGAGATCTCAAGACTTTAGTTTTAGTTTTTTCTTTTGAGTGTTTGTGAGGAAGTTGAATGTTGAAAACTTGTGTAAGTGTATTAACTTTCTTTTTAATTATGATACATCCTACGCAGGTTTCCTCAAGCGAAGCTTTGCTTGAGGAGGATGTTGTTCTTTGTCATGCCACTAATGATTTCGACGGGTAACTTTGTGTTCGAAACTCGTGAATTTCTGGATTATTGAGAAGATGTTGGTGAGGCGAACCTTGAAACATTTGTTGTGGACAAGTTTGAAAATTTTAAGTCAAAAACCGGTTATAAAATGCCTCGAGTTGTTGATTTTAGTGCTTTCGGGCAGGTATGTTTGTTTCACGTGTCTTATTTTTAGCATGAAACTTTTTTGGGATGTAACGATGTGTTTGTTCTTTATTTTCAGTCATCTTGTTCGAGCACTTCGCAAGCTTTGTTTCCAAAGTTAACTTGCGGAATGAGGTAGATGAAATAATTGACGAAGTTGTAAAAGATATATTGAGTGAGGCGGCAACTAGTGTTGCCTCCGAGGATAACAATTTTTTCTTTTGATTTTCGAAATTGTTGTAATCGATGATGTTTGCGTCGCGATTGTTTTAACTTTGTGCTTGAAAGGACTAAAAAATATTGTTACGAGTTTATATTTTTGTTTTTGTACAGTTGAGGATGAAAGTTGTTGTATGATTATCTTTTTGTTTTGAAGTCGAAATTATCTCCTTAGTGAATTTTGAAACATCATCTCCTTCCCTTTTTTTGTGAAGTGTGAACGTAGACTTCGTTTTGAAGTCGAATTTTTCTCCTTGGAGAATTTTGAATCGTCGTTCCCCTCTTTTTTTGCGAAGTGTGAGCGAAGACTTCGTTTGAAGTTAAAATTTTCTCCTTAGAGAATTTTTGAAACGTCGTCCCCTTCCTTTTTGCGAAGTGGGAGCGAAGACTTTGCTTTGAAGTCAAAATTTTCTCCTTAGAGAATTTTGAAACGTCGTCCTCTTCCTTTTTTGCGAAGTGGGAGCGAAGACTTCATTTCGAAGTCAAAATTTTCTCCTTAGAGAATTTTGAAACGCGTCGTCCCCTTCCTTTTTGCGAAGTGGGAGCGAAGACTTCGTTTCGAAGTCAAAATTTTCTCCTTATAGAATTTTGAAACGTCGTCCCCTTCCTTTTTGCAAAGTGGGAGCGAAGACTTCGTTTCGAAGTCGAATTTTCTCCTTAGAGAATTTTGAAACGTCGTCCCCTTCCTTTTTGCAAAGTGGGAGCGAAGACTTCGTTTTGAAGTCAAAATTTTCTCCTTAGAGAATTTTGAAACGTCGTCCCCTTCCTTTTTTGCGAAGTGGGGGCGAAGACTTCGTTTCAAGTCAAATTTTTCTCCTTTGAGAATTTATATAGGTAGCAATTTTTTTTTTTTTTTTGAAAAAATTGCACCTATTTTTAGTTTTAATAGATATGCCGATGTAAGAGCACTTTTGCTCTTCGGCGAAAAAAAAAAATTGTTGCGACTAGTATGAGCCTTTTTGAGGAAACTACGTTCTCATTTATATTTGATATGAGAATTTACAATAGAGTCCGCCTCGTTAAAAACCACTCACCCTGCGAAGGGCTTTCCCGAATGGAAAAAAAGAGTGCGACTCTTTTACAATCACGGAATGTAAAAATTGCTTTGTAAATGAAATCTACTTTTTACATATTTACAAGGTGAAATTTCTTCTAAGGGCAATACTTGCGAAGGTCCTTGATGTTCCAAGTGTGACTCGGCTCTTCTCCTTCAAATTCTCCAAGTGGTATGAGCCCGGCTTTGTTTGTTCTTGATACCACAAATGGTCCTTCCCACTTTTGTTGAAATTTTGCCCATTGTATCTTCATTTCTCTTTCTTTTTTAAAATGAAGTCTCCCGGGTGAAGCTCTCTCTTCACTACTTTCTTGTTGTACCATTTTTTCTTGTTTCTTCTTGATACTTGCTTAGATTTTGCAATGCCTGATTTCTTTCTTCGTCGGCGGATCTTTGCTTGTTCTTTGATCTTCTTCGCTTATCATTTGCACATTCAATCTTGGTCCTTCAAACTGTATTTCTTCGGGGACATTGCCTCATCTCCATATAATAGGTTGAATGGAGTAAACTTTGTGGATCTTGTTGTAGTTGTGTTATGGCTCCAAACTATTCTTGGTAATTCTTCGACCCATTTGCCTTCCGGTAATCCCACCAGATTTTTTTTGCAAAAATTCAATGCAAATGATTCCATTTCCATTTCTTTCAACCGAACCGTTTGATTGAGGGTATTTTTGCGAAGCGAAGCAAAGTTGTATTCGAGACTTGAACAATATTCTCTGAAGTCTTAGCTATCAAATTGAGTGCCATTGTCCAAAGTTATTTGTCTTGGGACTCGAATCTGCAAATGATGTTTTGCCATAGAAATTTCTTCATTGTTGTGGATGACATGTTTGTTATAGGCTTCGCCTCAATCCACTTTGTGAAATACTCGACCGCTATAAGCGCATATTGATAGTTGCCTTGAGTTGGTGGTAATTTCTCGATGATATCGATTCCCCATCTTGCAAGTGGCCAAGTTGGCTCTATTTGTTGAATTGGGTTATTTGGAGCATTTGTCTTGTTTGCTGAAATTTGACCGGTTGTGACAAGTTTTGATTATATCTTTGCTATCTTTTCCGATTTGTTGTTGGCCAATAGAATCCTTGTCCGAGGAAGGCTTTTTCTGCTATGGCTCTTGGGCTGCATGAGTTCGCCGACGTGCCATTGTGGATTTCTTGTAATAGCTCTTTTCCTTCTTCGCTTGAGATGCATTTGAGCAATGGTTCACAAATGCCATGTTTGAAAAGTTGATTGTTGATGAGCTTGTAATTTCTTGTCTTGTGCTTCATTCTTATTTCATCGACTTCGTTTTTCGGCTCATAGAAACCTTTCAAAAAGGCTATTATGGATGATCTCCAATCTTCGCTTTCTATGATATGGATGTGTCTTGGTTCCTCCATTTTCGCCTTGATTGATGATTCTGTTAGAATTTGATAGAAAACATCCGCGGTAATTTCACTTTTTGTTTTCTTTGCCTTTGCAATTTCATCGGCTTCTTCATTATTTGTTCTTGAGATGCTTCTTAATGTGAAACCTTGAAGTGTTTTTTTTCTTGATCTCTTATGTGTTGCAAATATTTTGCTAGCTCTGGATATTTTGCTTTGTAGCTTTTTTCCACATGTCCTGCTACAACTTGAGAATCTGTTTTGATCAAGATTTTACGGACTCCCATTGCTCTTGCCTTCCGAAGCCCCAGCAGTACTGCTTCATATTCTGCGATGTTGTTTGTACATCGAAATTCCAATCTTGCAGCATATTTCATCTTTATCCCTGAGGGCGAAGTTATTATTTTTGCTACTCCGGCTCGGAGGAGCCCCAAGCCGCATCACAATTGATTGTCCATTCTTGGCAAGTGAGAGTCCATTCTTGAGTTTCGTTTTGATCTTACGGATTTGTTGTCGGAGTCCAATGCGTGATAAAATCTGCTAGAACTTGTGACTTGATTGCAATTCTTTTTTCAAATTCAATGAAGTCTTGGGAAATTTCTCGCTGCCCATTTTCCAAGCCTTCTTGATGATTTGCAACTTTGCAATACATCTTTGAGTGGGTGACTTGTTAGTATTCTCACTTTGTGTGCTTGAAAGTAGTGCTTCAACTTTCTTGTGGCCATGAGAACTACATAAGCTATCTTTTCTATTTCTGAATAGTACACCTTTGATCCCGATAAGGCTTCGGAAACAAAGTAAGCGGCTCTTGTTTCTTTGTATGTTCCTTTTCTTTTTCTTGAACTAGAACTGCACTTACAAATTTGTTTTGAGATCTTTGAGATGTATAATAGCAATTCTTGATCGGGATCCGGAGTTGTCAAAGTTGTTGGATTTGAAACATACTTTTTATCTCCTCAAATGCATCTTGTTGTTCTCGTCCCCAGGCAAAATTTTTGTTTGAGCCCTTTAGTGCTTGGAAGATTGGGAAACTTTTTTCTCGCAGATTTCAAAATGAATGTTTCAATGAAGCCAACCTTCCTAGGTTAATTTTTGGATGTCTTTGATGTTCTTTGGAACTTCGTTTCCATGACCGCCTTTATCTTCTACGGATTTGGATCAATGCCCTTTCTTTGAAACTATGCACCCCGAAATTTTCTTTTTTTTATACTCGAAGGTGCATTTCTCGGGATTGAGTTTCAAATTAGCTTTCGAAGGATTGAGAAAGTTTGTTGCAAGTCTTGAATATGGTCTTCTCTTTTCATGCTTTTTTTATGATGATGTCATCCACATAAGCTAATAAGTTGTTGCCAATTTGATCCTTCAAAGCAACCAAAGTCATTCGATGAAACTTGATCCGGCATTACGAAGCCCCTCTCGCCATTCTTTGAAAACAATAAGTTCCAAATGGAGTAATGAAGCTTGTTTTTTCTTCGTCTTCTTTTTTCATGTAGATTTGATGATATCCGAGAAAAGCAATCCAAGAAACTTAGCATTTCACTTCCTACGGCTTGATCCACTAGGGTATCGATCCTTGGAAGAGGGGAGTTGTCTTTTGGACAAGCTTTGTTTAAATATGTGAAGTCTATGCACATTCTCCATTTCATATATTTTTTTCCTCACCATGACTATATTTGCTAGCCAAGTTGTGAATTGGACTTCTCTTATTACTTTTTGCATCTAACAATCTTTGCACTTTCGCTTTTTGCAATTGTTACGTCTTTGGATAATTTTCATAGCCTCTGTTTCTTTGGCTTGATGTTTGGATCAACATTTAACTTTGTGTTCTATGATATCTCGCTTATGCCTTCTAAGTCTTTTTCTTTGACCAAGCGAAGACATCTTCATTGCTTCTCAGAAAATTCATGAGTTTGTTTTCTTCTTCTTCGGTTAAATCTTTGCCAATGGTGACTTCTTTATCTTTTATCATTGGGTCCAGCGGTATGCTTTTTGTTTCTTTCTTCGTACAAGTTTCGACTTTCTTTTTGGGGCTTCGCATTTTCTGTTTCGTCTTCTTCTTCTCCATCTTGTTTGATTGTGTGAATGTTCTTTTGAGCTGGAGTTGAATCTTTTTCAATGTTTCTAGCTTCGGTTTGGTCTCCGTGTATTGTGATTGGACCATTGATTCTTTGGAATCTTCATACGAGAGATATGAGTAATTGATTACCGCTTCAAAGGCATTCAAACTTCCTCTTCCGAAGATTGCATTGTATTGGCTGTGCATTTCTACCACATCAAAGGCGATTTGTTCTGTTCTTGCATTGTTTGGAGTTCTGAATGACACCGGCAACACGATTCTTCAATTGAATTTATCCTTTTTCCCACCGAAGCCAACTAGTGGGTGTTACGCTCTTCCCAAATTTTTCCCTGTCGATGTGCATTGCATCAAAAGTTGACGAGAACAAAATATGCGCGGAGCTACGTCCGTCTATCAGAATTTTTGAAACATCCCATCCTTCGATGTTGGCTTTGATTACCATTGCATCCATGTGTGGATAGTCTTTAAGCTTCATGTCTTGTTACGTGAATATGATGGGTTGGTGTGACCACCTTGTCTTTTTAATGGACCCTCCATTGATATTGAGTTGACTCTTTGGAAATAATTTCTTCTTTCATTGTTATTTGCATGCTCTATCTTTGTTTCCCCACATATTGTCATTATTACGCCTCTCGCTTGGCACTATTGTTTTCTTTGTTGAAATTGCTTTGGGGAATTGTTGTTTTGATTGCCTATGACATTGTTTGCTACGAAGCCTCGGGTTGTGATATTTGCATTTGTCCCCATTGAGGTGGAGCCATTGCCGGTGCTTGACAATTGTAAATTGGAGGTGGTCCTGGCAAGCATTTGTTGATTGAAGTTTGGATTATAATATCCTTGGTTCTGGGATGAGCTTGCTTGTGCTAGGTGATTGATTGATCTTTGATTTTCCATCAACTTGTTTTCTTGTTGGACTTGTTCAATACTTTTCTTGACCATTGGGCACATCTTCGATGTGTGACCAGCCCCTTTGCCATGTACGATGCAATACATTTCTTCTGGCTTTAAAATTCTTGAATCCCCCCTCTCGATTGTTGTTGTAATTTTTGTTCGAAATTGACTTATTTGATTGTTTTGTCTTTGGAATGTTTTCTCCACTTTGTTCGTTGTTTATTTGGTTGATGCGAAGTGGGGTCCGATATTGATAATGTCTTCGCTCAAAGTTCGAGATCCGAACCGATTGTTTGGCTTCGCTTAATTTCTTTGGCCATTTTCTTCATCAATTTTTTACGTAGTCTTCATCCGATCTTGCGTACTTTTTGAAATTTTTCGTAAAGTTGTGCAACTGTTGAGGGTCTTTCTCTTCTTAGATGCGAACACAATTGTCCGACTCCGAGGCCTCTCGATAGCTGCTATAATGACGACTTAAATGCGGAACATTTGGGATTTGAGTCTTCATTTGGATGAATCTTTTGTAATATTGGATTATTGGCTCTTTTGGGTCCCGCTTGATGTCAAATAAATCGTCGCTTGTTAGCCCTGTGTGTTGGAATCCTTGAAAGTCAACTAGTAAAGTTGTTCTCAACCGTTCCCAAGTTTTCATTGATCTTGGCTTGATCAAAGAATACCACTTTTGGGCTGATCCTTTCATTGCCATTATGAGGGCTTTTGCTAGAGTTGTATCATCACCTCCTCCGGATTCCACTGCGGCTTCGAAGCTCATGAGGAATTGTCTTGGGTCTGATAATCCTTCGTATGTTGGGATAATGTTGAACTTGAAGCCTTTTGGCCATTTTGCCATTTGTAAATCTATTGATAGTGGAGATTACGGATCTCTTTGTGTTTGCAAGCTTGTCTTTATCTTGATTGCTTTTATTTGCTGAACTTGGTTCGTCTGTGACTGTGACTTCATTTTCTTGATTGTCAAGTTCTTCGTTCAATCTTCTGATTTTGGCTTCGGCTTCTTCTATTCTTTGTTTCAGAGTTTTCTCTCTGGTTCTGAGTCTGCAAGCTTCGAGTTCTTTTTCTTTCTTGTTCAATTCTTCTTCTAGACTTTTGAGTCTTCGCAATTCTTCGCTTTCATTGTTTTCTTGGGGAAGTTCTTCTCTTGTTAAGTTGTCTTCGCTTGTTTGAGGTACTCCATCTTCCGTAGATCTTTCTTCGTCGACAGTTGTTGTCTTGCTCTTGGGTCTCGCCATGGGCCTAGATGGTCATGGGAATAACCGAGACACACACGAACGGTGGGCGCCAAGATGTTGGGTGAAATAACAGCTCAACACTTTATTGATGGAAAATGGTTTACAAAATGGCCATTTTTACATGACCTTTTACAGAGAATGTCAGGGGGTATTTATAGGGGGACCCTGACTTCGGAAGTTTAGAGAAATACAAAAGTTTACATTCGAAACAATCTAAGACTTGTCAATCTAGCGAAGCTATCTTCATCATCTTCGCCAGAAATATTGGGTTCTGGTGTTTCTTGAATCTTGGCGCCCAATACCTTCTGATCTTATTTCTTTGTTTTAGTTTCTTGTCGCGAAGCTCTTTTAGCGAAGCCTACGTCCGCGAAGTTGTCTCCGCCATCTTCACGGGTTTCGTTTTGTAGAATCTTGACCTGGTTTGGTGAAACTCTTACTTTACGCGAAGTCAACTTCGCCATCTTCTTTGTCCTCCGATGGTTCCATTTGATACTTTCCTGCAACTTCAAAGTTTTGGGATGAAAGTTTTTTGAGAATCAAAGTTAGATCCCAACAGAGCAGGAGCGGCGGGTGCGCAGCCCCGGGCTGCTGCCCACCGTGGTGATCAAGGGAGCGGTACATCATCCTGCCTCTCCCGCTACTGCTGTTATGGTTCTGACCATCTCATTTGATAGGAAGAAGATCTGGAGAGCAGTACATCCATACATGATAGCCAGCCGTGTCAAGATCGATGGTAAGTGATCCGGTTCGCGACCGAATTCTTTTTTTTTTCGTATTTGGGTTGTTGAAAGGTGCCTGCGTTTAGGGATTGTGTAACTCAGTTCTAAATTAGTTGCACCTGATGTTGTGCTGGGGTCGATATTTTACAATGCTCGGACATCTCGATTTAGTGTTCTAAAGCTGCACATCGAAGCGGTTTCGATTGCTAGGAAATTAGAGTTATGCAAGCATTCACTGACTATTTAACTGATGCAAACTGATGAGGCCCTGCTGTTCATTGGTTTTTGGATCCTCCATGGTAAACAATTTTTCGAAGTTTTAGCTAAATTTATAGCTTGCAAACTTAAGTACAGCTGAAAGCATATTCTGTAAACGCCTTTCATTGTATACAGAAAAAAGGCATGTTCAGTTAACCTCATAAAGGAGAGTTATTTCTATGGCTTTAGGACAGTGTTTGATTTGCAGCATAGCCTAGGTATGAATCGGAGGGGATGATCAACTGGTACCTTTATTTGATATGTTTTTACCTGTTTCAACCTTATTTTCAGCAGTTGTCAAAAAAAAAAAAAAACCCTTATTTTCAGCAAGTAAATAAAATCAATTATGAAGCAAAAACCTGAATATGTCTCTCTGTGATAATTCCACGGAGTGCATTAAGCTTGTAACTGTAAACACAGAGTGCATTTGCATGGGACAGGTATGATCTTTTTCTGCCATATCTCTGTGTGATAATTCCACAAGTAAACACTATTTATTTTGTGAAACTGGGCTGCTGTTTATGTTTGGTGAAGTTGACGAATTCTAGCGGACTAAATTGAGAAAGAATTCAGATCGACAAGAAGCTTCAGGTCTAATTTGCGAGTGATTAATGACTATGAAAAGTTCACATCAGTAAGTTTCACATCAGTAAGGAAACAATCATAACACAAGCTAACATATTTTTGAGGGGTTTTCCTTGTGAATTGTGATGAATGATAATCTGTCCAGAACTGGGAGTTAACATTCTGTTGTGATCACCTTTTCTGTCATTAATGTTTTCAAACACTTTATTTTTGGCACTTCCTCAGAATATTTTTGTGTGGCTGCTAGCCTATTTCAGCCCTCTAGAACCTTTGTGGACTGTATCCGTGTTGATACTATTTTCCATATTTGTTAATAGACAAAGAAATTGTTCGGGAAACTGTCAAGGATTTGAAGCTCATCAATGCTGGAAGGATGCTAGAGAATAGTAAAACGCTCACTCAATCTTAGTCAAATATTTTGGGCCTTGAATTCTTTTTATGCAACTTGTGACTTAAGAATTGGATTTGGATTTTGCTTTTCTATCATTTTTTTAGAACAACTTTTCTATCCTTAGTGTTGTTGTTGTTTCTGTGGCAGGAGCTGATGGTGACTCCCAAGATGAAAACCATGCTTTTCTCATGCTGATTTAACTACTATCATGTCTTCCCATCAGTTGAGGAAAATGCAAGGTCCCCAAACGTGCTCCATGTACCTTGCGACTTGTGGTATGCTACTAAGGGACACCTGTGCACGTACTTAATATGCTGAATGATTTGAAAAGCCAGATAGGAAAGGGCCAGTCCGACCGGATGGCGAGAGAATTGGCTGGAACGCTCTGTCGTCTGGTCAGCTCAAAATCAACTCTGATGGCTCTTTCGCTCAGGAAACAATGCAGGGTAGCTGGGGCTTCATTGTTCGTGATCGTGACCATGATGGTGAAGCGGTGCTTGCAGGTGCTGGTCACCTAGGTTAAATTCCAGATGCGCTTACTTCCGAAGCTGCAGCGTGTGCTCAGGCATTGCAAGCAGCTACAATTTCACGTGTGCAAGTTGAGGTGCACTCGACAGTTCTTGAGAAAGCTCCCCAAACGTGCTCCATGGACCTTGCGACTTGTGGTATGCTACTAAGGGACACCAGTGCATTATTGAACGAACATTTTGTTTTCTGTAAAATTATCTCTGCCTAGAGCTTGTAATGTAATAGCACATAATTTAGCAAAGCTGGCTTTGAGATGGGACCGGGGTGAATGCCATGTCTGGGGCAAGCCCCCTCCCAGAATCTGCAATGACCTTGTTTGCTCGCTATGTTTTCGAGCCTATGTTTCTAATAGAAAGGCCATAGAGCCTGGGTTTGCATAAAAAAAAAAAAAAGGTTGAGCCTAATGGTCATATACAATTGCGAGAAACTTGAATTATAGTATAGATATCGTCGTTTGGTTGTATTTATGTGCACCCCTAAAATAAAGCCGTAGCATTAGCACGGGCCCTATACTAGTTACTAGTAGCATGCAAAATCCTTGAAAATATGTTTAGAGCTCCACGATCAATAAAAGTGTACTAACTGATTAGGATCATCTGTTGCAAGTTTGTGACTGAGCCCAGAGCAGTTGGTACAATCCTTTCACCTGGATGTTCGTGTGATTATTGGGTAATTTTCGGCAGGCTGCTGGTGCAAACACTGGACATCAGCAGAAGAGCAGTGGGGATTGGTGGCTTCTCAGTATCAATCCAAGTGAGACGAGACGCAGCTCTGCTCTGCTCTACTCTATTTTTTCTTGGTTCCTCAGATAATTGCAACAGACTAGCCCATTATATTTCGCCATCCAGCACCGAGGACATCGACGAGTCGTCTGCGGAGGACCTGTGCAGCGCCAAGAGCTACGCCAAGGCGAACCCGCAGCTGATCCAGGTGCCCGTGCTAGGAACCACCAAGAGGTTCTAGAGGCTATCCGACAAGGCCACGCGAATCACCCAAAAGCTCGCGCTGATCCTGAGGAGCCACCAAGCCGTCGGCAAGCACCTGGCCGCCCCGCTGCAGGTATCCAACGTCTAGATCGGCAGCGCCGCCGGTGGCAACGTCAAGCTAAGAGGGGTCAGCTTCACCGCCAAGGGCTTCGGCATCGAACACGTCAGGGATCTGGTATCAGAGACACCGTCTCTTCGGCCTGTCGATCCGCCGCTCCTGTTCTTCTTCTTCCCTAGCAATTCCATTCTCTGTTCGATCCTCGTTGCTAACATCTGGTATCAGAGACACTGTCCTCGGCTTGTCGATCCGCCGTGTTGGATCGTTTCCCTTGTCCTCCTCCCCCTCCTACCCTCTCTCCACCCTCTCTCATTCAAATCTGATGGAAACCAACCTGTAAATCCAAACTAGTGAAGTACTTGAGCAAGGCCTTAGGACCGAAGACTCGCGGCCTGTCAACATATGAAAAAGAGTTCATGGCCATTTTGCCGGCGGTTCAAGCTTGGCGGTCCTATTTGCAGTTTCAAGAGTTTATTATCTTCACGGATCAGTGGAGCCTTACTCAGTTGACTGATCAGCGCTTGCACACCTATTGGCAACAGCGCGTCTTCTCTAAGCTACTCGGATTGCAATATTGCATCATCTACCGCCAAGGTTCTACTAATCGGGCCGCAGATGCTCTGTCTCGGCATCCCGCGCCGACGGCGCAATGTGCAGCAATTTCCGCTGTGATTCCCTCTTGGAGTACTGCTGTACATAATAGCTATGCTTCTGATCCACTTGCCTTGGACATGATCTCCAAATTGGCCTTGGATCCATCCGTGGTGCCGCATTTTACTCTGCTTTCGGGAATTCTGCGCTTCAAGAACTGCATCTGGGTTGGCCAGGACCTAGAGTTGCAGCAGAAACTTATTACTGAATTCCATAGCAGTTCATGGGGTGGACATTCCGGTGTGCCGGTGACTTATATGCGCCTCAAACAATGCTTTGCTTGGAAGGGCATGAAAGCTGCGGTTCATGTGTTTGTGCAGTCGTGTTCTATATGCCAGCAGTCCAAGTACGACCGCACCAGGTCTCCAGGATTGCCCCAGCCTCTTCCAGTTCCTGATTCGGCATGGTAGGTGATTTCAACGGACTTTATCGAAGGTTTGCCACTGTCTAAATCATTCAATTGCATCCTTGTTGTGGTGGATCTATTGACCAAATATGGTCACTTCATCCCTCTGCGGCACCCGGCTGCGAGCGTGGCCAATTCATTCTTTCACTCTGTGTATCGTCATCATGGGTTACCAAGTGCCATGGTCTCAGATCATGATCGAATTTTCACCAGTAATTTTTGGTCCGAATTGTTCAAGCTGGCAGATGTCAATCTTTGCCGCAGGTTGGCATACCATCCAGAGTCCAATGGCCAGACGGAATGGCTCAATCAGTGCTTCGAAACGTACCTACGTTGCTATGTTCATGCTTGTCCGCAGAATTGGAGTTCATGGCTGTCTTCAGCGGAGTTCTGGTATAATTCATGTCAGCATTCGGCTGTTGCTCGCACTCCGTTTGAAGCTTTGTATGGCTACAAGCCCCGTTTTCTGAACATCTCGCCCTCTGATGCAACTTCTGATGCAACTAACCCAGAGGTGATAACTTGGTCTTCTGACAGACAGTGGATGGATCGTCTGTTCCAGTAGGATCTCCACCGTGCCAAGAATCGCATGAAGCGGCAGGCTGACCGTAGCCGTTCTGATCGTACCTTTGAGGTTGGTGACTTGGTGTTTCTTAAAGCTTCAGCCGTATGTGAGTTCGTTGGCTCCCAGATCACATCAGAAGCTGGCTTTCCGCTATTTCGGACCATTTCGTGTCCAGGATCGTGTGGGTTCTGTTGCTTACCACTTGGAGTTGCCTGCTCATTCAAGCATTCACCCTGTCAATACTGAAGAAGGTGATTGGGCCACAGCATCAGGTGACTCCGACTCTGCCGACGGACTTCGCTATTCATCTAGCTCCTGAAAAGATTATGCAGTATCGCTCGGTGTCTCGCGGATCTGCAACTGTCCAGCAAGTTTTGGTGAAGTGGAGCAACCTGCCATCGTCATTGGCGACATGGGAAGGCTATGAAGCCCTTCGTCAGGAGTTTCCCCGTGCAATAGCTTGGGGGGGGGTGGGGAATGTCAGTACTCGTGCGTCTACCTTGTCTTCGTCAGAAGGAAAGAAGGGACAAGCTGGAGATCAGCCCATGGGTCAGAGGCCCAAGAAGGTCAACCCGAAGTACTTCGGAAACGAGTGGGCCGGGTGATTACGCCTGCGTGCGTGCGAGGGCTGAGTCCCTGTAACTATAAAAGAGAGCTGCGGCGAGGAGAGCGGGCATCGAATTTGAAAACCAAATACTCTGAACCGAACTAATCATTCATCTGCCGCTCCTGTTCTTCTTCTTCTTCCCCAGCAATTCCATTCTCTATTCGATCCATGTTGCTAACACCGCCCCGCTGCAGGTATCCAACGTCTGGATCGGCAGCGCCGCCGGTGGCAGCGTCAAGCTAAGAGGGATCAGCTTCACCGCCAAGGGCTTCGGCATCGAACGCATCAGGGACGACTACAGGCACCTCTCCAGGATCCTGCAGGCGATCCTCAGAATCTCCTCCGGTGGTGGCGACGCCGCCATCGCCAGGCTGCTGCCGCCGGACTACCGGGAGTTCCTCGCGCTCCTGGGGAGCGACACCCTCGCCATGGACGACGAGTTCCTCATCGTCAACAATGCCGTGCTGCTGCCCATGAAAAACCGGTGAACTTTCTGTTCCCGACGACTGTCATTCGATCTGAACAAAAACCAACTTTTTCTTTGTTTTTGAAAACAACAAGTGTTAATTACTTGTGTTTGCGGCACGGAGGCGTTCCTGATGCTGCACAACAGGATCGTGAAGCACCTCGGCCGGACGGACAGGGCGAAGAAGAGGAGGATCCTCTCGGGGCTCCCCAACGAGAGCGACTGGCTGGAGACGGCCAGGGCGAACGCGCGGATCAACCAGTGGGGTGGTGAACGTGCAGCACGAGTACAGGAGGACCCAGAAAGACCTGCTGCGGCTCAACAGGAACGTGAGGAGCCACCTGCATGACCACAACGACGACGACGGCATCGAGGAGGTCCTGTACTGCGAGTGGCCCGAGCTGCTCATGGCCATGGTCAAGCTGCTGCACCTGGAAGGCGAGCTTGAGGCCACTGACATTGAGAACAAGTTCGGTTAGCTTATTCCTGCTGCAGAGGCACAGAACAGATGTGTGCTAGGTATATATAGCTCTGCGTTTGATGTGGTGGTTGGCATGCTATTGTTGGTTCGTCTTCGGTGCGAGTGTTTATGGCGACGAGGTGGGATGCTACCTGGTTTATGTAATATAATTGGCTAGTTATTTCTTAGATTAGGTTCTCTCGACTTGGAGACAAAAGGCTAGGGTCAGCTTTATAAAATATGCTCTAAAATATACCTGGTAAAATGTTGCCTTCAAACTCAAAACTATACTCATTCCGATCCTTTTTGGGTGCTTTTGTTTGAATGGATGGGTGGGCATGTCGAACAATACTAGAAAATATAAGCACACGTGTCACGAGGTGTACCCGCCTCAACACACAAAAAATATACTCGTACCAGGTCTAGCTACACTATTTATGTGAATCATCTGTACTAGTAAATTCATTTTCGGAGGCGGTCGTTAATCGGGTATCGGAGACGGACACCGTGCCCGCCTCCGTTAATCCTACCTAACATGCACTTCTTCCTCTCGATCTACCACTGCATTTGTGTTTATATATAATATCCTATTGTATTAAATCAACATTTCGTAATCTTATATTAGATATTTTAGCTACTAAATGAACTCGGCTAAAAAGCTTTTAACTACAAAGTTTTAAATCTTGTCAAGTAATCCTCCATCCCAAAATAATTGTCACAATGGTATTCATGCACTAGGTTTATTGAAAAAATTGTATATCGGAATAATTAAGTTTATTAAAAAAATAGATTCAATGATCTATATAATGATATTAATTATGTACTATAAATAAATATTTTTGTGTATATTTGGTAAAAGTTAAAAGCATTTGACTCCTTGCAAAACGAGAACGCACTTATTTTTGTGATGGAGGGAGCGCTACAACTTTGGTGTAGGATGTGTCTCTATCCGAGATTGTTTAAAAAAAATAAAAAGATTGAATCTCAAAATATGTAAATTAAAACAAACAAGTAGGTCAGGTCAACCATTATAACTTTCATATTAGCTATGTGAAAAACATTCGACATTGTTTAGGAATTCTAAATTTTGAATTTCAAAATCTATAAACTTAGAACACATATTTGGGACACTAAACGATTTCAAAAAAATTCAACTATAAAGTTGTAGATTGTACTGAGAACTATAACTTTCTTATAGACCATGTCAACATCCAAAATTGTTTGAGATTTTAAATTTTAAATTTTAAATCTGTGAACCAACAATAATATTTTGGGACCTATCAATTCAAAAAAAAAAAAAAAATTTCAAATATAAAGTAATAGATCGTCGAGAGATAAAATTTTGAGATAAACTTTGACTTCATCCAAGTTCATAAGAAAATGTTATAAATTATTTTTTTTGATACACTATGTATAGAGATGGACATTTTAAGATATTCGCCTCTATAAATCGATTTTAGGAGGGACGTTTAAAACGATCACCTAAAAAAAATCATCATTATCGAATTTGGTCGCCTTAAGATGCCCGCATCCGAAAATCAATTTACCGAAAAGAACATCCTAAGGCGTCCGCCTCCGCCTTTATTAATCAATGATTTTTTAGAGACGATCGTCTAAAAAACGCCCAAGATCTGTAAATGAATTTGAGTCAGACATTTTCCTGGAGCCTAACTAAACATTTTACGGAGGCGGTCACTAGATGTACCTTCCTCATAAATGATTTGACAATGTCTCCTAAATCATTTTTCTAGCAGTGTTACTAGAACCTTGCAATCACCACATTAATTGAGAAAAAATAGACTACATTATTAGAATGTATGATCTAATGGATTGGATTAAACAAAAAATTGCCTCAATCATTAATTAGTAAATTTGAATAAGAATTTAAGAAAAATAACAATTTAATTTCATACCGTTAAAAGAAAGATACACATACAGTTCATATAGAAAAAAAAAAAAACTAGTAAAATAATTGAGCAAAAAAATTATGAAAATTTATTTAGAAAAACATAAGTATAGAAATATCCATACAAATTATAAATAGGAATATCTAAATGATAATTTCAAGTCACAATTAAAACTCTGAAAAAATGCAATTACAACCAAACAAATAAAAAACTATTTATTTTATTTATTACTATAAGTCCTGTACACTTCTGATGTATAGCGGCCTTTGTGCCGCACCGTTCAGATGTCGTGCACCGTGAATTTGGCAATCGATCATTCAGGATTTTTTCCCGCGGCCGATCGATCATCCTCATCCAACCCATGGCCCAGGCCCAGGCCGCGGCCTAGCAGAGCCCACGGACTCGAGGATGGTAGCCGAGTGGTGCTAGACTGACGCCGCTCTGTGAATGCAAAGAAGCTCCTCCGCCTCCGCCGCCGCCGCCGCCGCAGATGGCTCCGCCCAAGCTACAGTAGCCGCAAACCAGCACTTCCCACAGGCCACAGCACCGCGCCGCCCCTGAACGTCCGCGCCACCACCCGCAAAACCTCAATCCGCCCCCGCACACAAATCTTGGAGCTCGCCCTCGTCGCCTCCTGCCCTGGGGAGTTAGGCATCCTCCCGCAGCCGCCGGAATGCCTGTCGGTAAAGCGCTCAAGGGAGCGCGGCAAACATCTACAGCGAGCAGCGACCGCATCGGTGCCCTCCCGGACGAGATCCTTCACCGTGTCCTCTCCTTCCTCCCCGCGCGGCAGGCCGTGCAGACATGCGTACTGGCCCAGCGCTCACTACTACAAAAGGCTACTAAGAGGGTGCCTGCGTTTTTGATTAGGGGCGGCTCATACTTTGAGCCGCCCCTAATGTATGCAAAAATCCTGGCTGAGACGAACCGCCCCTAATGAGGACACATTAGGGGCGGCTCGTGTACCAGCCGCCCCTATTGTTATTAGGGGCGGCTGGTGATGAGCCGCCCCTAATGTGGTCTACAATAGGGGCGGTTCTATCTTGAGCCGCCCTACGGGTGGGTTGCGAATTTTAAAATGAGGCACTAAAAATTAAAATTTTATAAACGACCTCGGACGGAAAAACTTCCTAAATATGAAATGTAGATCTCGAAAAGTTATGAAACTTTGTAGTTGACCACTTTTTAGTTCGAAATCATCTAGTCATGCAAAAGCTGTGTTCAAATGTCTCAAATTTGAAATTCAAATTTAAGAAACGACCTCGGACGGAAAAACTTCCTAAATATGAAATGTAGATCTCGAAAAGTTATGAAAGTTTGTAGTTGACCACTTTTTAGTTCGAAATCATCTAGTCATGCAAAAGTTTGTGTTCAAATGTCTCAAATTTGAAATTCAAATTTCGTAAACGACCTCGGGCGGAAAAACTTCCTAAATATGAAATGTAGATCTCAAAAAGTTATAAAACTTTGTAGTTGACCACTTTTTAGTTTGAATCCGTTTAGGGCCTCGGATAGTCAATTTACACTCGGATTTGTATAATATATGAGGACGCGGAATGGGATATAGACACATACAAGTGTGTAGTGTAGTGGATGGAAGGGTCGCGCGTGAGCTCGAGGTCGCGGGTTCGAATCTTGGCGGCCACAACATTTGCAAAAAGCCAGAAAAAATCACCATGTGTAGGGGATGTGGGTGGGTGGCCGGTGGGGTCTTACCTAATTAAAAAAATCTTTTGATATTTTATTTTTGAATTTTGAAAATGCGAAATCTGGGATTCAAATTAGGGGTGGCTCAAACGGGACCCATACGATGTGTTTACATTAGGGGCGGCTCGTCAACCGCCCCTAATGTGGAAGCACATTAGGGGTGTTTTATTAGGGGCGGCTGGAGGAGCCACCCCTAATGTGCATCTTTAGCCGCCCCTAATGTGCCTGTTTTGTAGTAGTGGTGGCGACACCTCTCCGGGAGGTCCACCAGCGGCTGCGCGATCGTCGGCGCCGACGGGAAGTCGCCGGTGCCCTTGAAGAAGAAGGCCGGGAGTTTGTGAATAGCCTCTTGCTCCTCCGTGGAAGCTCGCCTGCGGAGACATTCGAGCTCGGGCTCGCCGGGGCCCCCCTGTTTTGTTCGCCACGTGAGGCTCGGGTTAATTACGCCGTGCGATTGCAAAATCCAGGTCCCGCGGCTCGCCTTCCATAGGGCACCCCTCGCCTCCTTGGTCGTGACCAAGCTTCGGCCGGAGGACCCACCTCTCGCATCCACTCATCTAACTAAGCTAGAGATTCTCCTTGGCCGAAGTGCCGTGTGCTTTGTGCCCTTCGTGGCTTGTGGCGATATGCCGTCTTGAACCTTCTCATTCTTCCCCCAAGATCTCTACACCTTCATCTGTTAATCCGTTCCAACCCCACCATACTCTGATTCCCTGTTTCCTCGGCTCCAAATCGATCCAAATTTTGTCTCAATCCCTCACAACCTCGGGCTGGGCTCTCTATAGTAGCCTGGCTTTATGCCGTATTGTACCTTCCCTCTTCAATCCCCCCCCAGATCCACTTCTCTTGATCCGCTAATCCTTCCTATAATCAGTTCCATCGGATTCCCCTCCATCTCAGCTTCACATCGATCCTAACATCAGCAACAAGCCTTCCTATACTCCGGCACCCGGCTGCTAGCAGAGGACGTCGCCATCGGTCCGGGCCGGGCCTGGCGCGTGGCTGCTTCCCTCGCTCCCCACGCAAGGCCTACTCCGGCACCCGGCCTGCGGCGGAGTCCGCTGCCATCGGTCCGAGCCACGCCCGCGCTGCGAGGTAACGACGACTTCTGCGCCGCCGTCGTGCTTGTGCACGCTGTCTTCTGCAGCAGTTCTACTCCCACACCGCTCCGACGACTCTGCTGCCATTTTTCGGTGATTCAACCCATGCTTTACCCCTGTTGATGCCGATGAACCGCAAAGCTAAATTTTTTTGCATCGGTCGGTCCGCCTCCTGCTTCCTATTCCATCCACGACCGGTCTCCTTCCGAAACCCGGATCCCTCCCCATGGATAATATTCCCCGGACCCACCTCCACTGGTTGTTCCTCCTGATCCGCCCTGTGCAACTTCCTATATACCTGCTGTTCTTCCTGATCCGCCTCATGCCCTGATGTCCTCCCCGGTTCTACAAATCCCCCCTATTCTTCCGCTTCCAGAAGCTCCTCCTCATCCGCCCTGTCCACCAACCACCTCGCCCACTGACGACCAAGCATGCGCCATGCTGCCCTCTCCCGTTCCTCCAAATACTACAGCAACAACTCGCCCTATTTTGGGAACTTTAGTTACTCATGACAGTCAACAAGATGTTACAGCTCAAGCTTGCTCTCCGACCGGCGCGTCCACCTCTTCCCAGCTTATAGCAAATGCCTTGCCTCAGTCGCTGAACGCCGGTCGACAAGGTAACACTGCTGCAATTACTCACTTGGCATGGAACTGTCGCGGATCAGGAGGAAATTTTCGCAGTTCAACTATGCAGCACCTACACCGCCTCATGATATCTACTAAGGCGCAGGTAACCTTTATTTCTGAAACTCGCAATTCTACCATTACAGTTTCTGCTCTCAAAAATCATTTCAATCTAAATAGCGCGTTTGTTGTCCCCTCGTATGGCCAATCAGGTGGCCTGTGGTTGTTATGGACCGATGAAGTTGATATAGTTGTTGTCGATCACCACCACCACTACATTTTGGCTATGTGTACAAACAGATCCACCAGCCTCCACTATGGCCTTGTGTGTGTTTATGGGGACCCTCACCATGCTATGACTAGTGTTATATGGAACTCTGTCTTAAACTTTGTAGATATGCATCCTGATATGCCTATGCTGTGTATGGGGGACTTTAACGATATTATGCATGCTTCTGAGAAGTTTGGTCCTAATGATGCCAACCATGCGCCGTATCTCTCCGAGTTTTGTGCTTATGTGCGTCATTGTGGTTTCTTTTGATTCGGGATATAATGGTCCGCATACACATGGACCAACAGACTCTTTGCTTCTAGCCCTACTTATGAAAGATTAGATCGCTTTTTGGCTAACAAAGTGAATGGTGTATTATGTTTCCTAATACTAGTGTCCTGCACCTTCCCATGATGATTTACAGTGATCACGCACCGATCTTAGCTGTTCTTAATTCTCAGCGTCGCCGCGTTAGGAAACCATTTCGTTTTGAAAATTGGTGGCTCATAGAGGCTGATTACCACGAAGTTGCTAGGAATAGTTGGGTTCATTCAACTAACCGTGATTTCCCGCAGAAAACTAAATTTTTAGCTGCAGATCTTAAGAAGTGGAGGAAAACGGTTTAACAACAAACTCATGCTAGAAGACATAGAAAACCAGATTTTAGAGGAACAATCCCTCCCACCCGATCAACAGAACCACACTCTACAAAAAGCTCTCCATGACAAGCACCAGGATCTCCTAACCAAAGAGGAGAAATATCACTACCAAAGAGCCAAAAAAAACTGGGCAAAAGATGGGGATAGGAACACCTCCTTCTTCTACAAAGCCATCATCAAAAGAAACCGCAAAAATAGGATTTCCTATCTCTTAAATCCGGATGGTTCATCCTCCACCACTCAACTACAGATTGCCGAAACCCTCACTGCCTATTACAAAGACATTTTCTCGTCCACCGATCAGCCAACCCAACATGCAGCCAATAATAGCACCATTTCAGTAGATAGTGCAGCTACTGCACACACCCCCAACCCAAACAACAGTCATCTCCAACTGCAGCAGTCTACAAACCGTCAGAATGTGGAGGAGGATGCGGTGAACAGGGAGCACATCTTCAGGTACACCTATTCCACTCCTTCTATGCAGGAAATCCATGAAATCATCAAAGACATGCGGAGCAATGCAGCGCCAGTCCGGATGGATTCAATGCAGGATTCTACAAACAGGCATGGACATGGGCCAAGGAGGACATCTATAAAGTAATTCAACAATTCTATTCCAACGCTCTCCTCCCCTCTGAGATTAATAAAACCTTCCTTACTCTAATCCCCAAAATTACTCAGCCAACCCTTCCCAAAGATTTTAGGCCCATAAGTCTTTGCAATGTCATTTACAAAGTTATCACCAAATCTTTAGCCAACCGTCTAAAGGAGCACCTCCCTGGTTACATTGATCAGGCCCAGTCGGCTTTCGTAGCTCATAGGCACATTTCCTCCAATGTTATCATTACCCAAGAAATCATCCACTCCTTTAACTTGCGCAGTTGGAAATCCCAAGCCTTCCTTCTTAAAATAGATCTCGCCAAGGCTTTTGATAGACTAGATTGGAATTTTATTGTTGACGCTCTCCGCAGACTAGGTCTTCAGAACAGTTTTATTAATCTTATTTTCAAATGTATTTCCTCACCACAGTTTGCTATTCTTGTTAATGATGAGCCAACTAATTTCTTTGCTCCACAGAGAGGTTTACGGCAAGGCTGTCCCCTTTCCCCTTATTTATTTGTTATTGCAATTAATGAACTATCTATAAGATTGCAGGAAAACCTAAGTCAAAGTAACCTGGCTGGGGTCACTTTGGGACCAGGGGCACCACCTATACACTCCTTACTTTTTGCAGATGATCTAATCCTTTGCGGTAAAGCCTCCACTCAAGAAGCGAGCACTATTAAAACCATCCTCTACGACTTCTGCCAACGTTCAGGTCAGACCCCCAACCTTCAAAAGTCCTCCATCTATTTTAGCAAAAATGTCCCAGCAGGTATTAGAAGAGACATCAAGGCAATCTTCCCAGTACAAGATCTGCAGCCCAACACAAAGCACCTGGGGCATCCAATGATCTTCAACCATAAAGATAAGAACAAAGCATACGACTTCATTTATGGTAAGTTTATGGCAAAGCTTGGTACTATTAAAGCAGGCAAGCTTAATCATGCGGGAAGACTTCAGTACATCAAATCTGTCCTTGCCTCAATTCCCATTTATTATATGACTATGGTTCTATTTTCAAAAACTTTCATTGAACGCATTAACACTATTATTCGTAGATTTTGGTGGGCAGGGATCCACGAGGAGCACAACACTTCTCCTATTCAATACGGATCGTTGGATGACATGTGCAAAACCCAAGGAGCAAGGAGGCCTAGGAATAAGGGATTTGGCTAAAGTTAACGAGCCTCATCATCCACTCCGCTTGGAATGTGGTCTCCAACAAAAAAACCCTTTCCTCTCCTCCATTATAAAAGCGAAATACTACCCTTATAACTCATTTTGGACAGCTCCTGCAAACACACCCAAATCTATCTTTTGGTCTTCTGTTTTGCAGGTAAAACACCATATCCATTCAAATGCAGTTTATCAAATTCATTCAGGAGATATATCTATTTGGTCTACCCCGTGGACATCGCTTTGGGAGGACATTCACGATCACCTTAATCTGCCGGTAACAACTTCTCCCCTTCCATCAACAGTAGCTGATCTGTGGATTCCTGGCACCAATAATTGGAACCTCCACCTCCTAGAGCAAACCTTCTCACCTCAGGCTGTTCAACAGATCCTAAATACACCTATTGTACCTTCCGACCAAGCTGATCTTCTTAGATGGTCTCCCCGCCACTAATGGCATCCGCACCACAAAAGCTATCTATTCCCATCTTGCCTCACAAGACAACAATCCTCTGCCTCCCATCGGGTTTCGAAGCATCTCAAATGATGCCAACACTATTCTCCAAAAATTTGGAAATCTAAAATCATCCCTCCGCTTCTCAAAGCCTTTGCATGGAGAATTATTAGAAGAGCAGAGCGACCGGAGAGAGAGAGGGAAGATACTCTACACACATTGATCAGCATTGCACTTATTGTGGAGCAATTGAAGATGACAACCATCTTTTCTTCCAAAGGCAATCTTCCTACTCAGGTTTGGGCCTCCGCTAATCTTGCAATTCACACTCACGTAATAGCACACCGGGAAGATGGAGTTCAACTCACCTTACCCATGCTGCTCTCAACTAACCCCGCAGACACAACTCTTTTCAAATTTCTTTTTATTCTTTAGTACATTTGGAAAGCCCGAAATGATAATAGATTTCAAAGGAAAACTTGGAGCGCTTTTCAGGTACTCGGAGCGGCGGATGCTCATATGAACTCCTATATTCAGGCCACAAACGGTCAAGACACGGCAAGCAGGTACAGCCCTCAACCGACCCTACTACAAGCGCTTCTAAACCCAAGGGGACGGCTGTAATCTCAGCAACCGGGCACGACTACAACCCAAGGTATGAATTTATCCAAGGCAGGTTGTTGTCTCGATGCCAATCCGGACGCAGGTCGTTAGTGGCAACCACCATCGAATGGAGCCAATCGACCAGCCAAGCACCAGTGCAAATCCACTCATTCAAAGAGGTACGCAAAGCAACCCATGACACTACCACAAGGTATGATTTACGGCCAGGCAACCTCCATCGAGTTGGACACCACAAGGGGACTACACGGCTACACATCAGACCACAGCAATGATACCTGCAGCTCCACACATACAAGGTACAGCACCTACTATAATTGTATCTGCAGGAGAAGAAGAGCACAGGCTCCATCAGGCACATGTGCAAATATTCGGCAGCCACAAAGCAACAGCAGGAATACTACTCCTGTCCAAACTAATAGCCAAGGTATGAGTTCTTCCATTTATATGCTTGCAGGTACAGAAGCACACCTCCTACAGAATCTTCTCCATGGCCGGTCTCTTGGGCAACCTCAGGATGTCACCACGCTGGCTACACCTCCCATTCAACACCCATCAGATTGGAATGGCTTCAGATGTTACTCGATGCTTCTATTAGTCCAGATAGTCCTAATGCAGGTGCAAGAAGGGCGGGTCTAGGAGTATTTGTGGTCAATACTGACTCAACTCCTCCCCTCTCCATTTTCGTAAAGGCGTCCCCATGGCAGAGGCTACTTCAGTCATCATGGCTGAGACGGCAGCACTAGCTTTAGCAATGAAAACTTTGAACCGATTGCAGATTACAGAAGCAAGCTTCCTAGTTGACAACCAGTTGCTTGTCAACTTCATCAACGGCGAGATTCAGCCAATCCTCCAGATTGGAGGATTAAGCCATACACTCAGGAGATCACCAACATTCAGAACCAAACAAATTACAGGGTACACAAGATTAGAAGAGATGATAATCAAATGGCGGATCACCTAGCCAAACAAGCTCTTCACTTTGTTCTTTTCAATCAGCATGATCAATCAGGAATCTGTGTTAACCTAGTCCATGAACTAGGATGCCCATTTGTGGATGCATTCTTCTCTGTAACCATAAACAATGTAATGGTTTCAGCAGCATCTTGCTGCTAATGCAATACAATTTGTGTTTGTTGTCAAAAAAAAAAAAAAAAAAAAAGCTAGAGATTCATGGCCTAACGTTCAATAATGATTAATTTCTTGACTTCTCGAGATGTCCTAAGTTGCAAGATCAAAAGATTACGGACTGCAGCTTCAAGCATGCCAAAAGGATATCATCCTTAAGGAACTAAGTATCAAAAGAGCCACATTCAACCGGAGTTTCGAGCTCGTATTCTTGCCCCGAATCTTGCTTCATTGCTGCTACAAGTCACTACTGGCAGGACTCTGTCAATTGAAGTCTTTGACTCTCAACGAAAAACTGGTGTGTGCCTGATGAGCATCCACTAGAATGTATTCTTGAACATTCACCATTTTTAGAGGAGCTTAATCTTTCTCTATATTTCAAGATAAACAATTTCTAAATTGGCAACTGTTACATCGTGGAACTTAATGCAGATAGTTGGTTGATCTTGGTGAAATCTTTAATTCTTTATGATAATGCAAATGCAGCTACCTGAAGTTTATGTGGAAATGAAAGGAAGGTTCAATCCAAATGAGCTACCACCAACCATATCATCACACCTTAAGCAAGTTGAAATCATTTGTGGATAGTTTGATGGAACCGCTCTTAAAGTTTTGAAGTTCCTGAGCGAACTTAACATCAGTAAGTTAGCTAGCAACACTCTCACGCTTTCTACATTTCTTTTTGTTTGGCTTAACATGTGGGTAAATTAAAGGCGCAAGCTGTGAAGAAACTCTATATTAGTTAATAAAGCAGTGATTTGGGTGTTATCAAGTTATTGTTGAAAAGAAACTCTATATATTAGTTAATAAAGCAGTCCTCAAGATGCCGTGCCCTTGAGTGCATGAAGTAGATTCTACTGTAGCCAGATTTTAGTTGTCCATAACTCCAGCTTTGGAATATTCCAGTTTGCTACAGTTTAGTGAAGTGAAATTTTCATATGCTAGTCTTTTTCTTGTATCGCATCTTTACTTGCCTTTTTCACCTCTCAATAATTTGTCAGATAGTACACCTTGGCACTTACTGTGTTTTTCAATTTGTACAGGTTTTAGTTTAACGGAATACAAAGCTTAAAGCTGAAGACAGATCTTCTGCCACTTAATTACATTGGGAAACCTGATATCACTAAGAATGTTGCCTTCTTCCTTTGGGATTGCTTTAAGTTCCTCCACCTCCACTTGTTGTACCAAGTTAAGATTATCTACTTGGACATGAAAAGTTTCATCCGGGGAAACACTTTCCTGCCAATTAAGTAAGCATGCTGCCTTTTGCGTCTTGGATTGTTTCCCAGTTCTACCTATGTAATGCCAACTTAAAGAGTCGGTGATTAGTTGTTCCTATTATCTAGCTGGACCTTGTTTATGGTGCTATGTTGTTTCTTGCAACCTTTCCTCAGCAGCTTCCTCAAGGTGCCTAGCTGCTCTTTTCCTGCTCGTAGTATGCAAGATCAACCCTGTTGTTTGTTTCTTCATGTTATGTGCATGCCTATTGTCTTGTACGTCCTAAATGAGACAGATACATGGCCTGGTACTTAATGCCCATGGATTGTAGCTTTGTTGTGTAAAATGGCTTCCAATGATGTTCTTAAGCTCTGACTTAAAAGTTTGGAGTTTCGTCTGTGTGTATGTAGGTTCCTGTTTTCCAAATAATCTCCCGACTTCTCTGGTTGCCCTGTTCGATTAATGAATGAGCATGATTTGGATGCACATATTGCAAACTGATCTTCACCAATTGCTTCAACCTTCTTCACTTCTACTGTACTGATTTTGAGAAATGATCAAGCAATTTCCTCTCCCAAATTAAGAAAAAAAAATGAAAGAAAGCTGTACAGCCGTTCAAGACGATGCTGCCTTCCACGGGGACCGAGCTCGATCTGGCTATCTACATTAGTTATAGTTGGATTGGATATCACGTGTGGGTTGTTTTGGGCAATCTGAACCATTCTTGTTCATTTGGCTTAATCCAGCTGTTCAGTTATCTCTCTTTGTTATTGTGTGCCACAATTCAAAATGACATGAGGTAGCAACATTGGAAACAAAAACTAGCAAGATTGGAGTGGTCAACGGAGGATTGAAGAACAACTTGCTTATTAGAGCTGGGAGATGGTGACATGTAGGGTGAGTGGCGACGTGCTTTCGACGAAGCCGGATGGCAATTGGCATAGGGCTGCAAGGGGGCGTCGGGTGGAGTCGGAGGAGACGGAGGATGCGAGCGGAGCAGGGAAGAGCTGAGAGCTGGCATCAAGGACCGGATCTACCTAGTAGGAGACCTGATCCACAAGCACAACCATCAAATCGGCTTTAAACCTGGATGAACAGAGGGCGACGGCAAGGGAGCTCAAGCAGCCATGGATGGTGAAGGGCGGAGATGGAGCTGCTTGAGAGAGCATATTTATTTTTATTTTATTTCTAATGACCTTCGGGCGATGATGTCGTCGACAACGAGGTAGGTAGATGGGAAGAACACCACCACGGCAACGGCGGCAATGATATCAAGGCAGGACTTTCCCGAAAGTGGGATTCTAGTCATGGAAAACCTTGGTGGCAATCTCCATGGCTGACAAGTGTGTGGCGAGGGCCTTCTCCACATTGTTGATCTACATTATTTTTTGTTGATCTACATTGTCAGCGAGCTCTGCAGGTCAGAGAAGTTGCTGTGGATGCCCTTCAACTCGTCCAGGAGACCAGGACCAACAAGATGTTGGGATCCCTGGTGCCCCGGTGTTTGCGGAATCTTGTGAAGTGGGTGTGGTGGATCTAGCTGGGATCTAGAAGGTGTCTCTGATACCACTTTGTTAACAGCTCTGGTGACTTGGATGATGGGAAGAAGAGGTAGAGCAGGATAGCAACGTGGACAAAAAATAGAAGGCTTGTTCCAGTGGCTTGTTCGGTTACAATTCTAATACTTTAGCACATGTGGCACCCATAGGTACCGCGCGCAGGCGGGCGTGATCAACTAATCCATTATTGGCCATAGATCTTCAAGTTGGGCTTTCTGGTCTTGGCTACCAATGGAGATGATAGCCCACTTGGTGAAACTTGATGACCATCGGAGACCTTCGCACAATCATCACAGATGTTGCTGTTAGAATTGTCCAAGAACCAAGATGAGATGAGTTTGTGATTCAAATTTCAGGCACAATCACAGTATATTCCTCAATTATATTATACAAAGTGTAATATCTTTTTTGAATCACAGTATAAACGCACACTCATCCTTTATAAACACACGAGCATACATCATATTTCTATGACCACCACTGAAAGACTAAGACTATGTCGGCAAATCTTCAAATTGACAAGATCACCATGAGTGTCTCGTTGTCAATGGGCATATCGTCTAACACCCAAAGAACAACACTGTTAAACAAAGCTTGGAAAATGTGAGCACCTATGTTAAGTTGACACCTTTGATCCGGATGGATAGGTTTCACCACAAAGAACCCAACCAGTTGAGCTACACTAAGCTTAAAATAGAAAATATAAAACCTGAACACAAAAAACAAATTTAAAATGGTATGAGGTGTAGCCGCACTATTTGTGTGAGAATCACTCTTAGGTACAACAATATCTAAAGAACAGGGCTAATGAAGTCAGCATGTTCACCACCAGGTCCACCGGGAGAACCTTGAAATCACCACATTAACTGAGAAAAATAGCCTACACGGTTAGATTGTATGATCCAATGGATTAAATTAAACAAAAAAGTTTGCCTCCAACGTTAATTTGTAAATTTTAATAATAAATTGAAGAAAAATAAAATTTTAATCTCATAAGTGTTGAAAAAATATGAAAAAAGGGTTAACCTAAAATATACAAATACTAAAAACAATTGAGCGAAAACTATGAAAAAATTATTTGAAGAAAAACATAAATAAATATCCATATGAATTATAATTAGGTGTGAGCACCTTTTCATGCGCGCGCCCACCCTTGGTGGCGCCGTTGGCTTCCCGGTGCCGCTGCCGCTGGTGCTGCCTAGGCCAATTGGGCCTTGGGCCCTGATCTGAAGTGTGACAGTGCTGCTTGCTGATTAGTTGTGTGCCTTAAAGAAAATATGCCATTATGTCTGATTTCGTTTAGCTCCTACTGTAAATGTAATTTTTGAGTTGTGCTAAGTATTTTTTTTTCCTCAGAAGTTCAGTAGATAACCTTCTCTTTGTTCACTGGGAATCAGTATATTGAAAAAGTCTATAAGTGTCTTCCATAGACTATTCTTATTTGTTCTCCTCATTTCATTTTCTTTATTGGTGGGTTAATCATCATGGCACTTTGGAGCACCTGAATATGTTTTCACCAACTTAAGAAAGTTTTAGGACCCATGTGTTGGTTGAACAGTTGCTAAAGTAGCCAAGTTCTATGCAAGGATGCAAATAGACGGATACCCAAATCAGTTTTTGTTTGGATACTTTAATAACTTATTTATCAGCTTTGATATCGACTTCATTGGATAGAATTCTTGATTTTCTTGCTAGCATTGCTTGTAGTTGAAATACTGGGAGGTGCATTTTACTTCAAACCTAATGGAATACTCCCTCAGCCTGGAAATATAAAAGTACTTTTACATTACTCGGTAATTATACAGTTCTGTGCCAACATATTTTATTGAAAAGGTGAGACTCAATGTTGCATGCCAAAAATACAATAAGTACCATTTAAGTGAAATTCATAATTGTGTATCAAGACCAGCCAAGTTACTGAAGACTTCATGTTCTTGAATAGAGGAAATAATTGAGTAAAGCTTCTATTGATGCTGCATTTTAGTTGTACATCACTCCAGCTTTGGAATATTTCAGTATGCTACAGTTTGGTCTTTAGGAATTTACATGCACATTAGTCTTTTCTGGTGTCTAATGTTTACTTTCCCTTTTACCTCTCATCAATCATTTCTCAGATGATACCCCTTGGCAGTTACTCTGCTTTTTGATCTTTACAGGGTTTTAGTTTCTAGGAATAGAAGCTGAAACTGAAGACGGAATCTTCTCTAAACGATTTGTGCACCAAAAAGAAGGCCATCCAGTATCGAAATCGTTTTTGTGGTGGCCTCAAAAAATTATCCGTCGGCGGACGGACGGCAGTTATTGGGCGAATCCCATCCATTTTGCAAAAAAACCCTTCAACTCCGACAAAATGTAACCCGCAGTCCATCTTCCTCTCCTAGGTTTTTTAGAAAAAGCCCTCTACTTTTTTTTTCGAAATCAGCCCCCCAGATCCGGCGGGCCTGCCTTCTTACTTGGGCCGACTTTCCGCTACATGGGCCTTAATGGGCCGAATACGGTCCGAAGCTGGTTTTCCTTTCCTACAAATCTTTTTCTTTTATGAACAAATTTTGTGAAACTTTGAAATTACATAGTTAATCATAGGAAAATTATAAAATAAAAAATCAAATCATTTCGAATCCTTAAAAATAAATCTATGCAAGTGGATCCATAATAGAACATGTTTAAGTAAATAGTTTTAACTGAACATTTTCACCTTTTTTCTTAGGGGTAAATATGAAAATCAAATAAGAAACTTAAAATAAAAAAAATGTTAAGCACTCCTCATAAGAAATAACATCATTTTAAGCTTAGGCTGGGAGACGCTTCTCTCCTTCATAAATACTTTTAACCCTTTTTTTCTCAAAAAAAAAAAGTGAAAGTTCCATTTCAACAACAAAAGCAAAATGTTACTTACTACATTCAGATAGTTAGGGGCGACACATAGCTAACCTTAATACTTATCCAATCACCCTAACCCTAACCCAACACAGTGCCCATTACTCATGATCATATAATAAAAAGCGATATGATAGTTCCATTTAAAAAAACAAAAAAATATAACTAAAATGATAACATCATCATGATGAACCCTCCAAAATATATAACAACTACAACAACATGCTACAAACCATGACACTAAAAAAACTAACCTTATCTATGTAGATTATAAACATTTTACCTGCAAAAATAAAACAAAGCCTATGTGAATACAACATTAATAGTTCTTGAATTCAATTCACAAAAAAAAAAATATTTGTAGTACAAAATATCACAGGCCCTGATATTTTGGCGGCAACGCCGCGACCAATATTTCTAGTGACACGTAAAATCTTGCACGGACTAGCTTCATCAACGTGGAAGGAATGGCAGCTGTTATCATCACTAGTGCTGCCTTCTATCAGTTGGATCGTTTAACAGTTGCACTCGTGTCGGGCCAAGTTGAGTTACTAGGAGTAACTAGCTGTTTCATCTATATAGCCACTGGCAACTGATATCACTAAGAATGCTACTGCTTTCTTCCTTTGGGATTATTTTAAGTTCCTTCACTTGCTGTACCAAGTTTAGATAATCTACTTGGACCTGATAAGTTTCATCTAGGGAAGCACATTTGTGTGCCAATTTAGTAAGCATGCTTCCTTTTGTCTCTGGGATTGTTTCCCAGTTACCTATGTAGACTGCTCGTAAATCATGTGGTTGTTTTTGGCAATCTGGACCGTTCCTTCCTCATTTGTCCAAATCTGGCCGTTCAATTATCTCTTTGTTATTATTATTGTGTGCCACGATTCAAAACGACGTGAGATTCACCGAGAACATCAAGTGGCATGACCATGATGAACAAGGTGGTGCTATGAGGATAATGCATTGTGGTGTTCTCATCGCCATCCACCATGAATCTTGCTGGGATCATTGGGTGCCTAAAACTAAAAGCATCTCCAAGAAGTGCCAATAAACCATCCTAGAACCAGATGTGGCTGTGGTCACACAAAAAAGAAGACATCATCCCAAATAACTCGATAAACTCGCTTCAATCTTTTCGGGTGGTGTAAAACCACCATCTTCTACATTATTATGCTGAGCAGTCAAAAGCACTTCTCGTGGTGCTATAAATTTGACTTTCATCCTCAATCATTAAAAAAGACACACTTTATACCCTCCATATAAAAATAAGCATCACCAGAAGTTTCGAACTTCCAACTAAACTATTACTCTCTCCATCGATCTGAAAAAAACTTGCAATTTTCAAACAGATTAGTATGTGACTCAAATGATCATGGTACTCTTATTTACTCAGTATTAGTGGTGACATATGTGTAATTGGCTCAAGATTAAGCTAGAGAACGTAGCACACGTAGTACATTGAAAATAATGTAACCTCAAATAAATAATCTAATCATTAATATATAAAAATAAGAAAATGTATAAATAAATAAACAATTATTCAATCTTGTAAATATATATATGGAAATAAATAAATTGAAGTAAAAATATAAAATAAAAGAATATATTTAAATATAATTTATAGCAAAGATATTGGATTCAAATTAAATCATAACAATACTAAATTAAATTTAATATTGCTATATGCATATTAAGTATTTAATCCTTACTCATTAATCATTTGTCGAGAGAGCTCTTAAATAGTTTCATTGAACACATAATTAATAATTCTAAAACAAATATCATTAGTCATAGTAAAATTAACTTTTAAATATTTTTATCATGTGCATATTCCTCACGAATATAGATAACAAATGAATGATAGAGAAATGTTGTTAAAAGCAGATATCTAATATGGATGTCTATATTTAATATTCCATCTATTCGAAACTATAAATCATTTTAGTTTTTTTCTAGGTACATAACTTTTGCTATGTATCTAGGCGAGAGAGCATAGTATCTAGGTGCATAGCAAACACTATATAAAAAAATTAAAATGACTTATAATTTGGAAGAGGAAGTATGAATTATAGTATATTTAAATTTTATTGGAAGAAAAAGAAGGCAGATGGGTTAGACGTAGACCGAATGTATGTGGGGCCAATTTGTCGGTGACCCAGTAAAATCCCCCAGTTTTCTATTCTGCTCGTCTCCTCCCTTCCCCATTCCTGTCCTGCCGCTGCTCTAGGCTCTGGCTCGTCGCAACGTGAAGGCGCCGCGGGTTGCCGCGACACCACCGTTGCAGCCGGCGCCGGCGAGGTGAGGCTTCCACGCCGCACCCTGCAAGGCTTTCTATCCTCCTCTCGTCTTCTCGGTTTGCCCCGGCTCCACTCAGAGGCGGAGCTTGCCCAAAAATTTAGGTGGGGCAAAACCATCAGCAGAGGCGCCGGCGGACGGCGGCCAGCAGTTGGAAGCAAGGGGCACCTGTGTGCGGCTCCGGCGGTAGCTGGGGCAGCTGCCCCACCCGGCGTGATGGGCTCACGTCTTCTAATCGTTTCTTGTTCCACAGAGTATTGTCGCCCACGGCCTGCTCGACGGAATGCCTCCGGGGCAACCGGCAAAGAGAGCGGTACCTCCGATGTCTGGGGCCGGAGGCACCATAGACGCCCTGCCGGACGGCGTCCTCGAGCACATACTCGGCTTTCTTCCGTCTGCTGAGGCCGTGCAGACCTCTGTGCTCGCCAGGCGCTGGCGTCACCTCTGGAAATCCGCCACAGGCCTGCGCATCGGGCGCCCCCTTGACCAAGATCCAATGTCCGTTGAGGAGCTCCGGAGCCTAGTGAATCATCTGCTGGTCCTCCGCCAAGGCTCGCCTCTGGATACATGCGAGCTCAATATTGGAGACTTTAGCGGTGAGGACGATGTGCCTCACGTGAACCTCTGGTTCCGGCAGGCTGTGATGTGCAGAGCTCGGATGCTAAGGATCTATATGTTTGGTGATTCTTGGCTTGAACTAGACAACTTACCACTTGTGTCTGAGCACCTGACGAGGCTGGAGCTTCATGGTGTGAGGGTGCATAACAGTTTGCTTAATTTCTCAAGATGTCCGGTATTGGAATATCTGGAGATTATTTACTCCAATTTGTCTTCGGTCACAAAGATCTTGTCTGACTCCCTCAAATATCTGTGTATCAATGATTCTGAGCTCACCAGTGATTCCCGCATTCACATTTATGCCCCAAATCTAGCTTCACTGCACCTTGATGACTTCCGTCAGAGAACTCCCCTGCTTTATAGAATGCCATCACTAGTGGAGGCAGTTGTCAGAATAGATGAGGATTGTACAGATCGCTGCAATGGTGCAAACTATGAGACTTGTGATTGTGAGTCCTGCGATAGTTCTGATAACATGGTTGATGGCAGTAGCAACAATGTTCTCCTGAAAGGTTTGTCAGAGGCCAAGAATTTGGTGCTGATTTCTAAATCTAAAAGCGGTATACACACAATTTCATACCTTACCTCTCTGCTGAGTTCTTAATTATCTGTATCATTCTTGCAATTTGATAGATATCACTAGGCAGCCTTTTTTCTTTTTGCATGCATTTCCATCACCAATAGCTAATCTTGAATCGTCATGTCATAATGACAACGGTTGCATCCTTCTTTCTTGCTATTTATGCAGTTTATTTTCAAAAGGGATTTGAGATGGTGCCCTATGTTTCGAAAGCTAAAGACCTTGGTGCTCAATGACTATTGGTGTGTGCCTCATGACTTCCGTGCATTAGCTTGTATCCTTGAACACTCACCTGTTCTAGAGAAGCTCACTCTTCAATTTTGCCCAGAGGTTCAGACTTCATAAATGCTCAATGCCTGCATAGTAGAATTATTACATATCAGTTCAACCTCCTGAAATGTTTTTGTTCTGTGCAGATGACACAACCTAAAGTGGAGATGAAACTATCTATCAGTTCGACAAAGAGATCAGCTGCAATTTCAGAATACCTTCAGAAAGTGGTGCTCAAGTGTGAAGTAGTCGATGATAGAATTCTCAAAGTTTTGAAGTTCCTGTCTGCATATAACATATGTAAGCAAACTGGCAATGCTCCTTGTGCTCCTATATTTCTGACATTTACCATCACATTCATTTGTGTGAAAGAAAGTATGCTCTAAGTTTGTTTGAAAATCATGAATGATAGGACCTAACGATGCCAAGTAGAGTTAAATTTGAACTTTGTGTTGTATGGATATTTTGTTGACAGATAGCATCCATTATCTAAACATTGAATTGCATGGTACTGGAAGTAATACAATATGCTTATATCTAGAGTAGTTCTGAATGTTTGATGTGTTGATTAGTTTGGTATGGACACAAACGGCTAAAATGGGATGCTCTGGCTACATTTTCAGTTGTCGATTAGTTCAATAATATTACAAATATGTCCTATTGTACATGTTTATTATTCTAAGCAGACTTATGAGCTTCAATTATCTTTCCTTTTCGAGGGAATCTGTATATAACTTCTTTATCACTTTGTATCAGGATTGTTTTCTTTTCTTTTCCTTTTTTTTACTCCGGTCTTTCTCTGTATTTATTTCCCCCTTGTTCAGTGTTTTGATTTAATTGTTTTCAAGGGACACACATTTCATTTATAAAAATAACACATGTGCTGCCATATTTGCTCTAATATGTTGCATCTGAACAAAGGATTAAAAAATGATGGTACCTTTTTTTTGAAAGTTTGAACTCTGATGTTATGAGAAAACCTTTTCATTTCCAAAAAACATATCGCTCATGTGTCTCCTTTATTATGGACAACGTAGAGTAGTCACCATAATAAACAAATGTAATCCCTGAGTTTGGTCTCATGCTGTTTTAGTGGGACCTAAAGCCTAAATTCTATTTAGATTCTAATGTAAGTGGAATGTAGGCTCACTGATAAAACAAGTTCATAAAGGTTTGAAACTTGCTCAGTAAGTTCAAAATTTTCAATGATCAATACTAATGCTTTGTATCGAACAGAGAGCACATATATCGTAGTAAAAGATTAAATCATGTACACCCAATTGGTTTTGTTAACCTCAACACCGACTCAGTTTTGTTATTCTTCACGGAAGAAAGGCCTGGCCTACCATATAGTCTTGTGGCAACCAAACATCTTGACGGATGATGTACTTTTCCTCCATTTCAGGTCGCAGTCCTCTGCTAACTCAAAGATATTGAGAAACAAATGGTCAACTGATTCTAGCTTGTCACACATAGACCAAATTTTGCTTCCTTCCCATATTGGCTACATAAACTACCGCTACAAGGAATATAGTTTTTACTTATTAAGTAATGAAATAACTGAATTTTCAAAGATAGGTTTGGTTAACCCCCCCCTAATGGTATAATTTTAGGGACGGCTAGATGGTGGGCATTGATAATGGAAATGGTAACTTTTCAGTCAATTGCAAATAATTGCATTTATTTTGAATCTAACTGAAATAAGTAATTTGTTGCCTGGTTAGTAAATCCATTAATATCGTGAACAAAAAGAAACTTGGTCATGCAAAATCTGACAGTTCAGTTGAATTCTCCTCGAGGGGCCATTAGCTAGATGTCTTGAATTCAGAGAAGACTTTTCCAACATTTCAAGTTTCTTTGTCTAGCAACATTTTATCATATATGTACGTACATAAACTGATTGCGTATTCTCATTTTGTACAGATTTCAGCTTTGAGTAAAGGCAAAGACTCTTATAAAAGTTTGGCTGACAGAATGTTGATGGATCTACTGTCGAAACACAAGTCCAAGGCTTCACTATAACTGGTATTTGAGTATTCCTAGAGTCGGTTCTAGAATTGAAGTACTGGAGCATGTATTGGCAGAATAAATGTCCAGAGCTTTGGATTACCCTTAGATGGAGCTGCCACATCTGGTCATGTTTCTGGTTAATATGCTTCCGGCATACTTTGATTTCCATGATTTTAACTCTAGACCGGTAACAATCCTGTGGATTTATTCATCTCTTTGGACAAGTTCTCTTATAACTTGATCTGATTGGTTATCACTGATTGGCCTGTTCTAGCTAGGCTAGAAAGGCTGGCCAGCCAACCAAACACCCAAAATCTGGCCAGTCTGGCCTGGCTAGCAAAAAGTGTTGCAACTAAACACACCCATGGATTGGACGCTAGGCAAACCAATCACAAGCTTCACCCTGTTTCTGTTGTCTGATGGTGAAAAACATTGTGGCATGGCTGACATGAGACATCCTATTTTGATATTCTCTTGGACTCGTCAAAAACTTCACTAAAGGTTGCAAGGCCAATAATAAAAAAAAAAAGATGTTGCATATAACATGAATTGGATTAGCTATACTAGTAGCCAGGCACGTGTTTATGAAAACAAGTTAACATACATTGGGGGTATTGATGGGATTCTTGATACGTCAATCATATTATATATCATGTACATGTATGAAATATAATTGACATGTGCAATGATATAGTAAGAGAGGCTCACGGTTTAGAAATCTCTCGCATTGGAGAAATAATGAGGAAAAAAAAATTGATAAATCAATTCTTCTCTTTTTTTTTAGAAAGGGACGGCGAAAAGCTTTCTTTGCGATTCCTATTAGGCGAAAAAAGAAGGCAAGTGCCCCAGTTTTTTGACCGAACCGGGTCATAAAAAAATCATACAATTGTGGAGGGTACCCTACAATACCCGCACACCTAGGTACCCGGATCAACTCAATTCGCGCCACAACTAGCGCCCACTCAACTCTTGGTCGAAGAGACCCAACTAAAACAAATCAACACAAAACAACAACTCGGATGGGAGGAAAATAAACACGAGCCTCCATCCACAACGACCGGTCGATTGGGACATCGACAAAGTCCTACTCCACCACTTAGCATAAAACCCTACGACACTAAAAGCGGAACAATGAACCATCCCTGCCACGAGACCTCCCGACCGAGTCCGTAACCACGACGACGCCTTCAAGAGGTTTCGTCTTCGGCGCCGCCGCCGCGAATCCGCCAGGACTGGGTTTTCACCGTGGATAGTGCGAGGGGGACGCCGACGCCCTCAACGGGGGGAGAACGACACCCACGGGTGTCGTTGTCGCCAATGCTTTCGCCCAAAGTACCCTAACCACGGACCCCGGTCACGATCCTGGTTCCCCACAAGACACCCGAGCCGTTGTTGCGGACTGCGAAGCCTCCCGAGAAGATCGACGCGTCGGCCATGCTAGTGGCCGCAAAGGCTGCGCTAGCACCGCTCCAAACAGGGCGACATGCGGCCCGACCTCCCACCACCGTGCATGTCCACTAGCCGCACCACCCGCCGCCACGCACGATCACGAAGCGAAGGTACCGGACTTGGAGATTCCGGTGCCCCCAAAAACTTGAAGCCTCCGTCTTCGCGAGAACCGCCCCACAACGACGGTCAAGGCCAAGGGGAGAGCGGCGTAGACAAGGACCGCCCCAACGCCAACGCCAAAAGCCCCAACTACCGCCACAAAGTGACAACCAACAAGAAGAAGGAGGGGGAAAATGGAAGGGAGGACCTCGCGCTGCCCGCCCCCTGCGTCCCGCCCGTCGATCCCCCGCCCGAGTAGGGACGACCTCCAGGGATCGACACCGCGGCCAGGACCACCACGGCACCGCACACGGCGCTAGGCATGGTCGTCCCACGCCACCCATGACGCCACCGAAGAAGCCTCACAAGTACTACCGAGGGAGACGCGAGCAATCGGTGACAAGCGCCAGCGTGCAAGCGCATCCAACGAGCCCGCGCCACGGATAGTTCCACCGCGCCTCCGTCCGCGCTCCCTGGGCGCCGTGCGGGCACGCCGAAATAGCACACGGCCAACGGCCTAAAGACCTCCACTACGAGCGGCACCTCCACCACCACGAGCGGCCAAAGCCGGCGCGGACCGCCGCCACCGGCCTTCCCACCTCCACCGCGCGCCACTCCCGCGACCCGGATCCGGTCGAATGAAGGCGGGATCTAACCGGAGGCGGATCCCGACGCGGCCGGGCGGGATCGCGCCCCCGCCGCCATGGAAGGCCACCGAAGCCGCTCCCGCACCAGCGCCCGCCACGCCAAGGAGATACCTCACCACCGCCATCCCGGGGAGGCCGCGGGCCTCCCGGCCGCCCTCCTCCGGTGGCGGTGAGGGGGATGAACGTCGTAGGGTGGAAGCTAGACGATGGCGCTAGGGTTTTGCCCCCATGCCGCCGTGCGGGGAGCGGCACGGGGGGAGGGGTCGGGGTTTGATATTTTTAAAACTCATTCATAAATCAATTCTTATACTATTTGGACTCTTTTTTTAGAAGGAAAATGTATTTATCTTAACGCATTACACCGCCCCTTTTACAAAACGAGAATCCACAAGAAAAGGAAAACTACGAGAAGTACAAAACTCCTATTCATCTTCCTCGAAGCCTTGAGAGATCCGCTCGTCACCATTTCTTGTGAAGCCGCTTTCCAATCGTCGTCGGGCACGGAACCAAACTCCACAAGGTGGAGGCCGCGGAAGGAGGGCTTACTTCTAGGCGAATCGGCCGAGTACACCGCCTCCCGGGCACATCGGCCAACTCCCGTACCCACGACGCATCGCCGATTCCACCGCCAAGAACCAGAGCAAACCTCGATTTTCATCAAAGATCATCTTCCTTGAGATTAACGGGGTCAACAACATTGTCACTGAAGAAGACGACGATGCGTAGGCCCTCGACTCTGGACAGGGTCTCCCCAAGTTGGGAGAACTTATTCCTCTGCACATTGTCGCTTTTCGCGGGTGGCGTCGCTAGTAAAAGCAAACCGTAGAGGAGGCACGCTCCTCGCAAAACCTAACTCCACTGCCGAACATCGGCGACGAGCAAACCCTAGACCTAGGTGGACTCGACTAAGACCCTACGATGACGGGTTGTTGAAGAGACGGACCCCGGCTCCTCGTCACCGCCGGCCAGGCCGGAGGCGAGGGAACGGGGCGCACACGGTGGCGGCGGCGGTGTTGCCCGCGCCTTTATTTTTTCGCGAGAGAGAAACCCTAGGCGGCGGCCTCATACTATTTGGACTCTTGAACGTGTGTTTGTAGCCAATACATCCACCCTCTCTCCCCGTCCCACCCTATAAACAATTTAAATATCCATGTATCAATAGAAAGCAATAAATCTTGTTAAATTGTCTTTTTTTCCAACAATTACGTCACAACCTAAACTTTGATGGTGACAAAGTCTATGAAACATATAGGGTGCGTTTGGTTTGCACCCAAATAGCCTAACTTTCTTAGGATGGGCCTTCTTTTGGATGTTTGGTTGAGAAATCCAACCGGAGCACTGCTCGTTTGGGCCAGCCGTACTGTCGTAGCCCGGCCAGAAACGAATCGCAGGGGTGGCGATTCATTCCTGGCCGGGCTCCAGCCGGCCGCGAGCTCGCTTCCCCTCACCGCCTCCTGCACACCCTTCGTCCCCGATTTCACCTGACCGGTGCTTCTTCTCCTTCCCAACCGGCGCTCCTTCTCTCCCATCGAGCTCGCGGATCTGGTGGCCACCTGACCGCCATCGAGTTCGGCGCGGGCGCGGTCGCGGATCTGGCGGCCCTGGGCGTCTTGGGCGACGACAACCTGCCGCTTGATGCACGGAGGACGACGACGGAGTCCCGCCACGGTGACGGACGGCCGTCTCCTGATGTTGACCAACGGCAGCCTCCAGGCGAAGGGCCACGGGGACTGCTGCTCCGCCGGGAAGCCACGCGATGGCACGGGGACCCGGAGCTCGAGGCGGCGGAGACGGAAGCAGATCCGCCCCGAGCAGGCTCCGCGTGGATTGTCAGGTTAGTTTTTGATTTTTGTGGTAAATCGTGTCCTTAGGCAATGCATGCCCACACTTGACGTGGATTTCGTCAGGTTACTGTCCAGAATGAGATGATGTCTGATTCAATTGGCGGTGTCTTAGACGATGACCAGGCGGAGGAAGAAACTGAAGAACTTGCTAATCAGGTCATTCACTGTTTTTCTTTCCATTGTTCTTCAATAAGCCCTGTACTTTGCTTTTGATTATTCATTCTGTTTCTTGCCATTGCCTTTTAGGTTCTGCAGCAATTTATTGGTGTTTCCGCAAATCGCCCTGACTCCAGCAAGGAATGCATGTTTTCTGTCAGTGGTCTAGTGCTACTGATCGAGTCACTGAAGCCTGAAATCTGAACAATTAGAACAATACTATATCAACTGGTGTCTTGGTGTTTTGTCTGCAAGAATCAAACGAGTGAACTCGTCCAATTTACTGTGGAGACTGGACAGTGGATTCTGGTCCTCGTTGAATAGCCATATGTTAAGGAAGCAGTGCTGTCAGTTCACAATCTGGTGGACCATCGATATAATGAGTTGAGTGCAGTGAGTCAAGCTGTTTACTTGGTCAATTCTACGAGTTGGAAGGAACCAGCGGTTGCTTACTGAAATAGAAAACGCTAGCGAATGAAGCACGGTCATAGTGAACTAGTAGTGACAGTGTAATACAATACATACATACTCCTAGCAATTGATCAATTCATAGATGCAAGACTTTGCCACTTTTTAGTTACTGAAGCAATGCTGCACCTTGAAATTAAGAAAATATCACTACAATTTTTATTGACCTTGAAGTACCCTGCCTAGTAGCAGGCATTTTTTTTTAAAAAAAAGAAAAGGGTTGCCCAGTTTGGGCAAAACCGTTGGATGCCCATGGCGATCTCCCGTGCACGGCGTCAAACAACTTGAGCAGAAACAGTGTATGACACGTGGGCTCCATCATGGGGTAAGTTCACCAAACCAAAGAAGACGTGACCCCTGTCGAAAGAAAACCACCCAACCAAACACTCCCATCTCTAAGTCGGGCTACAATGAGCCACCAAAACCAAAAAGCAACCAAAGTGGTGGCGGTGGCTTGATTGATGCGGTAAGTCGGCCCTTAGATTGAAATTTAAATTTACATTGGGCATCACAACCAAACACACCCATAATGCCTTCCATACATAGATAGTTTCCCTACGCTACAAATTCAATAAAGGCGCTACTTTATTGAGTTGAACATATCCACCAGTAACTATACTATATCTCATGCTAAAAAGTAATAAAGGCACTACTTTATTGAGTTGAACATATCCTCCTTCCTTTTCCGCACTCGAGCTCTGCATCTCCTGTCCTCCTATGGATTCATTTCCGTCCGTCGTCAATCGTTCCCGTCAAGGAGGCGCGGCATTGAGGCGGAGTCAAAGTCCCGCGCGTTGGCGGCTTGGCAAGCGGCGGCGAGGCCGACTCCCACGCGGCGGCGGCTTGGCGAGCGGCGGCGAGGCCGACTCCCACGCGGCGGCGGCTTGGCGAGCGGAGGATTTCGATGTGGATTTCGCTGTGGCTGTCCTCTCTGCAGTGGATTTTGCCCCCAATCCTACGCCGGTCGCCGTGCTCCCGCTCTCCGTGCCGACGGGCAACTGTCGCACCCTACCGCCCCACCGGGTACAAGCCTGCAGCCCGCCACTCTTTGTGAGAAACCTGCACACCCTACCGCCGGCAGCGCGCCGCTGGCCGTCGTCGACGTCGACGGGATGGATTTCATCCACCGGGTAGAAGCCTGTAGCCCGGCGCTCTTCGTGAGAAAAGCCTGCAGCGCAGCCGTGGCTCACGCTGCCGGCAGACAGGTACGATTCGTTCCTTCCCTCTCGCCATTGCTCTGCCGTGCCAAATGCTATTGGACTTAGATGCATCTCATGAACTCAATTCTAATCTGAAGTCTCATGCCAAATTCCTTCTGGCACCCACTTGATCTCATATGTCAGACATCTTATCTTTTCCAGACATATGTCAGACATGGTATGGCCATCGTATTAGGAAGTCTGAACATTCATGGTATAATGTTACCAGGATACTTGCTCTAATTCTCTGTTGATTCACGACTCATAAATGATACGAGTATTTTTTGTTTCTGTAAACGAACAAATCACACATGTCATAAATACGATTGCTTGCATTTAGCTCACATCTATATCATTTTCCTATAAGATTTTGTTTCAAGATGTAACAGTAATTAAGTATGTTGCCCCTGCAGCAGTGGGTTCACTTCCTTTAGTATCTCGAACCAAGGTGAGGCAGGCTAAGGTTAGTGTCACAAACCGTTTCCCGGTCAACGAGGAGGGGAAGACGGAAGGCGTGACGTGGCGTAGATCGTCGAGGCGGCGGCGCGGGCGGTGTGTGGCGTGGCGGCGGTGGCGGGGGCGGCGGCGGGCGGCGGCGGCGGTGCGGGAGGTAGAGATAGGTAGGGTAAAACCCTAAATTATTTCTGGATTGATTGTCTCACAATAGTTGCCCCGTATTTATATGGGGGTTTACAATTGCTAACGAGCCAAGCCCATTAGTCTTTTCGAGCTCACTTTAATTTAACTAAATAAATTTACTAATAAAAGCTATATAATAATTAATTATTCAGCCACTCCGCTTATCCCGGCGATTCTCTGACTGAGTGTGGCAGTTAGTTCCATTCATTTCATTCGATTCAATTTCCAAACTTTTTTCGAGTTTTCTTCTTTTAGTCAATCTCTGAACAACATTCTCTATGAACTGCATTGGTTCAAATTCTTTGGATGGAGTATTTAGCTATTCTCACTGAGTATTGGACTGAATTGTTCTGGCACGGGCTGAGCAGATGAAATCCTGGGCGAAGCATGACCTGGCGAAGAGGCTGTCGGCCCTAAGACAGGTGACATTTTCTTTTTTGAAGCAACAGCTAACAATATAGAATGGACAGTTACTAAAAAGATTTTTAAACATGTATCAAGAATGGATCTGAGTTGTCGTACAGTATAGATAGATTCAGGTATAACTGAGAAACAATGGCTTTTCAGTAGGCCTTTCAGGCAGGTGAACCTGTGTCTTTTCCCTTGTTCAAGTCATAATTGTAGACTGAAATAATATAACAATATATGTTTCATCAAAATGAATTTATCTCATTAATTTTCCTTGGCTTCTTTACACTCTAACATGTAGGCCTCGAGATACCAGGTTCAAAGCAGAGTTTTGTATTTTTAACAAGGTAAGCAATTCAAACGTACATAATCACTTATCTCTATCTCTGCCACTAATAATGCACCAATTGTCGCAAAAAGCTCACACAGGTGCGGTTCTCCATACACATGACCGGTTGCAGTTCTCGACACGCGCAGGTCAACTACGGTGCCTAGTGGCGGGGCTGGTTGCATGGTCGGGTGGCGGTGGCGCCTGACCATGCGCGCTCTGCCGGGGCGCGCGAGGGGAATCGAAATTGGACGGCAGGGAAGGGCGCATGGATGGTACTGGCGCCAGCATACCGGGGCATGTCTTAAATGAGGCCATAGCTTTATGAGTTGCTTACTAAGTTGTTCTCTTCAGCAATAAACTAGAGCAATAAGTAACTTGTTATCTTTATGTGGATCTCTTCGATGAAACCGTGGCGTTAGCACATGCATAAGTAACTTGGTGGTTTTTATGTGCATCTCTTAAATGAAACCATGGCATTAGCACGGGCACTATACTAGTTTATATAATCCGTTAAATAAAGTCTACAACTTACTTTAGTTCGGAAGAAGAATCTATAGAATTTATTTCCCATCCCTGACTATGGATTTGAGATCGACTGAGCATAGGAAAGTCGTGAAATCTCAAAATCCCTTGTAAACACACGCTCATACAACAGTGGCGGATCTAAGATTTCAATCATGGGGTACAAGCAAAAATAATATAGTTCATCAACATAGACATGACATAACTAGGTCACTAAACGATGATAAAATTGGTTGTGATTATATATAGATGGAACAAGTTACAAGTTTCTAACTTTCCATAATTCTGATACAAGTTTCAAGCTAAAGCTTCACACGTCGTTCCACCATGGCTTGAAAGCGTTTAATGATATCTTCATTTCTTACATGTGACAAAAAGTCACGCTAAATAAATATGACCAAACAATCATTTAGGTATTGATCACCCATGAATATTCGAAGCTTGGTCTTCGTATAGTTGATTGTTGAAATACTCTATCAACACTAGCTACAAGAAGGATGAGGACCAATTTCAGCAATACGTGCAAAGCGGCAAACTGCTTATTATATATACATCGATACATGTTGTCTAGTTTAGAACTGGACTGTTGTTGGGCATAGAAACCAACAAATTTAGAGTGTTGGGGCTGTTGTATGGGATGAGTAACAATATATTATACATGTACAAGGTCTTAAAGAGTATATATACTTGATTTTTTTCAAAAATTTTGGGGGACAACTGTACCTCCATGCCCCTACAGTATATCCGCTCCTGTCATACAATATATTTTTATTAAAACTGTCGAAAGACTAAGAATATCCCAGCAAATCTTCATATTGATAAAATCACCACAAATGTCTCGTTATCAAAGGACATATCATCTACCATTGAAAGAATAATGTTATTAAATAACATTGGAAAATGTGAGCACCTATGTTAAGTCAAGAAGGGAGACCTAGGTGGGTAGGTTCCACCACAAAGGATCCAACTGGTTGAGTTATGCTAAGTTAAAATAAAACAAAAACTCTAACAAAAAAAAACAAAAATATAATGATATCAGGTCTAGCAGCCCAATTTATGTGAAGGTACAACACTATCAATATAATAGTGCTAATGGAGTCTCATGTTCACCACCAAGAGAGCCTTGAAATCACCGCATGTCACAGCACAGGATGCCCAGCCCGGAGAGGGGGGCTAGGCACGGCCCAAGCCAGCCAGGCCGCCCGGGGGAAGGGGCGCACGCTTGCGCCCGGGAGGGGGCGGCGCCGCCGCTGCCCTCGTCGTGCACGTCATCGTCATCTTCAATTAGGATTAGGACTTTTGTGTGGATATTCCATTCTATAAGAAAATCTCCTATTAGGAAAAAGAATAATAGTTTGTTTGTAAAAGATATTCCGTAATATAAGGAAACCTTTTGAGATTGCTTGAGATACAAGTTCCATAGAAGGATTATATTAACAAGGAGGATGTAATATTTTAGGGATAATTAAATAAAGAAAATATTCCACCACTCATACTCTTCCACCACCGTTGCCCCTTGCTCCTGCGCCGCTGCCACCGCTACCGCCCAAGGCGCCGCCGACACCGTCATCGTTGCCCCTCCCCAAGGCGGCTGTGACACCACACTAAGTGAAAAAAATAGCCTACAAGTTAGATTGTACTCCGAAAGTTCCCTTGTGGTTTTTGGTAATTGAGTGACAACATTAGGTGGACTAATAATGTGTGATTGAGATAATACACAGGAGATTAGTTCACATGTGATGACGCAATGAAGAAGCTTTATTACATATGAGACATGACATGAAGTCATGTGACCAAGGTAGAGAAGATCAAGGTGAGGCTTGACTTGATGGACCAGTTGCAAGTGTGAAGGGCTAGTCGAGGCTTTGAAGTCATGGACCGCGAGGCGGTGAAGCTTGGGCAAGACTTGGCGTTGACGGACTGACGTAACGGTGAAGAGCAAGTGAGGTCAAGATCGATGTATCAATAGGGTCATGTGATGATATGAAATGAATCATATCATTCTTGATCGTGTTGTTTCATTTGTTGCATCGACACTTGGAGGAAGTGGAACGGCAATGCACAAGGCAAAGGTATATCCTATAAGTCATTTCATTTTGCCGGTCATAGGTGAGTAGAGAAGGTTATGACCGGATTTAGGTTTGATAACCGTACTATGAAGAGGGGAAAACTTCAATCGCTTTACTCACCTAGTGCCACTAATTTTATTTGCAAATAGTATATGTATTGGGGTTAGTGACTTGGTGAGATGTTGAGACTCTCCTTGAAAAGGCTTAAAAATGATATATCTTTTGCCAAAGAGATTTGGATTTATTTGGATGAGATAACACATCATTTGGAATAAGCTTTGTTGAGAATCTTTGAAGAAAAAGGTGAAAGAAAGTGCTACTGGATTTTCCGATTCAACCTAGTGCAATTTCTGGCAAATGGTGCTCAGCTTGGGGAGCATTCGTCGTTCTGGACAGAGGAGCCTTCACCGGAAATTTACCGTAGCCGAGCTGGAAATTCTACTTGCTGGAAATGAAAAAGAGAAGAAGAAGGCTTGGGCTGCTGCTTTGCTGCCTTGGCCTGCTAGGCCCGTCGACCGCGCCTTGGGCCGGCCTGCCTGCTGCCGCGCGCTAAACAGTAGCGCTGCTGGGCCTGTCCGTGAGCTGGGCCACGCTCCTGCACTGCTTCTTTTCTGTACTAGTCCATGCGCAGGCCCAAGTGTTGCCGGCCGCCGCTGCATGCTGCCTTTCATAGTATGATCCATTCATTAGCGTACCAGTTTTCGCTCAAAAAAAAAAAAAAAAAAAAAATTAGCGTACCAGTTCGTTCTTTGACAAAGCAAGCCGCCGCCGCCCGTTGCAAAGCAAGAGAGAGTCTGGGAGCGTGGAGTGCTGCTGCCGTTGGAGTGGCGCTGCCGACTGTTAGAGGCAAGGTCCAGGAGCCGTCGGCCTCTGTCCAGCCAGGGATAAAAGCTTCGGTCTGCCCTTCCTGGCTGCTCTCTCCTAGCATAGTGAGCTCTTCTGTTCCTCGTTTCTTCGTAAGAACGAGGGCTAGAGTTTCTCCTCTCATCTCTCGTATGATTTGAGCTAAAATTTTCTAGAGAGATTAAGTGCTCTTGGTGGGTGTGTATGAGAGGGTGAAGATCCACCTCCTACCCTATCCATTCCTCTCAAGATTATTGTCAATTTGAGTGAGGGATTGGAAACCTAGTGTGCATGCATTTGTGATTTATTTTCGTGGCATTAGGTGGTGATTGCGATTGTGGTATTCTTGTTTCTCTTGGTGATTGCCATCACCTTTACGGTTTGGAGATTATGACTCCGTTTGAAGCACGCAAGGAGATTGTGCGGTGCTCCGGAGGAGGATTTGTGAGGTTTGTGCTCACCTCACGGGGATCGTGAAGAGCAACATTACTGGAGCGTGTCATTGAGTTACCACCCTTGTAAGTGGTGTCCTGGAGAGCCTCAAGGGGCCAACTAGCGGAGAGCCGCATAGTCCAAAACCATCGAGGTATTGGTCGACACAACGAGGAGTAGGGGGAAGTTGACAAGCTTCTTGATACCTCGGTAAAAAATCACCGGTGTCAACTTGTCTACTCTTCTTGGTGGTTTGCTTTCTCCAAATCACAAGCTATGTATTTACATTTATATATATATTGTGCTTGTGTTAGCTAAGTAAATCGAGCTCTTTGGTTTAGCTTGTGTAGCCTTGTCATTGACCATCTATTGAGTTTAGGGGCTTTGTGCTTTTGCTTACTAGAATTGTGTAGGATTTTTCCAAACTTGCTAATTTACTAGTGCATAGGTTTGGGTGACCTTGCAATAGAATTGTTTAGTAGCTCAAGCTAGGCTTAGCACCTCATTTGCTTTATGTAGGATCTTTTGAGAGGTGCTATTAGAGTCATAGATATAGGGATGAAGTCTTGGCTAAGCAAATAGTTTTATTTCCGTATTATATTCGATTATTTTGGGCGCAATTAGTTTAAGAAAGGACTATTCACCCCCTCTAGTCCCCATCTCGACACTTCAACTCCCTCCGATTTAAATGATAAGTCGCTTTGACTTTTTTTCGATACATCCACTATGTTATGCATTTACTCCCTCCGTCTCAAAAAAAAGAATGACGTTATGGGAAGCGTCTTAGGTCAAACTTTCTCAACTTTGATTGCATTTATAGAAAATATATGACATTTAAATCTTCAAATAAATTTGTTAAAGAACTAGACTTATAATAATTACTTAGTACAAATATTTATATATTTTAATATATAATTGCCAAACATTTTAAAAACATTGACTCTTGGGAAGCGAGAATGACACTTATTTTGGAGCAGAGGGAGTAGATAGAATAATATGTCTAGATATATAAAAAAATAGATGAACCAAAAAGTCAAACATAACTTATAATTTAGAATGAATGGAGTATGATCTAATGGTTTAATTTAAATAAAAAAGTTGCTTCAAACGTTAATTTGTAAATTTGAATAAGAAATTAAGGAAAACTAACCATTTAATTCCATAAGTGTTGAAAAAAATATACAAAATCAAAGAGTTCATATAAAACAAAAATACTAAAAACAAATTATCAAGACAATGCATTTTTTTTGAAGAAAAATACAAATAAATATTATCCATATGAATTATAATTATGAATATCTAAATAAAAATTTAAATTTATAATAAAAAGTATTTGTGCGCAGCCGCATGGGAAAAAAGTACAATAACAACAAAATAAATAAAAAACTATTTTAAAACGTTTTTAACGAAACAAATCTAATTTTTTTAAGAAATAAACCATTCAGACGTTCAGCTGTCGTTTGTCGTGCATGGTTGAGTTCTTGATCGATGCGATGTCCAGTCTTGTTCACAACCCCTGGCCCAGCCCAAGCCCAACTTTCCCCCGTAGCCCAGCACAGCCCACGACTCATGTATGGCAGCCGAGCGCTGCTGGTCAGACGCCGCTCTACGAATCCAAAGAAGCCACCCCTCCATTCCCGACGACCGCCGCCGCCGCCGCTATGGCCCCGCCCTAGCTACAGTAACCGCGAGCCAGCACCTTCCCCACAGCACCACCGCCCTAGTTCGTCCGCGGCGCCACCCGAGAATCCCCAATCGGCCCCGTCCCCAAATCTCGGAGCTCGCCCTCGTCGCCTCCTACCCTGCGGACCTAGGCATCCTCCCCCGGCCGCCGGAATGCCTGCCGGTAAAGCGCTGAAGGGAGCGCGGCAAGCAGATCCGGAGAGTGGCGGCGACCGGATCGGTGCCCTCCCCGACGAGATCCTTCACCGTGTCCTCTCCTTCCTCCCCGCGCGGCAGGCCGTGCAGACATGCGTACTAGCCCAGCGCTGGCGACACCTCTGGAAGTTCGCCACGGGGCTGCGCATCGTCGGCGCCGACGGGGAGGCGCCGTTGCCCTTCAAGGAGGCCCGGGGGTTTGTGGATATCCTCTTGCTCCACCGTGGAAGCTCTCCTCTGGAGACATTGAGCTCAGGGTCGCCGGAGCCGCATCCGACGTTCGCCACGTCAGGCTCTGGGTCAGTTACGCTGTGCAATGCAAAGTCGAGGTCCTGCACCTCAGCTTCCTTGGGAATACCCTTGCTCGGATGCGGCCAGAGGACCCACCCCTCGCCTCCAGGCACCTGACCAAACTAGAGCTCCGCGGCCTAGTGTTCTATGATTATTTTCTTGACTTCTCGAGTTGTCCTGAGTTGCAAGATCTAAAGATTAGATATTGTAGCTTCGAGCATGCCAAAAGGATCTCATCCAATTCCTTAAGGCATCTAAGTATCAGAGGAGGCACATTCAACCCGAGTTTCCGAGCACGAATTCTTGTCCCAAATCTTGCTTCATTGGAGCTATCTTTGGGCATGACTCCTGTCCTTCAGAAAATGCCCTTGTTGGTTGAGGCATATGTTCTATTCTGTGGCCTTTGTGAAGACTCCTGTAGCAGTCCTGCTCCTAATTATGTCAACGATGGGGATTGTGATAAGAGCTGCCTTGGTTGCACACGAGATGATAGTGCCTCTGTGATTTTGCATGCTGTGTCCCAAGCAATGGATTTGGCTTTGGTTACTTCCTCTAACACAGTATGCTGAGACATCAAATTATCATGTTCATGTTCACCTTTTTTCAAACATAATGTTTATAGTATAAGTTGATTGACCTGTCTGGTTGCTATCTATCCAGTTTATTTTCAGAAGGGATTTGAAAGGTTGCCCTACTTTTAATCGATTAAAGTATTTGTCTGTTAATGAAAACTGGTGTGTGCCTGATGAATATCCACTAGCATGTATTCTTGAACATTCACCAGTTTTAGAGAAGCTTTTTCTTGGTATAAATATCGAGGTAAGCGATTTCTAAATTGGCAACTGTTGCACCATAGAACTCAAATTGTTGGTTGATCTTGGTGAAATCTTTATGATAATGCAGATGAAGGGAGTTACCGTGGAAATAAAAAGGAAGGTTCAATCCGAAGGAGCTACCACCAACCATATCATCACACCTTAAGGAAGTTGAAATATTTTGTAGAGGGCTTAATGGAACTGTCCTTAAAGTTTTGCAGTTCCTGACCAAATTTAATATCAGTAAGTTAGTTAGCAACACTATCTTGCATTCTCTATTTCTTTTGTTTGGCATAGCATATGGGTTGATTAAAGTGGCAAGCAATGAAGAAACTCTATTAGTTACTAAGCAATGATTTGCGTATACCATGTTATTGTGGAAATCAAAATCTTGCACCACATTTTGGTGATGGGGAGTGGAAAAATACCATCTGATACATTTTATTCACAAGTGTTTGTACACACAGACTCAGTCTCCATGCTTCCATATTACAATTGTGTGCCTCTGTATTCGGGAAAGATAAAGCAACAAAGAAATTCCTAACTTTAGGAAAGTGAATGTACTTAGCCAGAAAGAAAGAAAACATGTGCACTAATTTTTGGGGCAGAGCAGTAGTATAATGTGTTAATTTTTGCTGCACCATAACGCAAATATGCCCATATGTCAGTTTTTAATAGGTCCTGCTGTATATGTAATTTAAGTTGTGCTACCTTTTATTTTCAGAAATTCAGTTGATAATCCCCTCTTTGTTCATTGGGAGTCTCTCCCCGCCACCCTCCCTCATACTCGCTAGGCTATGAGTGTCTTTGTAGAATAAATGTTCTTATTTGTTTCCCTCCTTGTTTCATTTCTTTATTGTTGGGTTAACCGCTATCATACTTTGAACTCTTGAATCTGTTTTCACAATCTTACAAAAGCTATATCCAGGTGCCCCTTTAACAGTTATGACATTAGACGAGTTGTATGCAAGGATGCGATACCCAAATCCGTTTCCATTTTGCTATAATTTCTCAGCTTTGCTATCCACCTTATCATCTAGGATTCTGAATATTTTGATTTCCATGCTAGTTGTGTTTGTAGTGATGATTTTACTTCAAAACTAATGCATTTTACAATTCTGTGCAGACATGTTTTATTTAAAAGGTTGCATTCAAAATTACATGTCAAAAACAAAAACACAATAATATACCATGATACCTATTTATGTAAAATTCAGAGCTGGATGACAAATACTTCCAATGTCCGAAGATGATGTCATGTCCTTGAACATGGGAAGTAATTCATTATGGTTTCTATTGTAGCTCAATTTAAGTTGTTCACAACTCCAGTTTTCTAATATTCCAGTCCAATTGAAATTTCATATGCTTGTCTTTTCCTGTTTATCATCTATACTTTTTTTTTTTTTTTTTTACCTCTCAGTCATGTGTAAGATGATACCCCTAGCACTTACTATGCTTTTGGATTTGTATAGGTTTTAGTTTCCCCAAAGAAGCTCAAAGCTGAAGACAGATCTTTCTGCAACTTAAATGCAATAGGAAACTAAGAAGCCACTCCTCTCCATTTCCGACCTCCGCCGCCGCCGCTATGGCCGCCCTAGCTACAGTAACCGCGAGCCAGCACCTTCCCCACAGCACCGCCGCCCCTAGTTCGTCGGTGGCGCCACCCGAGAATCCCAATCGGCCCGTCTCCAAATCTTGGAGCTCGCCCTCGTCGCCTCCTACCACGGGGGAGCTAGGCATCCTCCGCGACGCCGATGCACTGCCGTAAAGCGCTCAGGGGGCGGGGCAAGCAGATCGGAGAGTGGCGGTGACGGATCGGTGTCCTCCCCGGCGAGATCGCCGCCGTGTCCTCTCCTTCTTCCAGCGGCGGGCCGTACGGACATGCGTACTAGCCCGTCTTTGGCGACACCTCGGAAGTTCGCCCGCGGGCCTGCGCATCGTCGGCGCCCGGCGGGGAGGCGCCGTTGCCCGCCGAGGAGGTCGGGAGTTTCTGGACAGCCTCTTGATCCTCCGTGGAAGCTCGCCTCTGGAGACATTTGAGCTCGAGGGTCGCCGAGAGGCGTGGTTGACTTTGCAGCGTGAGGCTGCGGGTCAGGCACGCCGTGGAGTGCAAAGTCCAGGTCCTACAGCTCAGCTTCCTTGGGAATAAATTTGCTCGGATGCGGCCAGAGGACCCACCCCTCGCCTCTAGGCACCTGACCAAACTAGAGCTCTGCGGCCTAGTGTTCAGTGATGATTTTCTTGACTTCTCTAGATGTCCCTAGTTGCAAGATCTGAAGATTAAGGATTGCAGCTTCAAGCATGTTGAAAGGATCACATCCCAGTCCTTAAGGCATCTAAGTATCAGAGGGGGCAAATTCAACCCGAGTTTCTGAGCACGAATTCTTGTCCCGAATCTTGCTTCATTGGTGCTATCAGTTGCTTTCGGCAGGACTCCTGTACTTGAGAAAATGCCCTTGTTGGTTAAGGGTTTAGTTGGAATCTGCAGGGATTGTAAAGACTGCTGCAGCAGTCCTGACAATGGGGATTGTGGTGATGAGAGCTGCGGAGGAGGTTGCATACGAGATGACAACACCTCTGTGATTTTGCATGGTATGTCGCAAGCAAAGTCTTTGGTGTTGAGAGCTTCTCATGACACGGTATGCTTAGACCTCAAATCATCATGTTCATGTTCATCTTTTTTTTTCAAACATCATGTTTACATATATTAAATATTTATTCATTTATCTTGTTGCTATATGTCTAGTTCATTTTCAGAAGAGATTTAAAACTTTGCCCTACTTTTAATCAATTGAAGTCTGAGTCTCAATGAAAACTGGTGTGTGCTTGACGAGCGTTGTTAGAGGAGTCAAGAGCCTATTGGGCCTTAGCCCATTAGGGTAGATTAGTGGATTACTTAGGGGCCAAGTCAAACCTCTCTATATAATGAGAGGAGATGTATTGATCTATAATCAAGCAAGAGATTAAGAAGGAAATCCCTTCTCTCTTGCCGGCCGTGCGCGAGACCCCCGCGGCCGGCGTTCTGTGTTCGCGAACCCTAGCTGCCGCCGCCAATCCTGTGAACAGTACCCGCGGTACTGTAGCGCCGCTGGTACTGTAGCGCGACCGTATTTCTTTGCCCTCTCTCCCTCACGACGATCTTAGCTAGCGGCGTCCATAACAATTTGGTACGAGCCGCGATCCGTGGGCTCTCGCCGCCATGGATTCCACGAAGGAAGCAAGGAGCTCGTGGTCCGCTATGGACGCCGCACAAAGGCGCGATGCAAGGAGCCGCTGGACACGGATCGCCATGGCGGCAAGATGGAGTCGGATTTGAAGGCGTTTAACGCGATTGGAAGGCGTGCGACGGCGCTCCGAGCTGCTTCCTACGCCGCCGCCGTCGTTCGGTAGCGGGTCGGTTGCTAGCGAGGCGATTGCGGCCAGCGCCGTATTTGCCTCATGGTGCGCCGGCGGGCACCACTCCATCTTCAAGCGGAGCGCGTGTCCTCCCCGCAGATCGAATCGCGGCCGCAGCGGCGACCTCCATCTTCAGCGGAGGCTTCCGTCTTCCCCGCGATCGGGCGCTTTGCTGCTACGGCGGCATTGCGGATGGCGCTTGCACAAGAGAGTGCGTCGTGCGATCTGCGGCGGTGCGGCTCGCGGCTGGCCGCGCGACCTCCTAAGCAGCGTCGTAGGGTCGCGGGGAGATGCGCCGGCGATACGGCGAGGCGGTATTGGCGGCGATCGACCCGGCAAGGTGGGGCGCGACCAGCGCGCGTCTGGATGGCCACCCACAACTTCGGCGCGGCGGTTGTTTTTCGTAGCCGGCGCACTCGGTCTGTGAGAGCGGCTACTCTTAAATCACCGGCGGGGACGCGCGCGCCTAAGCGCCGCGCCCGCGTTTCGTTGGCCGCCGCGGGTGGTCGTCTCCTCGCTGGCGTCGCCGCGGCGACTAGTCCCGCAGATCGTTCCGTGCAACCCTCTCGTTCCGATGGTCTCCATGGGATCGGCGTTATACACATGCAGATCCAACACGCGGAGGTGGTCCGCCTTATATCTTTGGTGTCGAAATTAAAGAGTTGCAATTTATTTTTGGTCAATAAGATAAGCCGAGATGTAAAATGCTTGTTCTTAGGTGTTAAGTTAGTGTCTAGTGTCATCGTTAGTGTCATTGTTAGGTTGCGGCTTCGAGGGCGAGCTGCATGTCCGTGTGGGGAGTAGTGTTAGAGGAGTCAAGAGCCTATTGGGCCTTAGCCCGTTAGGGTAGATTAGTGGATTACTTAGGGGCCAAGTCAAACCTCTCTATATAATGAGAGGAGATGAATTGATCTATAATCAAGCAAGAGATTAAGAAGGAAATCCCTTCTCTCTTGCCGGCCGTGAAGCGAGAGCCCCGCGGCCGGCGTTCCTCGTGTCCCCTCAGAACCCTAGCCGCGCCGCCAATCCTGTGAACAGTACCCGCGGTACTGTAGCGCCGCGGGTACTGTAGCGCGACCGTCGCTGCTGCCCTCTCTCCCTCACGATCTCAGCCCCAACGACGTCCATAACAGTTGTGCTAACTGAGTAACTGTTAACTCCATGTTAATTACTGAAACAGTGATTTGGGTATGCCAAGTTATTATGGGCATGGAAACCTTGCACTGCATTCTGCCACTCTGGTTATGGGAAGGAGAATGCACCATTTGCTCCATTTTATTCATGAATCGGAACTGTTTCCAAAAAATCGTTCGCCTCTGTATGTGGGAAAAGAGAGCAACATGTTGCACATTTTTGGCATTGCAGAGCATCAGGACAGAGTTGTGCACCATAAAACAAATATGTCAATATATCGGATTTCATTGAATAACTTCTACTGTATATGTAATTTTTGAGTTAAGCTAATTTTTTAGTTCACTGGGAATCTATACATGAATAGTGTATATGTGTTTTCCATATAAAATTCTTATTTGTTCCCCTTGTTTCATTTTTATTATTTCTGGATTAATCATTATGACACTTTGGAGCCTGAATATGTTTTCACCAACTTAGAAGGTTTTTGACCATGTAGTGCTGGTTGATCAGTTATATGACAGCAACCAGAGTTCTATGCAAGGATGCAAATAGGCAGTAATGTGATATCCAAATCAATTTTGTTTGCATACTTTAACTTATTTATTGGCTTTCATATCCACTTTTTAGCTAGGATTCTACATTAAGGACTATCTCTGCTTCTCATGAATATCTTGATTTTTCTTGCTGGTAGTGTTTGTAGTGGAAATGCTAGGAGACGTTCCTTCAAACTAATGGAATACTGTCTCTGCCTAGAAATATAAAAAAATACTTTCAGATTGGTCGGTAGTTTTATTAAAAGGTGACATTCAATGTTGCATGTCAAAAACACAATAAAATAGCATGTCTAGACCAGCCAATGTACTAGAGATGCCTTGTTCTTGAACACGGGTAGTAATTGACTAAACTTCTATTGATGCTGCATTTTAGTTGTACAACATTCCAGCTTTAGAATATTCTAGTATGCTACTGTTTGGTCAGTTGAAGCTTGTATACAGTTTGGTCAACTGATGCCGCCGAACTACCGGGAGTTCATCGTGCTCCTGACGAGCGACACCCTCGCCATGGACGACGAGTTCCTGATCGTCAACAACACGCCCTGCTGCCGATGGAAAACCGGTGAACTTTCTGTTCCCGACGACGACTGTCATTCGATCTGAAATTCTGAGCAAAACAGAACTTTTTTTCGACAAAAGAAACAAGTGTTACTTTTCAGCACGGAGGCGTTCCTGATGCTGCACGACAGGATTGTGTCGCGGGCTCCCCTACGCTGGTGACGGCCAGGGGGAACGCGCGATCACGATAGTAGGTTGATAGCAAAAAGGCTTCTGGTTCAGTGGAGTCCAATGGGACGTTTTCGATCAGGGTTTAAACCCTGGTGAAACCATCTTTCTTACTCCCTCCGTTCCAAGTTATAGTTTAATTTGACTTTCTAGATACATTGCTTTTGCTATGCATCTAGTTATACATTATGTCTAGTTGCATAGAAAAGCCAAAAACGACCTACAATTGGAATAGAGGAAGTAATTATTTTTCTAGAAAAGGTAGGTTACACGTGTGCGTGTCTAGTAGTATTGTGTGCATCGGAGGCTAGAGCCTACCAATCTTTTTGAAGAAAAAAAAGAGGTTGATATACATTTTTAAGAGCCAATGACAATAACACAAGAATACAAACCTTGTTTTACTATTTTTTTTTTTGCTTAACATACCGCTTTATTAATGATAAGACAACACAATAGTGGAAATGTATATTAAAATAACTGATAGAACAAATTACAAGGTACAACACTAGACCCGTAAAATCGAGTCAATGACCCAGATTCTTTATTTTAGGAAACAAACGCAAACAGATTATCCTCATCCTTGGCCTTATTAGTGCGTCAGGCCTCTTTAGCCGATTCTGCTCTTCTTCAGGTTCAGCCGGTTTCTGAGGACGTCTCTTTAGCCGATAGCTCCTTCTTTCTCTAGGCAAAAAGCACCTTCCTGGACCGGCTAATTCGTTCACCACGATTTCTGGGGAAATCCGTGTCGACCGACATCTGGTGTCAACAATGTCCTAAAGTATTAGTGATTTACCAAGAACAAATCATAATGGTATGAACCCAAGTCAACAGCAAAGTGGAAGTTATGTGTCGTTCCGTTTGATAACCCAACAAGGCAACAATGCTATAAATTTTTTTAATAAGAAAATGGAATATATTAAAATTATCTTAGCTTTTGCATCGACCATTGCATATAAGCTGTTAACATGGGACGTGTGGTTTTGATTTTACAAGAGAATAAAACTAATCCTGATGTGAAAAACTTCGGTTTTGCCCCGTGCACACATCCTCCCTCTCTCCAAGTCAATATCCGGCAAATGCCTCGGGTGGAGAGTAAGGTCCCATCCTCCCTCTCTCCAAGTCAATATCCGGCAAATGCCTCGGGTGGAGAGTAAGGTCCCATCCTCCCTCTCTCCAACTCAATATCAGGCAAATGCCTCGGGTGGTGAGTAAGGTCCCATCCTCCCTCACTCCAAGCCAATATCCGACAAATGCCTCAGGTGGAGAGTAAGGTCCCATTCGGCACATCTCAGCTTCACTGTTGAGCTTGAGGAACAACTTTCTTGATAAAGAGATGATATGTTTTGGAAAATTTTTTTTGGCAAAATATCTTCACCAACAACTTCATGCATGGCTGAGAGAGGCAAATGAGGGAGATAACTGTGAAAAACTAATGTTTTTTTAGCTTCACCTCTCTCCATTCCTTTCTTGAAGCATAAAAATGGAGTTTTGCCCATGCAGCTATTTTGAGAGAGTGATTGTAAAAAAGGGTTATGAAGCAGTTGGTCAAGCTGTGTCAAACATGACTTAAGATTTAAATAAATAAATCATTAAATCTGAATGCAATTGAGTTTAGATAGAGTTGTAGTTGCTTTGGTTTTCTGTAAGGAATATTGTTAATTGATTTTGGTTGCACTGTAGGCATGAGAGTTTTATTAAGAAAAAAACAAAACTAAATATCCATAGGGACATCATTTTTTTGCACTGTAGGCGAGAGAGGAGGAAAATGCACGCGGTGGTGTAGTTGTAGTTATATGTAGATACAGTTTATATATGAAATGTCAAATGGTAGTTCCAGACACCAAAGACATATAAGAATCTGACAAGACCAAAAAGCATCATAATAATGAGTACACAAATGGACCGTCAAATATCAAAAATGTGCAGTAGAGTGAATATGAAGAAACAATTAATGAGAAGATGGTATACGGAGTATATGCTACTCACCGCAGTGGAGTCCAATGGAGGGTAAAATGCATGAACATTTACTTTGTACATATAATTGTATCCTGTTGGGCCTTGCCCAAAAGTGTACTTGGCAACACCGCGTGCCATAGTAAATTCTCCGGTCCCTCCGACAATACTCCATGCCCGAATAGGATCCTTTGAAGCATAATCAATGATCCCTGTGATCTGAAGTGTGGATCCAGCGAACCTATATAGTATGAAGAAACGTGAAATATCATATATACCTCATCGTTGAAATGAAATTAGAGAATTTCCAATGTTTTGTGGATATATTATGCACAAGCAAACTATCAGAACTCTATTACTATATGAGCTGTTACATGTTGTGATTTGGCAGCTTCAAGAAAGGAATATATATAGTTTTTGCTATATTAGAAACTTCGCAACTCATTATAGCACTACCATGAACGGAAATAAGAACATATATGCGTCACATTCCGGCCTTTATTTGCTTGTGAAGAAGCATATAATTAATGCCGGAAACTACAATACATATAGGGCATATATACAGCTAGCTACGAAATCAGAGATGAGATAAAAAATTCTTACCTCGTCGCGTCATTGAACACAAAGTTCATGGACAGGTACCACTTGTTGGGAGCACCGTTTTGACTACTAGCCAAAACTTGCATTCCCTGACCATTCCCGATGACTTTTGCACTTGGATCTGGGCCGTCACGTAGAGGACAATCGTGAACCCACATCTCACCGAAGCGCGTATTTCCAGATCCTTGTACCATTTTTGCTTCGTTCTTGAGTGGCCCTTCAAACGCCTCATGCATGTATAGGGTCATATTAATCTCATTTTGAGCTAGCGCGCAAAGGAGAGGAGCTACTGTGAAAAAGGCTGCGCAAAGGAGAGGAGCTCTTGCGAAAAAGGCCATGGCAAGCTAGGATAGTTTGGACAGCGAGGAACGGTGTGTGTGTTCGAGAATGGAGGGAGGTCCTGTACTTATATACAGTCCCGAGCACTGAGGTAGCAATGGAGGATCTCGCTGTGCGCAGTTTGCACAGCGAGGAACGATGTGTGTGTGTGTTCCAGAATGGAGGGAGGTCCAGTACTTATATACAGCGTACTTATATACAGCCCCGAGCACTGAGGTAGCAATGGAGGATCTCGCTAGCTAGGGTAACATGGTTTCACGTGTGGTGCATCCAAGAGCTGTCTACGGATGTGTGCCACGTGAGGTATCTAGAAGGATGTGCCCGTGATGGACGGCGAGCTCTGCGGTGTGCGCAGTCGCACCAAAGGCCGACAAGGAAAATTCAATTTTAATTTTCTGATGGTGGCCAATCCGTCGAGCAGAGTGCAGATATGCAGGTAACAAAGGTGATGAATCAGCGAGGCGCGTCCCTTCCCAGTTCAATCACTGCACAAGAGATTGGGGAGTTTTTTCTTGTTCTGCATGCACTGTGCCATGTTCTCCTCCCCAACTCCATCAGGGGACGCGTGCCCGGCTCCTGAGAAAATTATCGGTGGTCATCCTTATCCGCAGGGGAACCTTCTCGTCTTCATCTTTTTCTCCTTTTTATTTTAATTTTCTACCAAGCAGCGCAGCAACAACCTACTCCTACTTCAAGACCTCTTCAGTTCATTCGTTTGGTCCGGTAGCAAGCCACCCACCGGCTCTGTGGATGGCGGTTTTCTACCCGCCGGCGACCATAATCTTCGGTTATTTGGCGATGCAACTCCATGACGCCGTCTTCATCCACTGCAAGCCCACGCCGGCGAGGCCTCTCCGCACCAACGGCACCATGCGTCTATGGCGGCTCTGCAGCGGCCCCGCCCGACGACCACCCGCTCCGGTGGCAAATTTGGATTCGAGTCCCTTAGGGACCTTGATGTAATTGTCTCCTTTGTTAAGGGCCAAATTGTAAGAATGCTGTTTTAATATAATACATGTGGCTCTTGTCAAAAAAAAAAGGTGATGAATCATGAAATTCAGGCTGCAATCAACCGATTCTACTGTAGGGACCACAAAATTACTTCACATCTTTTTCAGTTATGGAGCGCTATATTAATGGAATGGTGGTGGAGGATGATCCAAAGATGTATCACACTACTACGAAGGGAACACTAGGGCGGTTCTTGATGCACATTAGGGGCGCGGTTTTCCAACCGCCCCTAAACAAGCGCTCCTAATGTTCATCGACATTAGGGCGGTTGTCCCAGCCGCCTAATGTGGAGACATTAGGGGCGGCTCCTGTTTGAGCCGCCTCTAATGTGGATCTCGATGATTTTCTCTGATTATTTTAATTACCGCGCGACTTCTTCTAGTGTTTACTAACACTTTCTTAAAAGCCAAAATGACCCATATAACTAATGTTGATCTCGATGAGCTCTAACACGTTTGTATTCAAAGTTTTTCGATTTAAGGTCATTCGATTGCCGTTTCACCTCGTTTGACCAAGTTTGACTTTTCCAATTCAAACGAAAAGCGCCTTTTGGAGCCCTAGATCTCCTCTTTTTAAAAGTCACGAGCACCAACTTTGTGTAGCTCCTCAAGATCTACACTCTATATATACAACTTTTTATATTCAAAGTTTTTTGATTTGAGGTCATTTAGTGCTTCGTTTGACCAAGTTTGACCAAAACACATTAGGGGTGGCTCTATATATAACCGCCCTTGATTTGAGGTTACATTAGGGGTGGCTGAAATATAACCGCCCCTGATTTGAGGAGACATTAGGGGTGGCTGAAATATAACCGCCCCTAATGTGTCAGGTAACATTAGGCGGCTCGTAACATGAGCCACCCCTAATGTGCCAACGATAAAGGCGGTTTGCTTCTACCCGGGAATTTCGCATACAATAGGGGCGGTTCAAATTATGAACCGCCCCTAATGTAAAACCCAGCGCTCTCTTAGTTTCCTTTTTGTAGTAATGTCAGAAACCGATGAAGTACGTTGGACACATTAGATAGCATCCATAGCCACACATGTGGCCTTGGCTCTGAGTGTGCACGCGCACGCACCCATGTCAGTGAGGGATAATATAGTTTTCACATCTTTTCAGTTACGGTTTTAGCGCTATATTAAAGGAACCTAATGTGTCCCATAATATAGTTTTGTCATCTAATGTGTCCAACGTCCTTCACTGTGTATAGCGCTAAAACCGTGAACCTTGTCTCACATTTAAGAATCAAAGGTCACATCTTTGGATTCCATTAATATAGTTTTGTTATGGGGCGCAACAAGAGTCTTTTCAGTTCTCGTTCGTTTTTTTAAATAATGTAAACTAAATTATGCATGATACTGACAAGAAATAATATAGTTTTGTTATGGGACAACAGGAATCTTTTTCAGTGTAGTACTCCCTCCGTCCAAAAAAAAATGACACTTTTGACTTTCAAAATTTCGTGTTTGACCGTCTGTCTTATTCAAAAAATTTATACAAATTACAAAATAAATAAATTAACGCTAAAGTATCTTCAATAATAAAATAAGTCATAACAAAATAAATCATATTTATACAACTTTTTTTGAATAAGACGGATGGTCAAAACACGATGTCTAAAAGTAAAAAAACGCCATTCTTTTTGGGACGGAGGGTGCATTTGTTTGCATACTTCTGGGGGCTGTGAAACATTTGCCCCACTGATGTCATACATGACAAGAAAGATTGATAACATCAGAGGGCGCCTGACTTCCAGGTAGATTATCTAAGCAAGTGACTACAAATTCTAAGTTCATCCATTCCGAACCACATTAGAAGACAGTATCCTTGTGACTCCAATTTTTACTCCTCCAAAATCTCCACTTCATCTAAACTGAATCCTGTTCAATATAAAAATAAGAGTAAGATCCAAGGAGTTAATTTGAGAATAAGAAATATTTCAGCCCGCATGGTTGAGGATACCATAGACCCATAGGCTTTATTTCAGTTTCATTCAAATCAATAAAAAAAAAAAAAAAGAATCCGCTTCAGTGCATTAGCTTTTTATTTCAACCAACAACAGAAGTTATGCAAAGGTTGGACAAACACTAGTATCGACTATCAAGAAAAACAGTCTATCCAACTCATTATGAGAATCAAATGTAATTCTAGTAGAATATATAGACACAGAAGCCAACAAACTGCATGACAGTATTGGCGATTTACATCAAATAATAGGAGCTTAACACATAGAGATGAGAAAATAAATATTTGACTAAACACGCAGTACTAGTGTTTCAATCTGGTAATAACTAAAATAAATCACAGATAGTTGCCAAGGAAACCTAAAAAATAAGAATAGAGTTCATGTCACACATGAATAATAGTTACAAACAGATAAATGAAATTCCTCGCAAATCTTTTTATTCTGCTCCAAGGAACACATAGAGAATTGGAGAACAAATGGAGCAAGGACACTACAATTCTTATATGTGACTATACATACATAAATGGCCATCTAACAGCTCACATCTAGTCAGCGGTTGTCGTCGGTTTATCGACGATAGTCTAGCAGGGGTATGCCCAGCTAGTAGATTGAGCGGTAGAGGTGCGCTAGGCGACTAACGGGGGCGTTAAGCGTAACGAGCGAAGGACAAAACACACGGGTTTTACCTAGGTTCGCCGCCTTAATGGCGTAAAACCTACGCCCCGCTTAGATTGTATTGATTGATTGAGAATATCGTGTCCCTCGGGGGCCCCCGCTCACCTTATATAGTCCGGGGAGCATGGTTACAGTCGGATCCGTTTCGACAAGATCTATCCTAATCGGTTACAATAGGAAAGTATGTAGTGATTACGATAAAGCTATACAAGGAAACTATCTTGGCGACCACGTCTAGGCCGTGATTCCCGATGATTGCGGTCTTCTAACGCCAAGGGCTTCGATCCCGCCGTCCTGGGCGGCCGGGAAGGCCTAGCCCGAAGTGGCCCGTGAGGGGGATAGGGGTTCATCCCCCACGGCTAGTCCCCCGAGCACATTTGTATGCTGCGGTGAGAGAGTCTTGACGCTGACGACCATCGGGAGGTGTCGTCGACCCGATCTTTGTGCAAAGTGTCGCCCAGACTAGTTAAGCGTCGACTTCTTTGGGACGACTCTCGACCGGCCGCCTACATTCTTGTAGCTTCTTTCCATTGCTTCCGACCAGTTTAGTCTTGATGAGTCCGCTGCCGGATCTTTGGGTGCTCCAATAAAAAGAATCTGTTTCTTTACGGTGAAGTGTGCCCACGTAGTGTGAAGATACACTTAACATGTAGACAATCAAATGAGCACGATTCACCGTAGGTGAAGTGTGCCCACTTAGTCCCCCGAGCCTAGGAGTAGGTGAGTTATCACGCATCGCTAGGGTCTTAGAAAATTTAATGTCGGTAGTCCCCGAAAGTAATGTCGGAAACCTAGGCGGCGCATTGAACAAACATCGGGCATCACCCATACCGGAGTCCCCGAAAGCACAATATTTTCGCGGGACGTAGGGATGCCAATGCACCGTGCATGGGTCAAGATATGCCTAGTATCGACCAGGAGAAGATCCAAACCCCTGTGTAACGGCAGGGGATCTTGGTGGCCCGGGAATTAAGGATAAAGTCGAATAGAAAAATCTTGTGACATCCCAGGAAGCTTCGCCGAGAAGATTTGGCCGCCGTGCCCCAAGAAATCGGAAAGGCAATGTATCCGGTTAATAAATATTCGAGATCATGGGGGAACAAACCACCGAGAAACGAGGGGGACGTGTGGCGGCGCAACGCCAAGACGCGCACCGGAAAAGCGCAATAAATGGCAACCGACGCCGCCGCCGTCGACGCACTCAACCGGGGAACGGGAGGCGCGGGCCCACGACGCCGCAGGGTTGCCCATGCAAAGAAACCAAGGGACAGACCTTGATCGGGGCTATAAAATACCGGACCCATCTCCTTCTCGTCGCATCCGCCCAAGCGAACCAGCCATCTTCGAGCCTTCCTCCCTCGGCGCTGGGCGCTGATGAGCGAGCTAGGGGTTTGTGACCGCGCCGCCGGATTTCGTCTTGGTCGCGCCGCCACCCTGCTAGAGGTATGTCCCTTGTAGATCCGTGAGATTTGCCGGGCGATTGAGTTCAAATGAAGTCGATTTGGATACGGATTTGAAGTTTTCGATTGTCATCGAATTTATTCATTTTCTTGAAATGTAGAACCGATCGAAGTCGAGATGGATCGCCGTCTTGGCGCTGCGGGGGCGTCGGGGTCGCGCCCGGGAGGCGCCGATACAGCGGCGGAGCCGGCCGCCGGCCGTGATGAATGCGGCCGGGTGCGGGACGCGCGGACGGACCCGTGCCCCTCGCGACGGAGGATCCCGTCATTCACATGGACTGTGAGTGGATCAAGGCCGCAGTCCACCGACGACACCGCCCAGAGCTCGTGGACACCGGTGTCCTACCGGAGCGTGTTGTTGCCGGGTGGAGGGTGCCGGAGGTGGAACCGCACCCATGCCTCGCATCGATGAGGTAGTGGTGTTCGAGAGCCACTTCGGCGGAGTTTTGGCATGCCGGGCGCAGTCCTCCCGAGCTCCCGCCTACTACGGGCTCCGGCCGCCCACCGCCGTCGAACGCTATCCTCGACATCGCCATCTTCATCACCCTCCGTGAGTGCTTCCTTGGCATCCTCCCCAACCTCAACCCGTGGAGGTACTTCTTCTATGTCGCTTGAAGGGAGATTGGGTCGCGCATCGCGGCGGGGTGTATGTGAAGCTCGGGGAACGGGCCGCCGTTCCCCACCACACCGGGCCGCCATCCAATGCTTTTGCGCGGGCCGGTTCATGCGGTGGTTCTATCTCGGCCGCAATCGAGGTGCCGATACCGTACCGATCCGACCCGTGTAGTGGTCGCGACCGAAGCCGAACGAGGAGCCCCCGCCAACGACATGCGCCGGTGATGGAACTGGTGGAGATGATTGACGATCCGCATGTGGACGCAGATCGGCATCGCGCACACCTTCGTGGAGCGCGACACGCCGCCGCGGAGGATCATCCCGGTTCCAAAGCAGACCGGGGTCAACGACGGCATCCGCGGAGTCGGCGGAGTGGTCGCCATAAGAGGAGGTGCGTAACCGGGCGTCGAAGATCCCGCCGACGGCGGCACGCCCCACGACCAAGGCTGCAGCGGGTGGCATCGCTCAACGCGGGAACCCGCCACCGGCCGTAAGCTTTTCATGTATTGTATTGATTGATTGACGCCAGACTTGTAGATTTGTCAATGCATCCACCGCTGTGCTTGTATGCAGATTCATGGAATGTCGCATGCCGGGTACTTCCGCTTGCCTCTCCCGAGGAAGCCGCCGCGGCGCTGGCGCGCCGTCCAGATACGCCGCCATCGCACGCAGCACCGAGGAACCTACAAGAGGGTGAGGCAATAGCCGACACGGGCCGGCAAGCACCCTCGAGCCCAACCGCGTCGGGGTCGCGGGGGGGAAGGTGACGGGGGGACGGCCGTTCCGTCATCACCAAGCCGGCTTCGCCCTCGGGCACCGTTGTTTTGTCCGACGAAGAAGAAGATGTCCCGTTTGATTCGCGTAAATGTTTGTAAGTCATCTCCAGTGTTCTCGAGTCCCCGAGTAAGGTAATCGTAGATTGATGGTCGCCGGGTTTTATGCGCCAGCCGGAGGAGAGAGAACACCGGGCATGCCCACCGCCCTCATGGCGGTGTGTCGGTCACGCCAGAAGCGAGGTGGAGGTGGCCGTGGCAAGCTCTAGAGGTCAGATTCGCGGACCGGCCGCCCGATGTGTAAGTATATGTTCGCGATCATAATCATACACATCATCTATGTGAAGGTGCTTGAGTAATGATGTTTATGTAGGGGGCCTGTGACCGAGCCGAGCGGCCGTCAAGCGCCGATCCCAGCTAGCCGCGTGACTAGCCGCCGGTCGCCGCCGCCGCAGGAGGTGCCTAAGCGGCGAATGCGGCGGATGACGCTCCAACACCCGATGGCGCCAAGGCCTCGCGAAGACCCCCCAGCCCTCAATCGCCCGAGTCTCTTGGATTACAAACCAAGTGGAGGGAGAGGACCAGAGATGGATGAGGGCCGGTACGAGGCGGCGGAGGATGCCCCAAAGCAAAGGGACAAGAGTGGCCCGGCGCCGAGGAAGAAGACAAGCCAACCCGGCCTAGCACGTCGGCTCGAAGAGCCAGCCGCCTGCGCGTAAGTGTTTTGCCGATTGTCGTCGTGCTTGCTTCCTGTATATATAGTGTTGTAAACTCGTGCTCCCGGCAGCACATGTGAAGCCGAGGAGACCCGCGGGCCGCGGGAGGAACTTGAGGAGTCTTAGGGAGAGCCACCGCGGGAGGCCGACAGCGCGGGATGAGCTTTCTCTCAGAGCGCGGCGCTCGCCGACGAGCGAGCGGAGCTCGTGCCGAGAGGGACCGCCTTTATCGGCAATGGCAGCGCCCGTGGCGCGTTTTGCGCAGAGGGGGCGTCTTCGCCACCAGCGAGCAGCCGCTGCCGTCGAGCACTCTCCGGCAACGAACGCTGAGGGCCGCCCGCTACCGCCGGCCGCGGCCGACGCAGCGCCGCGCAGCCGCCGACCGCAGCTCAGTTTCTTTCGAGGGGAGCGCTCGGCCGGAAGCCGCTACACGCCCGAGGGCACGCCATGGCGGAAGCCCGTGAGCAAGTGCTTGGTGTTCGTCGCGTCGTCGTCGTTTCTTCGTCGGTCGAATCCATAAGGTCAGAAGAAATCTTTGCGTGTAAATAGTTAATAATAATGCAAATGACATTACGTTTGGATGATACCTTGTAGAATATGAGTCGTCGATGGAGACCTCAGGCCAGCTGTCCCGGTGGCGAACGAGCAACTAGATGTGCCGCTTGGCGAGGAGCTCACGGAACACCGCCGTCGATCGTGACGGTATGTTTCTTTGGTCGATGAACAAGTATCCGCCGAGAGGTTAAAATAATGAAGTGTGTTGAACTTACGTGTATGTTATTGTCGGTCGGGCGGCCGCCTCGGGATGCGGTCGGGGAGCCGGAGGTCGAGCGTGCCTTTTGGAAGGGTAAATGCCGAGAGCATCCCGCAAGGTGTCGGGCGGGTCCTCAACGCCATCCATGGCTACGCGGTTGGTCGGGCAATCCGAGGAAGCGCCCCGGCCAGACGCCGAAGCGTGGAGCAGCGCAGCGCGGTGGCTGGGAGAACTTCATGGAGTTCACCCGGCGGGCGACCGCGACCCGCTCAACACGCCCGCGGCGTGGCACGCTCCCCATTATCCCGTTGTGGAGTTTTACTGGGCGTCGCACGGGGCTACGCGACAAGGGACAACGGAGGCCGCCGCTCGAACTCGCGCCGGGAGGCCGACGGCGACGACGCATCTCGCGGACGAGATGAACCCCCTCCTGTGAGCCGATGAAGTGGAAGACCTGGGTGAAGTTTCCCCAGGCAAAATATTTTGTGTCCTTTGGCCGTAGCAAGGAACTTGTTAGGGTGAAAAAACGATGGAAAACACTGGGATTTAGCCAAGCCACGCCCGGATGTGGGTGGCATTAATAGCTGTTACTTTGTTTTTGTTTCATAACCGTTTTAGCATGCATACGATTATGGTCGACGATAATATGTTATCACGTAGGTCGTAGTCGAAAAGATGTCACCTATGGTAGACGCCGGTCCCTAGCCTTAATGCGCCCTAAGATAGCCGCTAAAGCAAGGAGACACGATGCTCGAGGCAAGCTATTGGAACTGTTCGACCACGCTAAGGAGTCACACCGCCATCCGCGCCTATGCGAGGGGAGTACACCGATCCACGCGATACCGCGAAACGACCAAGTATAGGGACGGCTCTTAGGGGGTCCAGTGACGTTAGAGTTTGGTCGAGCATGGAAATAAATTGTTATATCAAACGAAAGAAAATATAACCATGTCAACGAACTCAAAAAACTTTATTAATTATGCGACAACGAGAAGGTAAAGTATGATACAAAAAAGCTTACGAGAGTCCCCGAGTTACGGGAAAAATCGTCGTAGATGCTCGATGTTCGGGAGTTAGGGATGTCGATATCCTCCATGGTTGTCAATCGGTAAGCTCCTGGTCGGGTTACCTCCTTAACTTTGAAGGGGCCTTCCCAATGAGATCCCAACTTATGAACACTCTTCTGCTTCCTTCGAAGGACCAAGTCGCCAACCGCAAAAAAGGCCCTTCCGCGCACATTGCGGATGTAATATCGTCGAACGCCCTCGAGGTATTTTTGCGTTCCGCGCGCAACATTGCGGCGAAGTTTCCTCGAGCGCGACAAACTCATCTTCTCGAAGTTGCGTCCGAAGTTTCTTTGAAGAAAGTTCTCCACCCGAGGAGAGCGAAAGGCTATATCGGCCGGGAGGACTGCTTCGGAGCCAAACACCATGAAGTAAGGAGAAACGCCTGTACTGCGGCTAGGCTAGGTTCGGAGTCCCCAGACGACGGCAGGCAGCTCTTTAAGCCACCGACCGGGATATTTCCGTCTAGTCGGAAAAGTCGCTTCGCAATGCCTCTAATATCATGTCGTTTGCATGCTCGGCCTGCCCGTTGGCACGCAGGGTGGGCTTATTGTGATTACATATTTCACCCGAATGCCTTTGTCTTCGCAGAAATCCCAAAAGTGGTTGCGGTGAAAGTGCTACCAAGGTCCGTGATAATGGAATTTGGGATGCGAAACGATGGATGGCCTCATCTAGCATCTCGGCGGCCTTGTGCCGGTTGGCGTCGACCAGCGGGAGGTACTCAATCCACTTTGAGAATTTGTCGACCATGGCGAAAATCCACTTGAAACCACGGGGCTGCTTTGAAAGGCCCTATGGCGTCGAGTCCCCAACACGAGAAAGGCCATCTTGCCGGTATAGTCCGGAGCTCGCGGCGCCGGCATCGCGTGTTAATACGCTTCGCGAAGAATTGGCGATTCGTGCAATGACGCACAGTGTGTTCGCATCGGTGACGGCCGCGGCCACAAGTAAAATCCTCGCTGCGGAAAGCCTTGCCGACTAGAGTGCGAGAGGCGGCATGATTGCCGAGGTGCCACCATGGATTTCGTCGGCGGCTTTATACCATCTTCCTCGGATATGCACTTCGGGGACCCGGTCTCCCAAATTCTTCCTCATGAGGAAACCGTCGACTAGGGCGTAATTCTTGCCGCCCGAATGAGGCGTTTCTTGCTCGTTTCTATCCTCGGGGACGAGCCTCCCGTAGATATTTGATGATCGGGACCCGCCAATCTTCATCAACCGTATTGGATAACGTGGCGGCGATGTGGTCGGTTGTCTCGAGTGGAGGCCCGGCGCAGGATCACCGATGGTCGGTTTCAAAGATCTTCGACGAAGACGTGCCCGGTATCTTGGCCCGAGAGGAGCCGAGCTTGAGAGTTCATCGGCGGCTTGGTTGTAATCCCTAACCACGTGATCAAAACCGAGCCCCGTAGAACTTGCCTTCCAACTTTCTTATAGCTGCCACATAAGCATCCATCTTCTCACTCTTGCAATCCCAATCTTTGTTGACCTGCTTGATTACCAACGCCGAGTCCCCGAACACCTACAATCTGCGAATCCCAAGTTGGGGACAGCGATACGAGACCGTGAAGGGCAGCCTCATACTCCGCGGCATTGTTAGATGCCGGGAAGTAGATCCACGTAACATACCGGAGCGTATCTCCGAGGGTGATATGATGTAGACGCCGCACGGCCCATCGATGTTGAGCGAGCCGTCGAAGTACATTGTCCGCTCTCTACCGGTGTCTTCAAGGGGAGTCTCTAGGTCCGTCCACTCGCAAACGAAATCCGCCAATGCTTGTGACTTGATTGTACTCCTATTCTTATATTCAATGGTGAAAAGGCCGAGCTCGACGCCCACTTGCATATACGACCGTTGACATCTTTATTCCGCGCAGGCGCCGCCCAAAGGGTAATCGACACTACGGTGATCGGGTGAAGGTCGGTAATGCCGTAGGGACGTGATGAGAATCCCATAGAGCAACTTACGGATATGCGGTACCTTTGTTTGGAATCGTTGAGTACCCGGCCGATGAAGTAGACCGGTCGTTGGACGGGTACACATGCCCTTCCTCCGCGGCGCCGACAAATCCCAGTATGCTAACTACCCGGTTGGTATTTGTGATGTAGAGCAATATCTCCTCCTCGTCGTTTCGGGGCCACCAACACCGGTGGTGTGGTAAGAAACTTCTTGAAGCCTGTTGAAGGCCTCCCCGAGCCTCATTGGCCCACCGAAAGCCTCGCCTACGCTGGGAAGGAGTTTGAAGAACGGCAGTCCCTTTTCACCGAAGCGTCGCGGCAAACGACTCAAGGCCGCCATGCATCCATCCACGGGCGTCTTTAACATTTTGGGGCGAGTTTCATCCGCATGATGGCGTCGATTTTCTCCGGGTTCGGCTCAATACCCCGCCGCTAACGATGTTGCGAGCAAGTTGCCGGAAGGGATGCCAAAAACACACTTTCGGGTTTAGTTTCCACTTTGGTACTCGTTTAGTTTAGCGAACACCCTTGTAAGGTCGTCAACCAGGGGAAAGGGCGCTGCGGGTCTTCACCCACGACATCGGCCGACATAAGCCTGAGCGAGGTCGGGGATAAGGTTCCCTAAGCACCTACAGTATAGCCCATGGTAGGTAGCTCCGGTGTTCTTTAACCTGAACGACATAGTATTGTAGCAAATTGGCGCCGAACGGAGTGATGAAGGAAGTCTTCTCTTGATCTTCGACCGCAAGGGCAATCTGATGATAGCCCGAGTAGCAGTCCAGGAAGCCGAGTAGCTCTCAACCTGCAATTGGAGTCGACAACCCGATCGATACGTGGGAGACCAAAAGGGTCTTTAGGGCAAGCCCTATTGAGATCGGTATAATCAACGCACATCCTCCACTCTTTATTCTTCTTTTTACAAGGACCGGATTAGCTATCCGGTCGGGATGATACGCCGCGAATAAAACCGGCAGCCTAGTAGCCTAGTTACTTACGCTTTGATAGCGGCTGATTTTTCTTTATTGAAACGACGCATTTTCTCGGGCGCCGCGGTCCGGCCATCGGCTTGACGCGTGGCGGTGCTCGATCCGCTCCGAGGTACTCCGGGCATGTCCGCGGGTTTCCACGCCGAAAATGCTCACGTTCTCCCTCGAGGAACCGGACGGCGCGTCTTCCTATTTCGGGTCAAGGTTGACGCCTATCTTGGTCGTCTTGGGCGCGACGCCCTCCACCGGTGGATATCTTTAGTATCCGGCGGCTTGGTGGTCTTCTTCGTCCCGCTCTTCCTCGGGTATCTCGAGGTCGGAGGGGTTCAGCTTCTTCGGCGTTCTTAATGACCTCTTCCTACCGTATCGATTTGGAGGATGAACTCCCGCTTGTCGAGGCCCTCCTTTTCGCAGACGTAGGCCATGTGCACGTTGGCCCTGCATGTAAGGACCCCCTTCTCCGTGGGGATCTTGAGGATGAGGTAGCCGTAGTGCGGGACCACCATAAGCTTTGGTGAGTCCAGCCGCCCGATAATGGCGTGGTACGATGACTCAAGTCGGCGACGGACGAAATTCATGTACCGGATGCGATGATGCTTACGCCGCCGCCCGGGCGCACGCGAGCGTAACCTCGCCCGAGGAACTGATGACTCTTCGCGGTGATTCCCCGTAACGGGTGATCATATGGCTTGAGGTCGCCCGCCGTGAATCCAGCTTTCATCGAGTTTGAATGGCATGTTGAGGGCGCTCCCGCCGTCAATGAGGACTTTCTCGAAGCATGGCGTCCGATCACGGATCCGGGATGAGTGGGAAGCGCCGGGATGCGAGGGTTATTACACCACGGTCGCCGTGGTCGAAGGTGATGACCCATTCGTGAGAACGTGGGCCATATTGGGTCTGCGACCCCCGCGGAAGGCTTTGACGGTCGGGGACATTACGGGCGGAGATCTTACGATCCGCCCCACCCGCAACCGTAGTGTCCGCCCATGATCATGTGGATGACACCGCTCTTCGCCGTGATAACGATGCGCGGATCGGCGGCATCGTGCAGGGTATCTTCCGTGTTGTTGCGGGCAACCTTTGGGCGCCTTCCTCCGCCGTTCGTCGTTAATCTTGAGCTTCCGCTCGCCATACTCGGCATTAAAGTGCCGACACTTTCGGCCGACTATGATTCAAGTCGGGTGTCGGGGGCACTTGCCGTGCGTGAGCTTCTCGATCGAGGTCTTGCCGGTTGAGGCTGTTTCTTCTTTCCGCCGACTTTGGCGTTATTTAATGCCTCCTCGCTGGCGTTCCGATCGCGGTGGCGCCGATAATTCTTTGCGACCTTCGTCCGGCGATCAACATCGCCGAGTCGCCGGCGGCGGCTATCGGACGCCGTCGCGTCACTTATCATCGCGGGCGCATCACGTTGGGGAGAGTGCTCCGTCGAGGTAGTAGCCGTAACCTTGTGGAAAACGCGTGCAGCTTCGGCTTCGTCTGCGGTGAACTTTTGTGCCCGCCTACGCGGCTTGGACATGGTCGCGTGACCTGGTCCTGTGGAGCTTCTTTCGGGAGCTCTGGGCCACCGAAGTTGCCGTTGGAGGCGAGGCCCTTAGTGAACGCGCCGACGCACTCCTCGCCGGTGATGTCGGGGATCGTCACCGCACTCGGAGAAACGGCGGATGTACTCTGAGGGGCTCATTGCGCCCAAGACGCAGCCTTTCTAGGTCGTGCCGTGCCCGACCGCTGCATGTGGACTTGTAGGTGCCGACTTTAAGATCTCCTTGACGCCGTTCCACGACGCAGCCTTTGCTTCCCGGAGGCGGGGAGCCGCCGATTGGTCGCCTGGTCGAGGCCGGGGGAAGTAGTTTGCCATAACATCCTCCCCGCCTCCGGCCGACCTGATCAAGGATATCGTAGAGAGCATGACCCAAAGCCGCGGGATCTTGGTCGCCAGAGTACTTTGAGAGGGCGTTGGTGCCTTTGAAGCCCGGGAGGCCACCGAACCCGCGGAGGTGCAGGTGGTAGGGCCGGATCGTCGTGATCGTGAGGTTCCCGGTCGGGTTCCCGTGACAAAGATGTTGTATTCCTCACGCCGCCGGATCTCGGCGCCCCTCGCGAGTTTGTTGGCTAGTGGTGATGCGGTAGTGGGTGTCTCGAGCCATGTCGATGGTGCTACGGAGGTCGGCCGGGGACGCCGGTTTTCCATCTTGACCGAGGCCGGGGTGGTTGACCACCCGCGCCTCGCGGCGAACACCGCGCCCAGCCTGCTCCGGCCGCCGACCGTCTGGCCCCGCGTTTTGCCCCCCCGCAGCGGCTGCGCCGGGGGCGGCGTCGTCGCGACGCTGAGGGGCGGCGTCGTCGCGACACTTGGGGACCGATTCGCTCCTCTTGGCATGGAGGATGCCTCTTCCTCTCCTCGATTGATGCGACTTCTACGGCGATGGCGCCGGGCGTGGGATGACCGCCGCGAGGGTGAATGAACCCGAGACGGGTTGAGCCGAAGGGTGGGTGGCGAGATACCCACGGACCTCATCTATAGTAACGCTTCTCCCGTAGCGCGTGAGAGTCGTGGCCCGTGGCGATGTTACGTTCCGGTGTCTTGTGAACCGATTCCGCCACGCTTGCCGAAGCCCGCAGATTCGTGAGAGTCCCCGAAGCGAAAGCGGGAGCCCTCGGGCCGATGCCGCCGGCCGAGCTCGGCGGCCGCGATCTCGCTCCCGTGCCGCGACGACGCGCCCGACGTGGGCGTGCGCGCTCTTCTCAGCGGTGCGTTGTTCGCCGGTCTCCCCTCGAGGGGGTGCCGAAGTCGAATTCCGGCAAGACCCCCCCGTGATCTCGTGGAGCGTACCCTAGTCGAGCGCTGGGAGCTCGTGCCGAGCTCCAACCGCCGGCCCTGAGGACGCCGGTAATTGGTGGCTTCGGATGGAGACAAAGAAGTTTTGCGGCCGCCACGAGCTCGGTGTCCTCCCTCCTCCTCCTCTCCCGACGGAGAGAGAGCTTGGCCATGCAGATGTGGTCGCTGTCGTTGACGCAGGCGCCTTCATGGTACGCTAGTGCGCCGATGAAGTCGTATGGTCCAGAGGCGGCCCTCCACCCCCCGCAGCCCAAAGCGCTCGGCGCCGCCGTATGGACGGCTAAAAGCTGACAACCCCGTCCCTTCGAGTAGTGGTGACGCACCGCACCCCGGCCAAGGGGAGCATAGCCCTCGACCAGACTGCTTCTCCTCGAAGGTGCATTGGGCGCCCATGTTGTGGTCGATGTTGTCCCCGCGGCGTAGTTTAATGAGCCGAAGTCAACCAAAGGGAAGACTCACCCATACCAATGGAGCCTATCAAGACGCCAAGTAGATTGTCGACGCCGTGGACGGCCGTGTACAAGACGAACGGGTGGGTGAGCCCGGACGGAGTCTGAAGCGCCCCGGCCCGAGTTGGAGTCGGTGCGGTGTAAAGTGGATGCCGACGCAGATTGGACTGAGCCGGCTTGGTTGTTGACGCCGAGAACGGGCGCCGTTGTTCCGTGACGAGCGCCCCAAACCGGATGTCCTCCATCGGGTCGACCGCCATGGATTCGTGGAAGATCACCATCTTGTTAGCCACGGCGTTTTCGAAACACCCCCTACCCGGCGCCAACCGCCGCCGTCGATTTTATCCGCCGATAGTCTAGGGTATGCCCGGCTAGTAGATTGAGCGGTAGAGGTGTGCTAGACAACTAACAGGATGTTAAGCGTAACGGCGAAGGACAAAACACACGGGTTTCACCTGGGTTCGGGCCGCCTTGATGGCGTAAAACCCACGCCCCGCTTAGATTGTATTGATTGATTGAGAATATCGTGTCCCTTGGGGGGGATCCCTGCTCACCTTATATAGTCCGGGGAGCAGGGTTACAGGTCGGATCCGTTCCGACAAGATCTATCCTGATCGGTTACAGTAGGAAAGTATGTAGTGATTACGATAAAGCTATACAAGGAAACTATCTTGGCGACCACGTCTAGGCCATGATTCCCGATGATTGCGGTCTTCTAACGCCAAGGGCTTCAGTCCGCCGTCCTGGGCCGGCCCGGAAGGCCTAGCCCAAAGTGGCCCGTGAGGGGATAGGGGTTCATCCCCCCACAGCGGTGGACCAAGAATTTTTTAAAGTGGGGTGAAATTTAGGCAAGGAGAGTCGAGTGACATGCGTCTTCATTTTCTATTTCTTTCCTGGATGTAGCGTGTTTTTTAGCCCATATTTGCCTACTTCCCATTGGTCCAGTAAAGTCCATTACTCCAACACATGTCCACACAAACCAATCGTCCCCTTCCACCTCTAACTCCTGGTTCTCTATAGATGTGCCAATATACACAGATGCAGCATTCAAGGAGATGAGGGGATGCTGTGAGGCTCGATGGCCTGTAGCTGGGATGGCTGCCCCGCATCACCTACATGGTAGGTCCACCCTTGCATACACTATTTATTGTTTTCCTAAAATGAATTGTTCACTTTTTACCTACAAGTATAGAAAACTATGGCCTCACGGTTTTACAATATATGTAACTAGTCATACACTAATAATTGTTTTTTAATAATCTTATAATTTTCTTTTGTTACTTCATTTCTGTTCCACTTCCACATACAAGAAACTGATGAAAAGGATTACGAATGTTGCCAGTTAACTTACTTATGTAAAAAGAGCTCATGAACTTCAGGACTTTGGTAACTTTAGCATCAATGACCTCACACTTGACTTCAACTATCTTTAAGTGGCCCGATATCACAGCTGCAAACTCTGGTGGATTCCAGCTTCCTATAATCCTCAACTTAGGTTTACATCCCTGCATTTACAAAACATTTCCTAAGATCAATAATAATGTAATTTACAGGGCAGCAGGTTTGCATTCAGAAAATGCACATACCTTAAAAAAAAAGGTGAAGAGTGAGCTTTTCTAGAACTGGTGAGTGCTTCAAAATGCAATTTAGCTCATGGAAGTCAGGTGCCACACACCAGTGATCATTGAGGAACAATGTCCTTAACTTGCTAAATGTAGGGCACTGCTTCAAATCCCTTTTGAAAATAAACTGCATAAAAATGTAAACAAAAAACACTCAACTATGTGGTTAAGCCTAGCTCTAGTTATCTTTACCCAAGTTATCACTAGTTTACTTTACTTTATTGGATACTTAGGCTTTCCTTTATCTAGCTTCCTTGGCAGCCAAGTTCCTTACCTTTATGCTTTAGAATTATTCCCAAAATATGCTCTCTTGAGCTTCTTGTATTGCAAGTTACCTTTTCTATACAATGAGAACATGGCCTAGAGCCACAATTCTTTGGCAACCCAATTTTAGTTCCAATTCCAACAAATTAATACTCATTGTGAATATAACTGGTAGATAGAAACTAGTTATTTGTGATAGCATGCAAAAAGTCCATACAGGTGCTTTATGGATGTGCCAAAGAGAATATAGATACAACAAGAGAAACTGTGGGACAAATTATAGGAGGTAGAGACAGAATTGTATGCATACCGTCTTGGATTCTGCTATCAGTGACAAATTCTCAGCTTCTGACAAGCCTTCCAGAACGCAGCTGCTGTCATTTTCGGGTTCAATACCATAGCAAGAGTTACAATTATCATGACCACAGTTCCCAGAGTCAGCATGAGTACAACAGTCAGCAGTCTCATTAGCCAGTCTGACAAATGCCTTCTTTAACGATGGCATGCTATCAAGAACAGGAGTTCTGTGCAAATAGCCATTTGGAGACCCCTGGTCATCTAACTTTAGTGAAACAAGATTTGGAGCATAAATAAGAGTACGGAAGCTTCGATCATAGTTGAAACAACAGTTTGTGAAGCTTAGATGTTCCAGAGACTTGGACGAAATCTTTGTTACATTTGGCAAGTGGCAGTTGGCAATGTGTACATGTTCTAGTGATGGACAGCTCAAGAAATCACATGTTCTTTTCCTCAAGAATACTCCAAAAAGCTCTAGAATCGTCAAGTGCTGGGAGACTATAGGCAGATCATCAAGCCCAAAGCAAATATTGATAGGGAAATGGACAGGATGGAAGCCAATGCTGAGCACCCGAGCTTTACACAACAAAGCATGCCGGATCCAGAGGTTCACGCGCGGCTCGTCACTGATTTCAAAAAAACCAATCTTGAGCTCAAATGTGTCAAGTGGTGAGCCTGCACGTAGGAGCAGAAGATATTCCATGAATTCACTAACGTCCGACAGATGCTGCGCCCTGATGCGCAGGCTCGAAGCTGACCGCCAGAGGTGACGCCAGCGCCGTGCCAGCACACATGTCCGCACGGCCTCCGGCGCATCCAGGAAGCCGAGGATGTGGTGAATGACGCCCTCCGGTAGGGGAGTTTATTCCTTCACCACTGCCAGACGCTGGAGGCACCACTAGCTTTCCTTTTTTTTCTGTGCTGGCATTCCGTCGAACAGGCAGCGTGTGTCGATGCTGCGGGACAAACACTGTCAGTAATTGCAAGTCTTGGGGCCGAGATTAGTAGAGCCAGTGAAGGGAAAAGTAAGAAGGAAGCCCTGCGCGGTGACCACCCTCACCTGACTACCGCCGGAGTCGCCCGCTGCCGCAGGGATGGTAACGACGAGCCTTGGTTGCCAGAGCACGCAAACCGAGTGGACAGGAGAACCGGCGGTGACGAGACCGAGGAGCAGGGGTGGGACTTGGAAGAAGCAGAAGGAGTTTCAGGTCGCGGAGGCCGGCGCCGGCGGCATTCCTCAGGTCAGGCCACGGGCAGAGGCAGGGTGACGGGGAGGGAAAAGTGGAGAAGAACAAGCGGGAGGGAGAAATTTAAGATTTGGGACTCAATTCGCGTCTCTCTCAAGATTTAGGACTTAATCCGTGTGCCTTTTAAGAAATAAGACCGGACATGCGAACTTCTTCAAAATTTGGGATTTCAGACATTTTGACTCATTTTTAGCTTATCTTTCATGTTTTCACCTCCCTAGGGCACCTAAAAGGGCCAAACTGCCCCCTGAGCACAATAAAAAACATACTTGTGTACATCAGACGCTTTAGCTCCCTCTCCCATCACGACATGCGGGTCCCAATTATCATCTTCTTCTTCCTCTTCTCATTTTCCCTTGCTGAGACACATCCACCAACGTCCATGGCGAGCTGCAGCAGCTGCACACCTAGCTAGGAATCATGAGCTCGCAAATTGCCATCGACGGGGCTAGGGATAGCGGCATCTTGAGGAGGAAGGCGGCGGCTCGCCATTGTTTGGGAGCTCTGCGTGCCACCCGGGTCGCGAAGTTCCGCGTAGGCTGCATGCCGCGTCGCGAGCTCAGCGCCCGCGCACCTGCATGCGAGAAGGTCGCCGGGCGGAAATCATAGTCGTCCGAGATGGTTGAGCACGCTTCTTCGTAGTTTGATGGTAGCTCATCGGCCGAGGAAGGCCGGATAGGGGGGAGGGGAGAGGAGAGGAGAGGAGAGGAGAGGAGAGGAGGGGAGGGGAATGGGAGGGGCGGGCGGAGGGAGGGGGTTCGGGGCGCCCCACCCGGCGGTTTAAGGGGAGAGGCGGCCTTGGCGGTCTTCTCCTCTCGCGGTGCCCCGCCGAAGCCCGTGCGTGTTCGTGTTTTTCTGAAAAAAAAAAAAGAGAAGATGATGTAGTTTAGGCTAGGGGTAGGTTTGTCATTTTAGGTCTCTTAGAGAGGTGAAATAATTAAATAAAAACTAAAAAGAGTCAAAATACCTAAATCCCAAATCTTTAAGAAATTGTCCGGTCGGTCCTATTTCTTGAAAGGCTGCGCATGGAGTCCCAAATCTTGAGAGGCACACGAATTGAGTCCCAAATCTTGAAATTTTCAGCGGGGAGGTGGAAGAATAGGGAATTTTAGATTTCTCGCCCGCCCGGTCAAATATTGGTCAAAACTTTTATTGCTCTCGTAACACTGTGCCAGATATTCACGTATAGGTGGATTTGGATAGTTAAAAAAATGAACTTAAAAGATAGATTTTTTTTTAAAAAAAAATTACTAGTTAATTTGCTAAAATTCACATATGTCCAACTTCTACCCGCCTTCTACCTCTACATGTATGTTGCCATGAGATTTTCTTAAAATAGCATCACTATACCATATTTTATAAGTGCGTATATATGTAAATTTCACATGAATGTTATTTTTGTTATACCAAATCCGTTAAAAAATTGGTAAGCTAACAGAAGAAAAAACCAATAGAATATGTGACCACGTTATTGAAGAATAGGCGATGAAGTTTAATAGCATGTATAGATGACTTGTATGCTAATAGGTTAAAATTTAAAGTGTTGCACATAACAGTTGGTTTATTTAATTAATTTTAGAGATACTTAGATAACTTGCATAAAAGATTTTTAAGTTGGAGTGGCACACAGTGGAGAAAACATGGGTGTATGAAATATAGAACATTTAGCTGCTCACTTGGTGATCACGTTACATGTGGCTATTTTTTGGTAAAACAATACACCTATAAATTATGTGGAAGATTATATAATAAATAAATAAAAAGGTAGTAAAACCATTCAAGTTCTCTTGACTAGGTCTACATTCTAGAATAAAATATTTTTTGCATTACTTCTATAGATCGATGTTTTCTTTCATAATCTTATAGAGATTCTTTTTAATACTTAGAATAAAATATTTTGCATACTTATATAGATCCATGGCCTTTTCAAGTAAATTTTTATTGATGATGTTTTTCTTAATGTGTAGATTTATGGTGAAAATTTCATGTGCAATGGACAATATTGACGGGTTAAATTTTAATTAAAAGAAAAAAGATCCAAATAAAATACAACATAAGAGCACAAAGCACACAAGACGACACTACCATATGTGACAAATGTATGTCCCTACGAATAGTGATGTAAGAGAACTTTAATACTACTAGATGACATGCTCGTCAGCGTTGGATTAACTAGAAGAATACCCAGCGTTCTGCCTTGGTATGCAGATAAATTTTATTTAATTGTTTAGAGAACAAATTAAGTGAGACAAATTATGCTACAAGAATTGATAGTACTATCAAATAACAACATCAAAGTGTCTTGCCGTCGAATTTAAGGGACAAATATAAATAAACAATGGAGTGGATACCCTGCTGCGTTGCTGCGTTGGGGAATATAAAAAGTAATTAACTTGATTTAAGAGAAATAGGCTTTAGAAGAAATTGTGCTAAATAAATTTAAGTATAATTGTGATATAAAGAAAGAAACTATATGAACTTGAGTTGCATGTTGTGCCATGGGGAATATATTTATACCATGATTACTAATTTATTTAAATATGCTTACATGAAAATTATACATTAAAAGAGTTACATCAGTAACTAAATAAAAGGCCGCGCTCTAGCCTTCAATATTCAACCTCATCAAAGAAAACACGGTCACTAACCTGTGGAAGAAATTGTGAGTTAATACACAACACAAAAATTAGATATGTATCCACAAAAACACGAAATCCATTGCAATTGTGGAGTTGGATGTCTGTCCATAAAATCCACCAGCTCTACCATCAAGCATCCTTATCCTCCCAAGCGTATGAAATAAAAAGAAAAGAAAAACCTTATCCTCACGGAAGGATGCAACATGAGATCGATGAGCAGGATGCAGGTAAGAACGGTGGTGGTGGAGGCTGCAACATCAGCCGGCACTGGAGGGTACAGGCAGACACCGAGCAGGAAGAACATCTCCGAGTTGGAGCACCTCGTCGTGCCTCCATCGTGGCCATCTCTGAGCAGCAAGTACAGGCTGCGACACGCACGGAGCTGGATGGCCCATGTGGTGGCAAGCTCCAGCAGGTTTTTTGTATATATACACAGCGAAGATGTAGGGGCGAGTGCAAAATTTAGTGGACACACCATCGACTTTTGATGGACATGCAGGCAGGTTCCGTAACCGAACCGTTGCATGCGTCCCAGCAACTACGCTGACGTTTCACATGGCAAGGAAATTTAATACCTTGGCAGTTTTTACATGCAGGTTTCAGTGGATGGGGAATGGAGCGTTGGAGGTTTTTCTTTTTCTCGTGCATGCAATAGAGCACGCGGGGCGGAGCCGGAGGGAAGACAGAGAAATTTACATGGGGAGGACGGACGGTAACTGAAGGATTGCTGAGGTGTCACCTCTGCGTGATGTGCAGAGAAGTCCTCTAGTGGCCTCCCTTCCATATAGGGGTTATAGATTGCAATATCGACATTCTGACCACATCGCACCTTATCCCGCATTAAGTTCATATTAGCGTTTGAGAAGAGGTCGACGAGGTGGAACCAGAATCGCCATGGGTGTACACACACTACAAAAGAAATTGATCTTTGACACAATGAACAATTATTTTTTTTACACCAAATCTTTAGGCAAAACAAAAAAAGTATATGTTTTTTATTAACCCGTTGCAACGCCACGGGCATTTTTTATAGTTACTAGTTAATTTGCTAAAATCCACATATGTCCAACTTCTACCCGCCTTCTGCCTTTACGTGTATGTTGCCATGAGATTTTCTTAAAATAGCATCACTATACCAAATTTTATGAAGTGCGATATATATGTAAATTTCACATGAATGTTATTTTGTTATACCAAATCCGTTAAAAAATTGGTAAGCTAATAGAAGAAAAACCAATAGAATATGTGACCACGTTATTGAAGAATAGACGATGAAGCAAATAGCATGTATAGATGACTTGTACGCTAATAGGTTAAATTAAATTTAAAGTGTTGCACATAACAGTGGTGACGTTGGTTTATTTAATTAATTTTAGAGATGACATAGATAACTTGCATAAAAGATTTTTAAGTTGGAGTGGCAAACAGTGGAGAAAACATGGGTGTATGAAATATAGAACATCTAGTAGGTCACTTGGTGATCACGTTACATGTAGAGATAAAACTTTTAGTTGGATTTAGCTTTATAAGACTATATAGATACCATCAATGAGCTGGATAAAATGTCATGTATAGCGCCCGCACTCACTTGCCACACACCGTAGAGCTCACCGCATTGGGCGTTGCTCGTCGTGTCGCCCTACAACCCTAGCCGCACACTTGCGGCCCTACCTGAGAGCTCACCTCGCATCATCTGTGTTGGTCGCTCTTTGAGCACGCCTCGCCAAGCTTCCTACACATCGTTCTCCGTGCAGTTATGGATGGTGGACGTGTCATTGATTTGAGCAAATTAAGGTCATGGCATGGCCCAAGCTAGGTTTTGGCCTGCCCACGACCTTAATATTTCAGTTATGTTGTGTGAATACCCCTAAAAAAAAGTTATGTTGTGTGAACATCTTGAAACATATTATGAAAGAGGTGTTTTTCTAGATACTTATCCCAGATATATAGTGTGTACTAAGTGTATATTAGAAGACATGTATTTTTTAGCCCATATAGAAGTATGTATGTCTTAAATTTTATAGTGAAGCGAGTATTATTTTTGAAATCCCATAAACTATATTTTAATTAAGAAAAGTAGTTTTATTAAAACAAAAAATTCTAGTAATAGATTCTGCTGCAGGGCCGCCGGGCCGGGCGGCCGGCGACGCGCCGACTTTATGGAATTCCCCATTCTTCCACCTCCGCTTTGCTCATCTCCATTCTCCAGCTTCCCGTCCCGTCACCTTACCTGAGCCCCGAAGAGGAAAGCCACCGCACTCCGCGACCTGAAGCTTCTTCTACTTCTTCTTCCAAGTCCCACTCCCTCTCTGCGACTCGGCCTCATCGCCGTCGGGTTTTGTTATCCACTCGATTTGCTTGCTTGGGCTACCAAGCTTCGTCGTTACCATCCTTGCTGCGGCAGCGACCGGCAGGTGACGCCGGTGGAAGTCAGGTGAGGGTGGTAAACCCGCATTCTTTTTGCTATTCCTTCACTGGATCTACTACTCTCGGGCCCCAAGACTTGGGATTACTGACTGTTGCTTGTCCTGCAGAATCGACGCACGCCTCCTGTTCGACGGAATGCCACCACGGAAAACGGGCAAGGGAGCGCTGCCTCCGTCGTCTGGTGGTGGTGGAGGAATAGACGAGCTACCGGACGGAGTCATTCACCATATCCTCGGCTTCTTGGATGCGAAGGAGGCCGTGCGGACATGTGTGCTGGCACGCCGCTGGCGCCACCTCTGGCAGTCAGCTTCTAGTCTGCGGATCCAGAGGCATCTGTTGACAGACATTAGTGTCTTCTTGGAACATCTTCTGCTCCTCCGTGCAGGCTCACCACTTGACACATTTGATCTCAAGTTTTCTGTATTTGAAGACAGCGACGAGCCACGTGTGAACCTCTGGGTCCGGTATGCCCTGTGTTGTGTAAAGCTGGGGTGCTCAAATTCGGTAGCAGTTTTTCCTATATCAATATTGGCTTTCAGCTTGACGACCTGCCTCTAGTCTCCCAGCACTTGAGGGTCCTAGAGCTTTTTGGTGTGGTGTTGAAGAACAGAACCTGTGATTTCATGAGCTGTCCGTTATTGAAATATCTACACACTGCCAACTGCCAATTGCCTTGTGTCAAGAAGATTTCGTCCAATTCTCTGGAATACCTAAGCTTCAAAAATTGTTGTTTCAACCAAGACCAGAGGTTCCGCACCCTTATTTATGCTCCAAGTCTTATTTCACTAAAGATAGATGACCGGGGGACACGACATGGCTATTTGTACAGGACTCCTGTTCTTGTCAACATGATGTCCTTAAAGAAGGCATTTATCAGACTCACTCACGAGACTGCAGACTGTTGTACTCATGCTGACTCTGGGAACTGTGGCCATGATAATTGTAACTCTTGCTACGGTATTGAACATGAAAATAGCAGCAGCCGTGTGCTTCTGGAAGGCTTGTCAGAAGTCAAGAAATTGTTACTGATAGCAGAATCCAAGACGGTATGCATACAATTTCATCTCTAACTCCTGCAAATTTGACCCATAGTTTTGTCTTGTTGTATATATACTCTCTTTAGCACATTCAAAAAGGCACCTGTATTGACTATTTGCATGCATGGACAACAACTAGTTTTTATCTTACCCGTTATATTCACCACGACTATTAGATGACCCTTTTCATTTTTATCCAGTTTATTTTCAAAAGGGATTTGAAGCAGTGCCCTACATTTAGCAAGCTAAGGACATTGGTCCTCAATGATTACTGGTGTGTGGCACCTGATTTCAACGAACTAAATTGCATTTTTTGAAGCACTCGCCAGTTCTAGAAACACTCTATCTTGACCTTTTCTCCAAGGTATATACATTTTTTGAATGAAATCTGCTGCCTTGTAGATTACATTATTATTTATCTTGGAGAAATATTTTTGTAAACTGCAGGGATCTAAACCTAAGCTTAGATTTAAAGGAAGTCGGAATCCACCAGAGAGTGCAGCTGCAGTATCGGGCCACTTAGAGACAGTTAAAGTCAAGTGTGAGGTCATTGATGATAAAATTATCAAAGTCCTGAAGTTCATGAGCTCTTTTACATAAGTAAGTTAACTGGGAAGGGACCAATAATTAAGTTGCCTAGTTCTTAAAGACATGTCGATAATTGACGATTTGTCTTGTATTATGTACACCATTCCAAACTCTAAGACGTTTTGACTTTTTTAGATGCATAGTTTTTTTCTATGCGTTTAGATATACACCATATCTAGATATATAGAAAAACAATGTATCTAAATTCTAAAATGTCAAAATGTCTTATAATTTAAAATAAAGGGACTGTAATACTTTTTTTTAATTACTCAATGCTATAGGTTGATGTTGCAAAATATTGCATATAATTATTGTTTTATTTGTTTTCTAGACTGTTAAGGCCTATTTTAGAGTTTAGAACAGGGCCTTAATAGTTGCCGACACAGCCCTGGCTCCCCTGAACTTGTTAAGTCGCGGCACTTCAGGTCCATCACCTTCAGGGCGTGCTGACTAGGATAAAACTTTACAAAAAGCACCCTGCCATAGTTATCTCCTACCTCTAGCCATTTTTCCTCAACTGCTCTTCTCATGGCCGACGCTCTTCTGCGGCGCGCCGCGCGGAGAGCGCCAAGGACATTGGCCTCAACGCGATGGCCACTCCGCACACACCACCCGTTGCTTTTCTCTCATCGCCACCCATGCACGTCATGCATCAACACCAATACCTCACCCTTCCTTGAGGAGCACCACTACCAAGACCATGTTGTTGCAGCTCGCTAATTTGTTTCTTGCTTGAGAAAGAGGAGCGTGATCATGTGAGATAGAAGGCTTAGCTAGTAGTGGCGAAGAGAGAGCAATGTTGTGCAGTTGGATCCCTCGGCCCTTGTGCTGCCACCGTCTTGCGCCGGAGGGTCGCGCACGCGATGCCCTAATGGCCGTGAAGTTGCCCCAAGAATGTGCCGCACCCTTATGGTATTGAGAGGACGCGGGCGGAGCGTGGCAAGTGGCAGTGAGCATGACAAGGGCATGGTGCAGGGGGCAGGCACGGTCGCGTCCAAGTGGAGGCACCGCAGCTGGGGGGAGTAGATGGTGTGCAACAAGAAGCGACTCAGTGTGATGGAGCAGTGATTGGACGCCGTTGACGACCAAGAGAGGACGTGGGCATGGAGCAGTGTATTTAACTCTTATAAAATTTATTACAAGTTTTTTTTTTTTGAGTGATAAAATTTATTACAAGTTGGTCATTTGCTTTTGTTATATTTAGGTGAAATATAATATTTATTCAAATTAGAGGTATTATCTTAGAACCTTTGTTCAATCCTTGGTCTGTAATTTTGTGGTTGCATTATCTGTACTTTGTATTTTGGCTTAGCTTGTCCTAAATTTTGCTGCAATCCTCTGTGTTTTCTTCCTTGGATGCAAGACTGAAGGATTCGCAATATGAGATTTCATTTATCTATTTGTAACTAGTGTTCATATGTCTGCCATGAGTTCTATTCTTATTTTAGTTTTCCTTGTTGTGGCAACTATCTGTCAAACTTTTTAGGTTAAAAGTTTAAACAATGTAGCACTGCATGCTCAGTCAAATGTTTATTTTCTCATAGATGTGTTATAAGCTCCTATTATGCGATGTAAATCACCAATACTGTCATGCACTTTGTTAGCTTCTGTGTCTATTCTGCTAGAGTTCTATATTACAGTCCATTTGATTCTTATAATGAGTTGCTAACTCGAACTTCATTTTAATAAAACATTTGTCCAACCTTGGCATAACTGCATCCTGCTGCTGTTTGTTGCAATGAAAAGCTCATTCACTGAAGTGAATTCTTTTTTTCTTATTGAATTAAACGATACTGAAATGAAGCATATGCGTCTATGGTATCCTCATCCATGCCCACGGCTGCAAGTTTTCTTATTTCTCAAATGAAACCCCTTGGATTATATTCTTACTTTTATATTGAACAGGTTTCAGGTTAGATGAAGTTGAGATTTTGGAGTAGAGCTTGGAGTCAGAAGGATACTGCCTTCTAATATGGTTCGCAAAGGATGAACTTGGAATTTGTAGTCACTTGATTAGATAATCTACCTGGAAGTCAGGCACCATCAGATGTTATCAAACTTGCTTTTGTTCATGTATGCACTTTTGCAGCTTCCTAGTCTTATTATAAGCTGATAAAGGAAGACTGACCAATTTATATTAGGCCTTCAGGCTCCATCTATGTCCAGTTTTATTTGACTTGATATAGGCAGAATTGTGGATATCTCTTGCTATTAGTAACAACCTTGTTGATTCCTAGCCTTGTTGTATATTGAGCCTTGAAGAAAGGGTGCTGATGGTGATTTGCTTAATCTAAGCAGTATTGTGGATGCTTGGAATATCTCAAAGATGGCTTAGTGAGATTTTATCATAGGACCAATAGGTGTTCCAGTAAATTTACAGGATTGATTAGAGAACTGTGGAGTCATGTTGACTTTTCCTCATTGACACTATTGCTACATATATATTCTTAAGAAATTCCAGGTAATTTATGAAAAGGTTTCAGAATAATTTATGGAAAATAGATTGAAATAAATTTGAATGGTGAAGCTTGAACCCAGAACGTCGTGCTCACAGTTTGTTGGTAGCGCCTCCCCTTCGTGGGTTGATACAGTGTCTTCCCATAGAAGTGTCTTCCAAGAGAACTAGGAAGCTCTCGGTGACGAAGAATTGGTAAAGTGTCTTCCAAGGAGACAAGCTAATAGTAGATCATAGTAAGTCAGTTGGCACAGAAGTAAGAAGATAAACAAGGGCTTAGGCTTACAAGTACTTGTGTAATTGCAATCCGATCAGCACAACGCTCTCTAACCCATACACCAGTTAGGGCACGATCCACAGAGGGGATTTTGATAGGAACCATGCTAGTTTGCACACAACAATTTCTCTCTTTCTTGTTTCTCATGCTCTACATTTTAGAGGAAATAACGTCACGCATTTCTAGAGTAGCTCTTCGCCACAACAAGCACTTTACCACAAACACACTTTTTCGACCGATGCCTCCACTTTTTTTGTTAGGTGAGGCTTTGGAGTCCCCTCGGCACCATGGGAAACCACGGTTTCATAAAATACAATACAACATGTCCGGTGGATGTAGTGGTGGAGCTTGCCGGCGTGTTTGCGTTGAGCCCCTGACCCGTACTAGAGGATGGTAAGGGTGAGATAACGCTGCTAAGAACATCTCTAATAGTATTCTTAAACCCACTTTGTAGATCATCATTTAGAGAGCCGTTTGAATGAAGATTGAAGATCTTCCCACTCTCCAACTTCTATATATCCTATGGACACTTCTATCTTTAACTAGCAATAAATTTGAAATATAGGGTATCAGTATTTAGAGAAGGTCTAATTTGATACTCCTCCGTCCCCCAATAAAAAAATTCCTAGAATCCATATCGGTCAAACTATCTTAAGTTTGACTAACTTTATACAAAAAAAAAAATAACAGTGTCTATGGTATAAAAATAAACACAATGAAAAAAATATTTTGTGATATATCTAATGATACTAATTTGGTACCATAATTCTTGATAGTTTTTCTTAAAAATATGGTTAAAGGTTAAAAAATATTTAAGACAACTCCATAAATCTATTTATTCAGGACTGATAGAGTATATGTCGCTTATTAAGGAATGATATACATAAGTTTTTTAGAGTTGCTTTAAGATGTCAAAAGATATCATGCTATTTTTTTTAAAAAAAATTATGGGAGATGCTATATCTCTTTCACAAGAAATTTACCCAACATTTCTTGCAACAAAATTTGGACCCTTGATCTTCATCCAAGGGTGGGACTAAATTGACAAACAAACGCTAGGTAGCGCGAATGAATCTGTGTGCACGGACTGAGTATGTAACGAGCCCAAGTACGATAATGGTTTCAGATCTAAACGTTAACCAACTCAACCTCCAAAGGAACACGTTGCAAAGATGGGAACCAATAAACAATAATTACAGCACTACCACTACCCTCCAAAGAAAAAAAAAAAAAAAAAACACACACTCAACACACAGTTCATTCAAGGCCTGATCAGATCGGATCTACAAGAAGGGAAAAGAGGATCAATCAACTACAACGGTATGTGTCCTTTCTCTGTCCTTGGTTGTTCTTTTTTTTTGATCTCGTTCTTCCTCATGTGCACGGGCCTTCTCTCAACACAGATGCCCACTGTTCTTCTCTTAAACACAAACCCCAATCGTATGATTCTCAGACGTGTTTGTCCTCCTTGTCCTTTGTACAATCTCTAGTCATCTTCATGTCCAGGGCCATAACTAAACATAGATGTCCAAGACAATGTAGGATTAGTAGGAATCGAAATTTCATAGAGTCATCACTAAAATTGCAGTTAACTATATTTGCAATTTAGAGTACAACAGTTTGCAATCAATTAGGCTTGTTGTTCTTGTTGTTTTGCTTTTGACAAGTATTACAGATTGTACTATTATAGTTGGTTCTAGTCTATCAAAAAACACAAGCTACATGAGAGGATCATGCTCACAAAATATGTTAAACTCTAAATCACACTAGGCCATCCAACTTCCGATGGTACCAGTACTTCATGAGTCTAGCAAATACTCTTAAATTGGGAATAAAATGATATACAAACAACCTGCAACAATTCTAAAACAGCTATAGAATCATGAAGCAGCAATCATACCTTCAAGTAAGCTATAGCCTTGTCCTTGTCAGTGAAGACAACAGTGGACTCCACAACATAGTACGCGCCAGCCTCATCCTCTGTTCATCCTGATTCCTCCACGGTTCCTTCTGTGAACATAGATGATCGTCCTTGATTGTCCTCTGTAGCTGAATGTCAATGCTTGTCATCCGCTCCCTCAGTAGGATTTGTTTCTCGAACATCAACTCTATTCGACCGGTCACTCCTTCCTTCCTTCCTTCCAACTATCTACAATCTCTACGATCCGAACACAGATGCCTAACGTAGGATCAGTAGGAATCAAAATTTCAAATGGACTTAACTAAAATTGTAGTTAACTATATTTGCAATTTAGACTATAACAATCTGCAATCAATTTGTAATTTAGACTATAACCCTAATGGGTGGATAATGCTCGATGTTCATGGCTAAAACCGAACAAAAAAAAAAACAGGCCATAACTGAATATTGGACAGAGCAATGTAGGACCAATAAAATGATAATTTGATATACTCGTCACAAAAATGGCGTTAACTATATTTGCAATTTAGACTATAACAGTTTTACAATTTAGACTACTACGTTGTTCAATTTAGCAATACAATGAACAAAGATGAACACTATGCAAGAGAAATTGCCATAATCGACAGTGGGCATTCCTAATGACTCAAAAGAGGGCATTCCTAACACCATAGAATATTTGTTTCAAGTAAGAAATGATACAAATTGATCGCACCCGACGACTAAATTAGCGGCGAGAAACTCAACAAAAAAATCAGCAGGTGCTAGTGGTACTCACTAATGACAAAGAAGCTCCATTTCAATCTCCACAACATAGAAAGCACCAGCCTCAAAGGAATGAATACGTACCATGACAAACAACAACACAACAAGGCCTCAGCTCTAAAGTTAGGTGCTTATAGTCATAAAAACAATGCTTCGCCAAAAAGAAAATGTAGCATTGTACAATCAACAACAAGCTTACTAGCACAGAGGACAAAAATACAAGATAAAGACAAATGGTAGAGAACAATGCAAGGGGCATGACAAGCGACTATACAACACAATAAAAAAAAAATACAATACAAAGTACAAGACAAGGGACAATCCAAACACAACGCAGTCCCAGGATGATTGGCCCCGCCTCGAGGCCTAACTCGCCCACTCGGCCGGCCTAAAGTGTTACTTTTCAAAAGGCGCCTTCAACGCAAGGTTTATATAGGGAATCAAGCGATGTCATTTTGTACTTTGTTGTCTTATATCGCAGGGTCCCTGCTTCTATACTATGAGGTCTTGTATCGCTGGGACCCCGACGATGACAAGAAGTCGACGACGGCACACGTGGGGCATCACGGCCGTGAAGGCGCCGGCCGACCACCTCGGGCCAGGCTCCCCTCAAGCAAAGACCATGTTGCGATCGATAGGGCGCACGCTGACTTCATGCTCGTCGCCTCTTAGCCGCAGCTCCCAGGAGATCACCGCCATGGAGGAGCAGCAAATCTGGGACTGGGAGAGGAGAGAGTGGGAGGGAGAGACAAAGAGGAGCGAGCCCGAAAAGAACAAGCAAACCCAATAACAACGACGGACCCAACAAGGATGGTGACCGCTGCACGGACCCGACAACGGAATCGCATGTTAGTAATACAATTATACTTTTATATGTATATAAATATAAAATTCAGCTCATGCATGTGGGAGCCAGCTAACCGCACAATTAATGTTGATAATAGTTCATGATAAACTAGATACCCCAGTATTCTGAAAAACTCAAGTTTAGAAAAAAAAAGCATATCATCAATTGCATAAAAATGAAGGGACAATCATTTGTAAAAGGGAAACAATGTAATAGTATATAGATTAATTGCAGTTCTTAGATATGAAAAATTGCAAATTGTGGTTAGTGCAACTACAAGTATTTAAAAATGCAATTGTACCTATAAAAGGCACTGCTTCCTGGTAGCCCGCTGTTCTCATGGTGATACTAACCATGCCACAGGGAGGTATCGCCTTTCCAACTAGCTAGATGGTAATCTTGTGGTGTATCCTGTTGATACAATCGATCCTGATAACTCATACTGAATACTGACAGCTATGGCAATGGCAATGCTAGTAAATCCCTTCTGCAGAGAACAAATTGGATTTAGGTGGATATGTAGTTAATTTTTTAAAAAACACACTAAACTTCAAGAAAAACATTTGACTGCTGCAGACCAAGGAACAACCTGATGGTCAAACTCTTTTTAGCATTTGACTAGCCTTCTTCACTGAAAAATGGACACTCAATGCCTATTCTCTTCATTTGTTCAGTCCGAGAAAAATGATGGAATGATATTCAGAAAACATCCAAAGGAACTAGCACCTTTAGCACCTTGTTCCCATTAACGTAAACCAGTAGGGCACACAAGCAAAACTAATTTGAGCACGACACAACCAATAGGACAAATGACAGAGAACAAGGACAATAAGAGTCCATTGTTGGTAGTAACTAGTGAGGATAAGATGACCGAACAAATGACAGATTACAAGTACAAAGATAATGGACAATTCTTTTTCTATGGAGTATTCCATCTGAAAACTCTTATCAGAGCTGAAAAGTTACTGCCTACTCTAGTTCAAAAGCAACCAATAGCTAAATTTGTGTCACTGCAATGAACAAAATCTAACCCAAAAAAAAAAAAAATGCGTAAAGGCTTAAGCAAACAAAAAAGAGGGAACAATTATCGACTGGATCAACAACAACCTTTCCTTCAACCATGAAAGCCTTTGTCGCCGCCTCGCAGGTTCCTCTTCAGCCAGATAGGCGAGATATACGGTCCCAGCCTGCACCACAAGCAACGCAATCAACGAGCGAGGAGCAAAATATTCACACGGGAACAACACAACAAAATCGCCACATCTTATCCGCTTCCCAATTGCTCGCGACATCCCGCGATCGTAGTGAAGCGTAGACATGAAAGAGGCAAAACCAACAGAAATTAGCAGCCAGCAGGTTAGGATATGTAAGCAAAGCATCAGAGCAATCACAGATGAATTACATTAGAGGATTCTATCTAGCTTTATTAAACTTGATAGCAGTAACCTAAAAAGGAAACATGATATTTCCAAAAATGGACACTACTCATAGACTTAGGTACAAATATTTGTAACAAAAGTCCTAACTCAACATTTTATTGTATTCGATTATTTTTAATATTACTGTCCTACCAGGAAATAAGTTTATTGGCCTAGTGCCAAGTTGTTACAAATAATTTCTTTTTCTTTGATGCTGAATGCCGCGAACATCTATGTACACAAACTTTTGAATGAACTAACTTACAGCCTAACGTGTAAGACAGAAAATGAGAGCTCTTAATAATCTTCCTATTTGCAAGAAATAGTTTTCTTCAGTTGACATTGACCTGTGACAGCATAACTCATCCACTCCTACTTTCAGAAAATATTTTTCAAAGTTGTCAGCTTAACTCCACATTAATTATAGTGGGAAGAAAAAAATTCCAAAATCTATACCGAACTAACTTAGCAAAGGAAACAATACAGATCAAGTTTTTTTTATCTCACCTTGAACCTTGAATAACCACCCATGCAAGCACCAGCACGAATCTCACCATTTGAAGGCAAATAGAATATGCAAGCGTCTCTTGTATTCTCCAAGACTTTATGTTTGAACAAATTCATCAAAACTGAATCTGCACACCAGTTTTGCATTAGAGAAAATATACGTTTGTGGGAAGGGATACTTTAACATCATGAGAAGCGGATATTCAATTTTCACACACAAAAACCTTAAAACCACACATAAAGATGGTAAGGGGATAATGTGTTCTGAATTGTCACGTTTGTTTCAACTGTACCTACGGCTTTGATTGAATTGGCTAGTCTAGTACAGTAATCTGTGCTAAAAGATAGATTGACTGGTCGGATTTTTAGGTATAATATATACCTACCTATAACTCACCATAAAGACTACAACGTGCATGGATGTGCATTGAGGGTTGAGACATCAAGGCAGCACCGGTTCTGGTTAGAAAAGCTGCAGTGTATATAAACTATAAAGCTTCTTTCTAAAGTAAACAAAGTTAAACTTCATAGTCACAGCATAGATGCCGCTAGTTCTGAAAACTGCTGTTTCAGAAACACCAAAAGGTCATGAATGCATAGACATAATTTTTTTGTGAAAAAAATCAGCAATGCTCCTCAAGATCCGGTGGACTTGGAACTTGTCCCTGTTAAAATTAACGCATGTAACTGAAAGCATTTTGTTGACCTGTCCTAATCCCCTTTGAGGAAAACAAATCAATACAATGACCACTGAAAATTGTAAACAACAAATGCCACCAAGAAATCCAAATATGCACACACTGTTACCCAAAGACCAACATCAGTGTACCTCCCCACCTGGGATCACCCTTGATTCAATAAGCTGTACACGAGATCGATGCAAGAGTTGTGACAGAGGGGCCAATATCCATGGACTCCTTTTGTTGACAGAGTTTCAGACAACAGAAGACAAGCCAAGTCATGATGCTAAGTATTTCAACAAACAAGTTTGCCAAACTGAAGAAACATGCTGCAATGTACACCTATCTGATCATGGAAGAGTTGAATCATGATCACCACAACTACAATGTGGTGCACGAGGACATCGAATCCCTTTTAATTTTCTCCTCTCTAATAGTCGGTGACAGAGTAGCAGTATAACGCACTAGATCCATAGAACAAAACCCTAGCTAGAGTGGAGCCTAAGGAAGAAGAAACATAATAGGAACCTGTATATTTGCACACTACACCAAAATCACTATTCCACAAACTAACAGCATAGAACGCATAAGGATCCCAATCTTACTCGCCAAAAATCCCCATCCCCTTGTCCTCCTCAATATATGATTTCAACGAATCGACGATGAAATCAACACCCGATCATGAAATGGGATCGAAAGTACATATACAACAACAAGTGATGCAGCAACGAGGGACAAGGAGGAAGAAGAGGCAGTGGGTACCGTGTGGAAATGCGGATCGGCTTACTAATGAGCCGTCATCATCGAGGGATGGTGCCGCCAAGACGCACGCTCCACAGCCGCCGAGGGCAGTGGTCAAGGTTGAACCGCCACCCCTCCATCAGGGCCACTTTGGTGATGAAGGGAGGAGAAGAGGTGGCGCCGCCACAGCCATTAAAAGGTGCCCACATGCCTCGAGGAGACGGGGCCAGCCAGATCCGGGCTGGGGGAGGAGAGAGTGGGAGGGAGGGACAGAGGAACGGGTGGTTGTTATGGCGGGCGTGTTTCGTGAGTGCATTTCAACCCGACAAGAACATGCAAACCCAACACCAAAGCAGACATCATAGATTATGTGGTCAGACGGACGGAGGTGGTGTCGCAAGAGATGGAAGAAAGTTTTCTTTCAACGTATCAGAGATAGAAAAGTGGAAAATTATATATGTTATATT